>CM062090.1:14430460-14985435 GCA_031163375.1 Conogethes punctiferalis | reverse complement strand
TTTTTTCATGAACCAGAAGTTTATAAAGTTATCTCCATTATAACCATAATGAAACTGTACTATCCATAGAAATAAGAATCTTATTTTAATAAAAGCTATGGTGCTTATTATGTATAGTTTGGTTTTGCTTTACATTTACTGTAAACAAAAGTGTAAAACATTAGCATCCCAGCTAAAATAGAAGCATAATTATCTAGTTTACACCACACATTAATGATAAATTTGTGTAATTGAACGTCTAGGACATTAGCGCACTAAATATTGAAGCTGATGAAAACATGTTGCAAGCTGATTACATTGTATCATTTATTTGTGAGGTACGGTATGTGGAAGTTTGGTAGCAATAGGTTTTTTAGGAAAGTAGTTTTTTTTAAAGACTGTAGTAAAGTAATGGCCACATAAACCTGTAAGACATAGTTCAAACCTTATCAGGGTTCCGTAACCGAAAGGAAATCACGGAACCTTTCGTAGCATCACTTTGCTGCTCGTCCCGTTTGTCGGCTGTCAATACCCTTTTTCTCCAGGAACGCGTGGAGGTATTTGTATAAAGTTCAGCTGAGACCTGAGTATACTTTCTATTTAACTGAGAAAAATCAAATTGCTAAGCCACCGCAGTCAAAAAATAATGGAAAACTCAATAAACTTAATAAATCATAATAATATAATAAAACACTATATTTTTAATATTTATTTAGTCTGTATTTTCCTATTGCTGAGCAAAGCCTACCTTAAGTCTTTCCAAGCAGTCAGGCATGTGGTTGGCTAAGTCATCCTTTATTGGCCCTCAAACCTAACTCACTATATTATTTCATTCGGTCTTTTAAGAGTATTTATGACTCTTGATACCTACATCATTACAGAGTATAGCCAACGCTCGTAATCCCATGTTTCGTAGTTTAGATATACATCGGTCAGTACAAACTATCCCGCAAAATCCATCTGGAAGGGCCACCTTACACGACGCCAAACGTACACCCTCTAATTACGTTAAGGGCTTGTCTCATAGATCGGGATTTACCCTACCCTCATTCGAATTGTATCGAAGTCACGTACGAAGGGTTGAATCGGGAATTTTCGTAACTCATTGTGTGATTGAAGGAGATGGCGGAATGAAACCGTGAAGAGTGAAAAATTGTTACAGACAATCGGGACGTGGACACTAGATGCAATTATTTCCCTAAATACCTTTCTAGTACAGACGAGGCTCTAGCAACTGACTAGTGTGGTATAACCATACACGATTGAAATCGTAGCTTAAATTACCACATGCCTGTGATGGGTAGCAGGCGTCACCGGCACGAGGAGCTATGGCCCCTGCGATCGCCAACCCGCCTGCCCTGCGTTGCGATTATAGGTAAACCCCTGTTTTCCCAACTTGGCACACGCCCTATGATCCAGCAGTGGACTGCTATAGACTGACGATGAAAATGATTCGAGGCGATAGAGGAAGAGATCGAAAAAGGCCCATCGTATATATCCGAACACCTTAGTTGCTTATAAGCTTAACCGACCTATTTTTAATTTCATTAGAACCCATTCATGTTTTGACAGCTACCTTTAAAGTATATCAAATTATCAATTCATTTAACTACACACCCCATGCACACCAAGTCTCCAAACTGAGGTTTTCCTTTATACCATGAGTACCAGGATTAGTGACTGGGTCTCCCACAACACGAAACAATTTAGAAAAGTTGATTTCGATTTTAGGCTAGGCGCTCTACAATGCGCTACTGAGCTGTTAAAAGTATCATTACAGCTGCCTATAGAAAACAGATTGGTCTCGGAAAAGACAAATTGGATTCGGAATGATGAAAAAATGGACCGGCATAATGATTGAGAATCGATCGAATAATATTGGCGAGGATTTTTAGGGGTGTAAAGCGCGGGGTACAACAAGGGAAGCCTCCACGCGTGGTCGTCTTGCAGACGGCCCCGGCGTACCCCGGGCAAAACGGCGGGTAGTAGAGGATGGCTACTACCCGGACGGCTATTCCCTGTGGGAGCACGCCACTTGTGCGTTGCTCCGGGAGCCAAGTGTTGGCGTCGATGACCCCCGGACGCCTTCCACGGCTGTGCTTAGGCACACCCGATGGGGCCTTTTGGCCTGTGGGGGTCTCTCCCAATGGCGGGGTATTTGGCCCGATTGGTAGAGACGTGGTTGTTGGACGCATTTTGCGTCGGTTTGACGGCGGATGGTCGCAGGGGAAGAGGAGTGCCCTTCGGGGTATCTCGCGGGATGTTTCGTTGCCGTCCCTCCCTGTCTTCTGCGGACCGTAGCCGCCTTACCCAGATGGGGGCCTTTTGGGCCTGTGGGTCTCTCCCTATGGCGGGGCGTTTGTCCGATTGGTGAGAGACGTGTTGTGGGGAGCATTTTGCGTCCGGTTGGTCGGCGATGGTCGCAGGGGAAGAGGAGTGCCCTTCGGGGGACCTCGCGGTGTGGTCGTTGCCGTCCTCCCTGTCTACTGCGGACCGATTGCCGGCCTTACCAGAGGAGGCCGTTTGACGGCGCGGGTTGGCAGTGTATCACGCGGCGCGGCGGGTCCGATGGCCTCGGTTCTCGTGGTCGTCGGATATGTACCTTTTGGACTGGTCGCCGGGGCAAACTGGTTTCCCCTCGCTGGGAGGGACCAGGGGGCTTGCCATGACTGGCGAGCCCGAGTGAGTGAGACCACTAAAAAAATCCCGCCTGTTATCCCGACTTCGGGTCGGGACCAGGGGGCGCGAGCTCAAGTGGGAAAAACACACTAAAAAATCCACCGTGCGGTGGCGACTGCACGCCCGACGGGGTCCAGCGAGGGTTGGTGTGGGGACATCTCCCCTTGCCTTGCACGGATCCCCCGTCCTTGGAGGAGGGCGACGGCTTCTGCCTGAGCCTAGCTGCCCCAAGTGGGGGGGCCAGTCGAGTCTGCGCAAGCGGACAGCGCCTGGTGGTGGCGTGGTGTTATGGTTTTTACCAGATCCCACGTCCATCATCACCCAAGGCGCGTTGACGGTGTAGACCCGGGGTTTTTAGTGGGTATTCTCCGTCCTCGCTACATCTAGAAGCGGAGAGAGTCCCACATAACCTGCTTGCGTCCCCGAGTAGCAGGTATGTGTAAATGCATTTCCCCCGGTGCAACAAAAAAAAAAAAAAAAGGGGTGTAAAGCGCCACACATCGCGCTATTTTAGATTTTGTACAGCTCTTGATTTGTAAGTGATAAGGATGATTTTCCTATCATAAAAAAGACTGTGACCCTTATTGTACACGAAATAACGCTTTTGTTTCTTTTACAATCGAGCTTCGAATTAACTTTTTTATTTTGCATTCAATTCTGGCCAATAAAATAACACCCGGAATAATACCGAAATTCTTCAGTCCGTTTTTAAGCCAAAGCCAAATGTATTTCATTTGTTCATTCATTCAAATCAAGCAGTATTTTTATGAACCCACTGAACTCGGATCATGGAAAACAAGATGAACGTATGAATAAGTTCCTGTATGATACAAAAGTCGTTTAAAATCTACATACTTATTGATACATACATACATTAGAGAAGTATTTATCACAACCATAAAAAAGGCATACGATTAAACAAATGAAACGCAACTGCGAAATAAAACTTTACTGTGCCCACATAAAGTGAAACGTGTGCAATTAAAATAAATTACTTACAATACTTATACTGCAACCTATTGTATAATATTAATCCTTTCCCTCGTTATTGTCTACGGTAAAACAAATAAAAGTCAGGAAACGCATTTCCTCCCTCATTAAGGTGTAACAGTGTGATACGGCAGTAGGCGACTCGACAATAGTCCCGTCTCTTCTATAATGCAGTTGTACCCTATAAAAACTTACTGGCGTTGTATGCCACAGTTTCCATAAATAGACGAGTGTATAGGTCCCCTTCGTGGTTATCGAGGGAGCTATTTAAAAACGGGACATAACTGGTTCAAGGACTCGTATTTTTGCAGAATTTTTGTTCTGATTTTTTTTTAGCATCTTATTGGCACTAAAAAAAATATTAGGCACTAAGAAATAAAACTTAATTTTTTATTAAACTAACAATCATTTAAAAAATTTTTATTTTTGTCTTACAAATTAAATACAAATATATAAATACAACTTAACTATAATATACTTTAAATATTATTTTAAGTCCCAATCGCGATTTTGCAAGAGACATTGTGAGAAAGCGACATTTTACATCTAGTAGACATTCTGCTAAATAGACAGTTTGCTAAAAAGCCGTAGTCTATTAAAAATATCGCATACAGGCATATTTTGTGGCTATATTCGTGAAAAAAGAGTTTGGCTGGTAAGAACCGTTGCAAGAACGTATCCAGGTTCTTGCAAACCATCTTCCCACAAGAACAGTGTACTGTCAAGTATGTAGCGTCAGCACACTTTGTATAGTAGATCACAGCTGATGACACACACATTAGTGTAAAGTGCATAATACTCAACTTACCGGGCTCTTGATTGTTACATTACACAACCTACTAAGTAGTTATTTTATTTGTCGTCTTCTTGCTCAGGAGCCAATGTTTTGTTCCGGACGTGTTTTGTGGTGCTTAAATACACCTTTGTTTTTGCATTTAAACGTGCTGTAATATTATTAAGTCGTTTATGGTACCTAATACCTAAACATTTTCTTTCTTTTTTCTTAATTAGTTTAGCCCAATAGAAGCAAAGGATTAAATACTAACATGTTAAGTTCACATAGAATGAGGCAATTATAGAACTACTTTCCTCTCATTAAAATACACAACCAGTAAACCACATCCACTATGCTTATTACTGGAGCCAACCGTATACAGTACTAATTGTTAATCAGGCTTTTACATACCGGCGTCACAGCTTAAGCTTCTCGATTTATTTATCTTAGCAAGTTGCTAATGTTTTCTGTTTTCCACCGTTTAATTACGTAGTTACGTTACTCTGTGAAATAAGAGGAAATGGGTGTTTAATTATAGAACTTACTTAGAAAAAAACACGGAAAAAACATATCATATTATAGGTAAAGAAATCATCTATGTGTTTTTATTTCTCACGGTATCTTTAAGGAAGAAGATATAGATTCAAGAGAGGTAGGGCATAGCGAATCTTCGCTCGAATTGAGCCGCCCGTCCGTGGAAGGACCTCCACCCTATAGAATACCGCAGTCAAATGACTTCTGGGTCGTGTTTCTGCCGGTGAGTAGGGTTTCCGGAGCTCGTGGGGGGTTAGGGTTGGGCCGGCATGTCGGTGGCAACTGACAGGTAACTGACCAGTTACTTGCCCGTTGTCACAGCGACTTGGGCTTCTCTTGCGCTTTCCATCAGGCGTAGGGAAGCCACTATGTCGAGCCACTATAAAAAAATATATATTCTTTAGTTGATAGAAGGGAAGCACCAAATTTCCATTTACATAATTTCTCGACCGACATAAGTCTCAACAGTCTTAACTCGTTCTATAGTAGGTAAAATATGACGGAGGTGAATTTAATACACATTGTTTGCAAGAGTGATTCCATTGTACGGCAAACATAAATCACAAAATGTGATCTTGTGACTTTGCGAGACTGATGGGGGATTAGACCAGGCATGTCAGCCATACGTCAAGGGACTTACCGGATCTAACAAAGTTGAATCACGGAAACGAAAAGGAAAATAGCAATTTGAGGTAAAACGTATTTTTCTCTTTACTTATTTCCAGTGTTTGTATGTCAACTTACCCATTTGGGAGTAAAAATGAAGACTTTACCTCTGTCCGTCTGTGATCTCCAGGTGATAAAATAGATTTGTTTTTCGTATTTTCCTTTCTTGTTGAAAGCCGCCTTTAGAGTTTGTTCTGTGATCTCTTCAACGTAAAGTGTTTCTAGGGACTTGTTTGCTTTTTTGGCCAACGAAGAAAAACGGGAGGTTATGTTTTTTAAGTATGACCACGCATAACTTTTGATAGTCTTGTCCGATTTTGATAATTCTTTGTTTACTAGTAAGGGTAAGTATACCCCGAAGTTGATCTCATATTTCGAAACAAAAATCAAGGGTAGGAAAAGAGGGGACGATTGCTTGATCACTAAGTGATTGTGGCGCCGACTCAATATTAATTAGGTATAGGCACTTTAGCTTAGCTTAAGAACTTACTTATTAGGGTCAATATAAGTCCATTATTTTCTGCTTTTCAGTTTTTCGACGGTTTTATTTTTAAACAGGCTCGGTGGCTCAATTGGTAGTGACCTCTGCCTTCTGAGCCAAGGGTCGTGGGTTCGATCCCCGCACATTACAAACATTTGTGTGCATGAACATGTCTGTTTGTATTGGTCTGGGTGTTTTCTATGTATAATATGTATTTATTTACAAAAAAAAAAGTATCTAAGTAAGTTTATCAGTTGTCCAGTACCCATAGTACAAGCTTCGGCTTAGTTTGGGGCTAGATGGCTCTGTGTGGCCCAGCGTGGCATGTCTTGGGTTATTTATTTATTTATTTATTTAAAAAGGTTTTCCTTGTACGTTCTTTAGTTTCGTGACATCATAGTCAATATATAACCCGTTTTTGTTTAATTCCAGTTGCCCCGCGCACACACCGATACCCCCGCCTCCTCCGCCACCACCCCTCACCATGGCACCTCACAGGTAATGAATGGCTGAATACTATAGCTTGACGCTATATGTAACCAAACTATCAACCAACCAACATGCCTTGCCTTTTTTTTAAGAGGGGAATGCATTAGGCACCTTCATGCCGTCTCCGGGGGGAGGCGGCATGGTGTGTGGGACTCACACCTCCCAAAAAGAGAGGGCATACCCACTAAACCCCCCTGTGTCGCCAGTGGGCAGCAAAATGCAGGGACACGGGTAGCGCCGAAGCATACGGCCACATCCCTGCCTGCCCTGGCCAGCCGCGGATGATAAGCGGCCGGCACTCCTGGTCCGGGGAGGGCAAATACCCCTAACATGCCTTGCCTACCTTATATATCGAATGTGCTTTTGAATACTTATTTTCAAAGGACAGCGCATGTCAATCCTCCTTCATCCCACGTGAGATACTTTCAACGAAACGTGACGATGGAATTTTAAGGCATAGTTTGAAAGTGGTAATTAGCAGGAATACCTGTCAGCGGATAGGTATTCTTATTTTAACTTTCCAATAAGGTATACCTTATTTTAACTTTCCAATAAGTCACTACAACAATGCTGCTACGACATGCTGTGATAAAATGGGAGTTACATGTACTATGATATATTTTTAGGGATGCTCCGCAGTCCGGCGATGATGTAAGGCCTCTTGGCGATCATAATATTCATTTAAGGAAAAAAAAAGCTTCACTATCATAACATTATCAGCCTATGCTGGACATAGGCTTCTCCAGTTGTTCGCCACCTAGGGCAAACTTCTGGAGGATATACCCATAATCGCCACGCTGTGCAGGCGGGTTGGTGATCGCAGGGCGTAGCTTTTTGCTCCGGTGACGCTGCTGCCCGTATTAGAGCTTCACTATATTTCTTGACAATTTCACATTCCAGGACAAAGCACGTATCATTCGCCCGCTCGCATACTCTGACCACTTTTGATGACTCCGTCATGCCTGCCGCCGTCGGCGGCAACCGCTTCCGAAGAGACTGCGAAAGACTGCTTGATGGGCGAACAATTAAGGTAAATAATAATGATATTATCTATATATTTTGACAGATTTGGTAGACTTGAGGTGTGGGCTATGTGTACAGAAGGCATAATATTGTTCCCACTAGTACTCCCAAGTAGTCCTCCTGTATGACTACTAGGATTTTTTTTCTCATTATCCCTACGATTTTGCATAATTATTACAGAATAGTAGGACTAATGAAACTTTTTATTCCCACTTGTACTACCTGTTTTTTACGGAACTAATGGGAGTTTTCGTTACCAAAAGTACTACATACGTTGTGAAAAGTTCCACAACAGTGGGACTAAACTGTATAACTGAATAATTTAAACTTCCTATGTAGTCAATTAGTCACACGGTAGAATTACTTACTTGGTAGTACTAGTGGGAACAAAGGCAATATATCGCCATCTCTAATATAAAGTACACGAGTAAACTTAAATATGAATATGACAAGATGTAGTGGAAATACCAAGTACGAAATGGACAGTCTCAGAATTGTCCGTTTGGTTTCCGGAATTAGAATAGGACCACACCATCTCATACCGTAAGTGCCGTAGAACACGACTTAAAAATATCAGGAAACAGGTAGCAGCATTTACCTGGTTGGTAATAAAACCTTCTACGGTCACCAACCCGCCAACCCTGATGACTAAAGCAAATCCACCCGAATGACAATTGTCATTGAGGCCTATCTCCATCAGTGGACGTTTAGAGACTAACGATAAAATGAATGTACGAGTAATTATCTTTTGTTAAATTTATTATTGTGCTTAGTTCTACTATCCTTTTTATGTACCACAAAGCAATGGTACGGTCGCCAACAAAATTTTATAATAGGTATCAATACAAAATTCTAGCTTGTTGCGATCAAATAAGACTTTCTATCCAATACACACGTTTTCTTTCCAGTCTGAACAAAAGCCATACTCAACACTGCCAGTGATGTTCCAACCGTACACCCCGTACCCTCAGTACATGCCCGCACAGGCTGCGCCGGCGCCGATCCACTATCCCACTCAGGTGCCTCAGATGCCGCCGCAGATGCCACCTCAGCAACCTGCCACTCTGCCTAGGACTCAGGCCGATCAGCCTAAAGTTTTAGTACTAGGTAAGTTAATTACGTCAAATATACACGGATCGAAAGGAAACTTTAAGTATTGCTTAAATGTTAGCTTGCGGTGATGGAAAATCTATAATAGGTATTATAAAGAGGAAAGATTTGTGCCTATTTTTGTATATTTGGATGTTTGTAATGAATAGGCTCAAAAAGTACCTACTGGGCCGATTTAAAAAATTCTTTCACCAATGCTACATTCTTCCAATTTGACATAGGCTACATTTAATTTAAAAAAAAATTAGGGATCCTGAACAAGATACTTAATTGTCTACCCCATGCGAAGCCGGGACGGGCTGCTAGTAATAAATAAAGGAGTAGAATTTCATTAGATGTATGTAGCATAGGAGTACGACTCGGCGAAACACTCGTGAAATGACTTTGGTCGAGTTGTGATATTTGTGACGTCAGTGTCGGCGAGATATTTTTCACGAAAAACATTCAAAATCATCGCCCCTCTTTTAAATACTTATAAATATTGTTTTTATTTTCAGATTCATTAAAAAAAGGCGTCATGAGGACTCAGGCAACACAAACTGAAGTGTGCTTAGGAAGGAAACCTCTACCGCCAAATTACCTATCTCTAAGTCCTCGAACAATTAAAAGGGTTTGTTGAATTTCTTTAATGATCATAGTAAGATTCTTTCCCCCACTTATCCGGAGATGATAACAAGACCGTCATGGCCATTATCATAATCTTTTAAATACAAAAATTATATTTTCATAGTTACCTGCTTAAATATAAGTTTATTGTTTTTATTTATTACATTATGACATATATATTTTTTTCTGTTATAGGTGAAAATGGTAGCGGCAGGTGTTCAAACTAACGGGTATACGGTGGGGGTAAGAAGACTCACAAAATCGTTCTCTGAAGTTGGTGGAGATAGATTAGCAGGGAGAGATACAACTGTTGATATTAATGCCACTGTAGAAAGGTAAAAATTCGTTAGTTATTGACTGGCTCGGTGGCTCAATTGGTAGTGACCTCTGCCTTCTCAGCCAAGAGTCGTGGGTTCCATCCCCACACATTACAAACATTTGTGTGCATGAACATGTCTGTTTGTATTGGTCTTGGTGTTTTCTATGTATAATATGTATCTATTTATTTACAAAAAAATATGTATCTGAGTAAGTTTATCAGTTGTCTAGTACCCATAGTACAAGCTACGGCTTTGTTTGGGGCTCGATGGCGCTGTGTGGCCCATCGTGGCATGTCTTGGGTTATTTATTTATTTATTACGTATTATTTGATAAGTACTAATTAATAAAGTAATTTGGAGATTACCAATTCATTAATATTTAAAAATGTTTACAGTTTTATTGCCAACGACCATGAGAAATTACACAGAACGCAATCAGAGGAGCCACCAAGATCACCCCGATCACCGACATCTACGAGCATGATACCTCCATCACCACTTTTGCAGAAATCGGACTCTGATGATGTCACTTCTTCATCTATAAAATCAGTAGCTTCATCTCAAATGGATAAATCTTCTGAATTGAGCGCATTTCAAAGGCAAGCACAAGAATATTTTCAACAAAACTTTCAGTTCATCCATGAAAGCGATAGAGATGACACGATAGACGACGACATTGAAACAATAAAGGAAAGTATGGCATTAAACAGACGGAACTTAGAATACCTGCAACAAGAGATCGCAAAACAAGCAAAAAGTGATAGATCATTGAGATCGATTCTAGCGAAAAGTACTAGCGATACTTCTCACACATCTCAAAAGGCTGCAGTTTCTTATCCATTCTCAAAAACACCTACATTTCAATCAGAACCCTCAACTGAAACTTCAGCAACAACAACGGATGACAGTGAAAAGAATGAAAGAGAAATTATTATAGACTTTGAACCGAGGCCAGATGATGAAGCTATTCCATTTACCACATTAAGAAGAAAATGTAGACGACCTTTGCAAAAAACACTTTCAGAGGGTGAAATACTCTTAGACGTGTAAGTAATTAAATGGTTAGATTCCTACGATATGTAAGTAATTTAGTTTTAAGATAATCCTAGGTTTAAATTAATTTCAGAAGAAAAACTGAAATAAATACAGGTGATGGAGCAAAAGATGCACCTATAATAATGTCAACTAGTCAAGAAAATATGACAAGAGAGGATCGAGAGCGCGAGGCAATGTATAGGCAATATATTGGACAAAATTATACGCAAACACCTATCAAAGATGAAGGCATATTTGGCTTTGAACCAGACGGATCATTCAGGTAAATATTTAATTAATCTATGAATATAGGAGCAAGCTTGTATTGTAATAATATGTAACAGTCAGCACACATTAGGTACATTTGCACACATAGTTCATGCTAAGCATTTCACTTAAGAAATGTATTTCAAACCATTCTTAGCAAATAAACAACAGAAAACGGTTTCACTAAAACAAAAAATGCTATTAGAACTTTCAAGCTTTACACTTTACGTCATTCTATCCATTCATTCTCATTCACATAAATTCTCTTCATAGTTCTTCAGACGGGAATGCACCATATGAAGATTTTCATGAGAAATATATTAGTTACAAGCATGAAACGTTTAGAAATCGAAGCGTTAGCTTTGAAGAACCAACAGACATTCTTAAAAAGATGGAAGAATGTCCCGAGCTCAGGTACGGTTGTTGTTAACAAAATCATATTGGCTTTTGCAACAAACCTGCTTTATGTGTTCTCAAATTCTCATGGTGCCTTTTTCCCTCGAAAGAAACATATATAAAAAAAAACAATATGATTCTCAAAAGTATGGTTATTCCTGTCCGCTTTAATTGCAACTGTCACGTACCTTTGTATCACTGTAACTCACGTAATATTATGCACAGATGCTTTCCAATACCCATGTCCATGTGATTGTTTAATGTTTAGTCATAATGTTGTCACCCAGAGTATTTGCCAAACTATCATAGATATAGAAACAAGGAAAATATAATTATTTTCAGTACTGCAAAATCAAGCCCCGGATCACCAGAGCCATCATGCATAGACGTTGACGTGGACCATAAAACGAAAAGGACAATCATTTCAAATACTGTTACTACAATACTGACTCCTTTAGACAAGTATCACCATGTGCTTCAAATGAGTCATTGACAGTAGACCACAGCAGGTACAAAATATATTGTGTAGTATAATACAATCATTACGTATTAATATTAGAATACAAACGCATACAAGTAATAATTATTATACATTATACTTTTTAAAATATTTTAGAGACCATTCTGATGGCATGTGGAATGAGTCGCAAACTACAGTGCTACAAGTGGATTCTGGAACGGAAAATGGCACGGTAATAAGGTAAGCAAAATAAATAAGAAGTATTTCTTTGGAAGATATAAATATATTGAAAATGGATTGTTATTTCAGCTCATCCGATCTCAGTTCTTTGGCAGCATCCCCTGGTGCATTAGCGTTACTAACACCCACATCTCGAAGAAAACAACTTTTGTTATTACAGCATCAACAAAGATCATCTTTAGATACAGATGCTTTAGATGAAGAGTTCGATGCTTCTCAGGTAAATTAATTTAAAATCTTAGGCTTTTGGATATTTAACAACAATTTCGAGTGTATTATAAATCTGTTATTAATTAAATTTTTATGTTATACAGAGTCAGTCTCCAACATCACCTAGAAATAAGCTAGACACGTCAAGTTCTAGTTCAGCTCAAGCAAGATCGTCACTTTCACCACCCGCAGTTGTACCAAACGTAACGCTACCTATTACAAAACAACCAACAATATCAAAATCTATATCGCCAATCGGACCTCAAAAAGTCAACCATACTCCGGCCATTGCAATTACTCATCCTAGCTTAGATTTAGCTGATGTTCCCTTCAAACGGACTCCAAGTTTTATCAACAAAAAACGAGAACGAGCTTTGAGCCCGTCTAGAAGAAAAGATTTAGTTCCAAAGAAAGTGCCACTAAAAGAACCAAACGGAACTATTCCTAATCAGATAAAAGAGTCTCCATCTGAACCATCATTAGCTAAAGCAGCCAGTAGTGAGACAAGTTTAGCAAGAACAGATTCTGGAAAAATAAATACAACTGACGTGTCTGAAAGTACGACTACAACTGAAGATTATGTTACTGCTAATTCAGATAGTTCTAAGAAAAGTAATAGTAACAAACACCATAATCAGAGTAAGTGTCACATAATAATATATCAATTGTTTGTTAATAAATATTTGTTTTACATCTACATAGATGCAACTACCTTAATACTTTTTATTATTCTAGATCCAGAAAATAATAAAACTCAAGAAGGTTCTTCATTTGAAAGCGCCTCAAGTCTTTATTCTTCAACGCGAACTGAAAATATAGCGGAGGATTTAATAGTACCAAGTTTTTCACCTCCTTTAGAAATTAATGATGATTTCATAGTACCTAATCTATCATCACCACCTTTGCCATTGCCAGAACGAATACCTAGAACAACTGTAGAGAAAATTGAAGTCAAAGCTGAAATTAATCCGACTATTGAAACAATAAGGAGAGATAAGACTGAATTTGTTAAAATGAAAGATGAAGTTTCAAAAGTTTCAAAGGTAAATATTAACGACATGTTTATGTAGTATCCCTTTTCATAAGATCAATTGATGCAGTTAGCAGACTAAACCCTATTTGAATGGTTCCATTGGCAGGTTTCAATGAGAGATTTAGTGAGTGGTAAAAGCAGTTCAAGCGGAAGTTACAGTATAGGTGGTTCAAATCCAAATGTTACCGAAGACACTGATAAAACCCCTACAGAAAAACCAAAAGAAATTTCTGAAAAAATTGAAGTAAAAACAAAAGAGGATAAAGTTACAAGCCCAATGGTTGAGAAGGAACATTTAGTTCCTAAAATGATGGTAATGAAATCAGGTTTTATGAAATGATTTGATAATAATATGAGTACCTGAAAAGATATTATTTAACAATTGCTTGAATTTCAGGGGTCTTTATCAGACGACGAAAGAAGTGTTCATTATTCATCATCAGGGTATTATGAAAGTCCGGTGGAAGATGATGACGACGGAGGGTTAAGTATGTAAAGACACATAGATATTTAATCGAATTTTGTTTCTTAATATATTTTATTTAAATCAAACGCCAACCTTTCAGCATATAAACATTCACAAAAATATCGATCGGCAAGACCAAAAAGCTGGTTATTAGAAGATAAAAGAAGAAAAAAGAAAGCATTTACTTTAGAGTTTTCAAAATCTTATGATGATTCTGTATCTACTTCGCAAGACGATTGGGGAAGAAAACCAAAAGAGCCAGATAGTAATCCAAGATCCGAACGAAATGTTTTTAAAACAGCAGCTATTAAGTCGCCTACAGATGAAAAAGCTCCAGAAATTAGGAAAAAGAAAACTCATTTTGAAAAAACTAAAAGTGTACAGTCATCTCCAAGAGAAGCCAAGGATATAGAGAAATCTATAAAAGAAAAACTTGTGAAAGAAAAAGATTCTGAACCAAAGAGGCCACAAGAAAGGGAGAGATATGTAAAAAGAACAAAACTGAAAGCTAAGAGCCCTACTCAAACAAAAAACGTTGATGGAAATCATTGTTATCGCACCCAACACTATGACAGACGAGAAACCATGGGTTCAAATATGAAATTACACCTTAACATTCCTACTTCGGATGATTCGAGTGAGCAATATAGAAAAGAAGGTAATATTTTTAAGCTTTTATATTGCGATATCAAAGTTTGAAGTGTTTTAGTCTCAATGTTAAATAAACTATTTATTTAGGCACAGGTAATGGAAATATTTCCCCAAGAAAACACAGACGCTTAAGAGACAGTCCAAGAAGAAAAACGGGTGCTAATTCAAATTCAATAAAATCTCCTATTTCTGGAAATAATCATTCCGGATACAGGTATACATTTATCATTTCCCTTATGCGTTAAATAATCACTGTGTATAAAAAATTATTACTGTGAAAATCTTATATTAATATTTTACAGCTGTAGACCCCGTCGGAAAAGTGGTTCAAACGAAAGCATATCATTACCAGGTAGCTTACCAAGAAGGAAGCAGTCCATACCTACAGTTCCTTGTCTAAGTTCTTTAGAAGCGGAAGATATAGAGACAACTAGAACACTAGCAAGCGCTGGTTCTAGATTAACTCCTTTGCGTTACGTCAAAAGTCCTACAACTTCGCCTAGACATCATCGAAAGCAAGATCGAGGTATTTTTATTACTAATTTATGAATAACTATAACAGCAAGCTAGGTCTGGGTTTTTATTTCAATATTATCTTATTATAGATGGGAAATTTGCGAAAGCAGCGTCGGCTGAATCCTTGCGATCTGTATCACCGGGTTCTGATTCAGTATTTTATTCAGAGCAGACAGAGCACAGTTTCACAGGAGCCGATGGAGAAGCCAAAGCACATTGTTTGCATTGTGGTAAAGAAGTTCATATTGTTACAGCTACACATGAACATGATAGCAGAGCTTCTAGGACTTCTCATACAGATGTATGTACTATTCAGTTTTATTTATTAGTAATGTTCATGATATATCTGGTTTTATTAATAAATTGTAAATCTAATTTAATTTTATTCAGGAATCGTATGCCGATGCAACGCCCGATATTGTACCAGCACCAGCGGGGTTTGCTGATTCTCCATCCTGTATAAGTTCCAAAAAACATGCGACCGGAGCTCGTTTATATAAAAAACTAGATAAAAGATACAGATCAGAAGATAAGTCAAGACATTACCGGCATAGATCAGATGTTCGAGCAAAGGTATTCTACTTATTTATGATATTTGTAGTTTTTCACATAAAAGCGTTTTACGATAATATAGTGAATGTGTTTATTATATTTAAATTTTTGTTTGTTTCGTCTGAAGGAAAGGTTTTATCACCAGTGAAGTTTCTAAATTGAACACATTTGTTTTGTTGATCATGAAACGTGAAATCCCATTTGCAAATACATTTAAAAGACCCCGGTAAATTTAAACAATCTTCACTTTCATTGTTACACGTATGCTCTTGAGAAAGGCATTCGTTAAAGTCTACACATTTGCCAAACTGAGAATTCCAAACAAAGCCATTTCTGTTACAGTTGCAAGAAACATTCCATTTGTTACTTATTATATCTTCAAAGTTTTTATTTAATTTTCGATCTAATGTGCATTGGTCATTTAACATAGTTTCTTTATGATTACTACAAGGATTATGAATACTTTTATGGCATTCGTCTAAATGTTTTACATGTTTTATTGGGCAACATGGGTCTGGACAAAAACTGTAGGTGGCACAAGCAAATGAAATTATATCGTTAGATCTTGGATCACGATTCCTGTACCCAAATTCAGGGTCTAAGCAATTAGCATAATTGTCACATGTATCTCCAAGCATAGACAGTACCGGTGTTGCCAACATTGTATACCAACACATGTAATATGATGCAGTAGTACGCCATTGAAACTTTTCTGCAGGGCTGTCGAATGGTAGACTACTTCTTTCCGAGTTCAATTTTGTGTCTTTGCATTCACTATCTAACGTTTTGATCAAAGTTTTATTAAATTTTGTGCCTTGATTTAGAATTGTAGAAATATCATCACTTCGACTAAATGGCGCCGTCTCTATTACACCATATAGATAAGTAATGCACTTATAAAAGTTACTATTGCAATTTTCGTGAACTTTCCAATGTAGACTTCTTAGTATCGGTGATGGAAAACCATCATAAAACCCAATAAAATCCTTTTGAGGCTTATTGTGAAAATATCTCTGATCCCACTCGTTAAACTTGTAATTACGTAAATAATATGCTATATCTTTCAAGGCTGCTGTTGTCCATGTTTCATCTGGTATTTGAAATGTCGACTCTAGAATTTGCTCAGTAGTAGGTTTTGTAACGAAATATATTTCGCTGTCAGCTTCACTTTCATCAACCTTACTAGATGTACTTATCCTTGCGTAAATGTAAATGTGCGCGAAAATGAAACATAATCTATTCACATAACACATTGTTATCTCCTTATTTAAAATTATCTAAAGATCTCAGAATGTGGCAAGTACATATATTACTTTGACATTTTAGGACATAGACTGCATCTCATTCTTTGTATGTAGTTTCTATGTAACTACCAAAAAGATCAGCAATAAATATAATTAGGTATTATTACATTTTAGTCAGAAGAAAGAGGTAAAGAAGAATACGCCGCCACAGAGAAACCTCAAGACACCCGTATTGCTCGATCTGCTGGAAACAGCTTAGACAAACTTGGTGGTTCCAGTGCTAGCGTGGATCCAGATGGTAAGAGCAATAAGACATCTGAGTAGTTAAATATAGTTCAAATTTAAACATTTTACGTCCATTCTAAAAAGTTTAAAAATAACAACTCTCACAAAAATGTTAACACTAAAATTATGGATAAGAAACATTTTGCCGATAATTTTCTATAGGAGCTTTTAAGCTCGTAAGCTTTAGTAAGTCATGCAAAAATAATATGTAAGATTCAATCGGAAGATTGTTTTAATGGAAAAATATTTGTTCTAGCTCTAAGTCATTTTATCACTTAATGCAGAGGTGTATATGTATATAATACATTATCATTTAATTTGACAGAACAAGAAGAATGTTCAGGAAGTTCCGAATGCGCAGAAGGAAGAAGTGAAGAAAAGGGTGTATATGCCGCACCCTGGTGGTGCGGTAACTGGATCTTGCTATCAGAAAACGATGACCATTGGACCAGAATACCTCCAGGTGATTCATATGCTTATAATTCAGCTTTTAAAATAATCTTTATGGTAAAGCCTGCACATTATTTTACCATTGCTGTTAGGAAGAAAATTTGTCAGTTTATTTGCAAATATGACCCAATATTAGTCATCAAATCCAATTTTATCATATCTTTTCAATGTTATAATCAGGACTACCCTGATATAGTAAGATAGATCACTAGATCTATTCAATTATAACGTTAAACCTCCACCATTTACCTGACCACGTAATGCATAAGAATCCAATATGAGAGAGTAAGGAGGAAATGAACTTATTGCTTACAGACATTTTAGAACGAGCAGAGAATGGGAAAGAAGATCCAACCGAGTCTGAATCAGAGTTCAACAAGCGATACGTAGCCTTGACGCACAGGCTTGTTCATAGGCGAGCCTGCATCGAGTTGAACCGGCGGCAGTCGAATAATACTTTTGGTAAGTAAAATTATGTGATGCTGACATTTTGGTTCTTCATTGCGTTTCGATGATAAATCAACCTGCTGTGCCCAGTATTCCGACACCTCAACTGCACCTCCAGCCACGAACATTATCTATCTCAGCTGTTTTCTATAGCTATAGATGTGCCCGACATTATCTGTAACGGAAATCTTGTTTTCTTATTTGAGCCACCCTTTATTATTATTAAAGAAAAGCAATCGAAATGAGTGTGAATCTACAGAAAAGACTTTTTCCAACAAAGTTTAAATTGTTAGAATTGGTATCTTAGAGATAAATCTAAAATCTATTACAGTTAAAGGTGGAAATAAACACAAATGCACGGCAAGCAACGTGTGAAGTTGAAAAGTGAAATAAAAACCGGGGGAGACTGTAAACGGGCAAATGCTACCTGCTTTTATACTTTAGCAAAGTAAGATCGCTCAACAGAACGTAGGTAAAAAACTCAAAAGCTTCAAATACCATTCCCATTCAGGTCAATTTACGAAACCAAATCGGAATTGGCTTAGTACTCGCCAATAATAGCAATATTTTCGCTTGTGTAGTAAATAAATACCTATAGAGACGCGGACTCCCTTGGAATACGATTCCAGCTTTTTTAAAAAGTAAATTAACCGACCGAGTATCGAACCCAAACTTCAGATCTATACGTCTGTAATTTTCAATACATTGTTAACTTCACAGAATTACGTCACCTGTAACTACGAGCGTGCGCTAACTGTTCCACTTCAGGAATGACGTGTACGACTATTTCAGTACCTCTTTAAATACCATCGCCTATTATTTCTGGATTGTCCCAAGAATTCTTTCGGTTATCTTGAGCATCGGCACTTGAACAATCATCCAGTGACGCAATACTAAAACCAGTTCAAACATTTATACGTTCAATAAGGTGTCGACCTTCCCCCGTCACCTAAACGTCCAACCCAATTGATGCTAATGAAAATAGCTTCAGTTGATTCAGTGAAAGTCGCTGATAAAATAAATGCGGAATCAACGTAACCGACTAAATTTAATTCTGTAACAGCTTTCCACGTCAGCCCTCAGTTGTAAAAGACACGCGACTGTGGCCAGATGATATTTTTACGTCGGCCATCGTGCATGTTCTCGTTTATATTGATTTTAAATCAATACTCAAAGCTTCAATGTAATAGGCGAACGTTGGTGATGTAATTTCATTACTGTGTGTGTTGTAAAATTAGCGACAAAATCGGGTCAACATCACGAAGTTCAAGATCGTTTTCGGAAAGCGTCGGATACTTTAACCGACAGTATGGGATTCATGTGTAAGTTTCAATCAATTTTTATGGTTGATTTTATGTTGTCTATTAATTGAGAGTTTACTTGGTCAAATTATTAATTAAACTTAATTATTATTTGATTTTTGCATCTTTCATAACTGTGACATAATTTCCAAAGGTTTGATTGTATTTTTCTTTTAGAAAAGTTCAAATACTTACTTGTTTAGACCTCTGTTTAGAAAAACAAATGAGTTTTGTTTATCATTTCTTTTGTTTTGTTTTTAGTTAAAGACGTGTTGTCTAATTCAAAGGGCAGTCTAAGACAGAAGTTGGAAGAGATTTTCAAATTGATGCTCGTTGTATGGTGCCGACAGAGCGAAGTAAACCGACTAGTGGCTTTGGAACCCTGTGGTAAATTTGTAACACACGTGTTTTGGTGTGCTTACTAACAACAAACCATTACTGTTTTATTATATAAAGCTATACGAGCTTTAAACTTCTCAGCCATGGATTACTCATTGTTACGCGTGTCTCTTGCGTGATCATCATCATCACACATATTTTCAGACATTTGAATTCTTTCTTGTATCAAAAACTAGAGAGGAGCAATAGACATGAATGCTGAGCGTTATAAATATTATAATGAAAAAAAATTAAATTTAAGTATTCCGGCATGAAATGTATCAAGCAAATATTAAATTATGGAATCAAATTAATAACCAAAAAATTCTTTATGATTAATAATTTTCTAAAGTGGATCTATTTTTTAAAGCATCTCTTAATTTCGTCTCCATAAACTTGATTATCCCTTATTATTGAAATGAAATTGACATTAAAATACTTTGTAACAGTTTCACGAGTCGTAAACTTGTAACTATCTAACCAACTGTTGTTGGTAGTAAAAAATAATTTAACGAAAGATATTTAACATCTTTCGTTAATTTTTTTTAAATGTGTTATAGAGTAATCAGAGTATCACATGTTGCATTCGATATTACTCTACGAGTATACATTTCTGATTCACTTACAATAAGTAGTAAGCGTAAGATTATAAACAAATGTGTAACGTTTATGAAATTTCAACACGTAATTGTTTTTGTAACCGCTGCTGCAAACTACAATTAGAGCAACGTATTGTGAATGAACATAGAATTTGGACGTTTTGGATATTCGCCAAGGCATTTAGCGAAAGCCATATGCAAACATTCTTTGCACACTGGATCCGGATAAAGCATGGTTTAAGTATTGAATAGAATGTGTGTCACGGTCAGTTTTTCGAAGTTTATTGCCGTCTCTAGGTCAGCATTTTGTTATTTAGATAACGAAACGGATTTTAGGTCAATATTGACGTAATTGTATCAATTTGTAAAGGAATAGATACTGAATTCGAGTCTGTTACTAGATGCCTTTGTTTATTTATTTACTTTGAAATTTTCTATGGATAAAGGGATGACTTAGTAAAATCTGTTCGATTAACAAATTATGACACTATATAAATCCTTTATAAAATTTAATGTTTTAGAAGTGAATTTAGCGAATTGGAATAAAGCATTAATAATAATATCATCAAAGAAGTTTTGTCTTCCTTTTAGAAATCTTGCGTATTACAGATGAAAATATGAAAGTGCAAGAAAGTTTCAATCTCTGCCTATCCGTCGAGCAAACGGTTTAACGCGGCCGAAAGGCGAAATATCAAGTATGTAATTTGCATTTCCATCAAAGTAATCATTGTATTTTTTTCCAGAAAGCGACAAAACAGTGGTAGTGAGACGTGGCAATGAAGAGTTCGGCTTCAGAATCCACGGGAGCAAGCCAGTCGTCGTGTCTGCGATCGAACCCGACACGCCGGCCGAGACCTCGGGCCTTGAGGTCGGAGATATAGTTATAGCTGTTAATGGTGTGTATTGTCTTAATTATACATCTTCTTGCTATAGTAATACAGTTTATTTTGAAAATGGATTTTTCAAGAAAGGTGAGAAGAAGACACGAGTAAGTACAAAATTCAAAATTATGTAGCTACTCGTTTCGTGTGAATAGTACGGGATTACTAGGCTAGAAAAGCTAGGGTTGATTGAAATATTTGTACTCGAAACTAGTACATGACTTGTAATGTCATTTAATCGACTTTTAAAAGAGCCATCCTTATTGTAGTAAGATTATGATAAGTAATCATTACTAGGAGGGTTACGAGTATTAACACTTGAATATTCTGTACGTAAAAATGTCCAATGTTATTGTTTTTTTAATACTGATTGTATTGTTTCAGGGATCAATGTTTTAGATAAGACACATTCTGAAGTAGTGAAAATAGCTCATTCCGGTTCGGAAATACTAGAATTAGATGTAAGTACCTATGTACAGTTTATTCTCTCAATTACACTAATAAATAATTGCTGTTTTGATAATCGCATTGGTCCAACCTATTTTTTGTAGGGATTTTTATTGTATTTTCATCCATTTATCTGAACCATAGTATATCAGATCAGCGTGAATGTAATACACGAGAGTAACTGGCCAAGTTTCTTGCCGGTATAATTCTAAATTTTAAATTACTTACCTAGTAGAATACAAATTTGACCATTTTGAAACTTTTTAAAATAAAAATTTCACTCTGTACCAGGTGGCAAGGACATGTGAAGTGGTAGCGTCGCTTGCGCACGAAGGTGGGCCGGCTGCGTTGTACTCCGGATACCTCTGGCGCGCAGCTCCGCTCAGGCCGCACCACCCGCCCCGCTGGACGAGGAGGTGGTTTGTACTGAAGAGGGACAACTGTTTATACTACTACAAAACTGATACGGTAAGTATACAAGGGATGTAATGGAACGACCTATCGTTCCAAACCATCCTCACCTACCCGTGGTGCATCCTGCCAAATAACAAACGCTGACGCTGGCAACCGACGGGTGGCGGTATAACATCACAATTGAAGGCATAGTAAAATACCACATGCCGATGACGGGCAGCAGCGTCACCGGAGCGAAAAGCTACGGCCTGCAATCGCCAACCCGCTTGCCCAGCGTAGCGATTATGGGTATTATCCTGCAGATGTTTGCCTTAAGTGGCGAACAACTGGAGAGGCCTATGTCCAGCAATGAATTGCCATAGGCTGATGATGATGATAAAGTACATTATACCAGTAACGTAACTAGTGTGTGGCAAGTTGACAAAACTTTCGTAATGTGTTTTTATTCTTACTAGTCTTTAAAATATGCGTTTTGACACTATCTGGTGGTATCTAACCCGCATACTTCGTGTTCAGTTTAGTGCTTGATGCACTTAATCGCTTTTTACCTATCTTCCTGACAGCATTCAGTTTGCCCTCTATCTGTACCTATTTATTTAATTCTACAATAGAAGATATTTCAAATCAACGAATATCTCAATCTTTTGGTGACTTGTTTCATACTGAAAAATTACAACATGCAAAGTAATACGTATTTTGCAAAATACCTAATTATAAATAGGTAATCCACAGTACTTTAAAATATAAACAATATGAAATCGTTCCTAATAAAGATTATTTATTAGTTAAAAGTCTCAAACGAAAGGACATAATTAAAATTTCCTTTCAAAGACAATTCTACTAAACAACAACTAATTTTAAACAAACGACCCACCTTTATATCAATGGTCTATTCACAAATCGTTAAATAAACACTTCGTATTCCTGGAACTGGTTATGAATACAGTTAACATCTTGTATTAATAGATGTTTATTTATATTACAGAGCATTCACCCAGTTGGCGCATTGATGCTAGTAAATTATCAACTGAGTGAGGAGGAAGCTGGCAGGGCTCATGGGTTCAGACTGCAGAGAGGTGGTGGAACGAGATTGCAACTTGCAGCTGATACTGCAGAAGCTGCGGCGAGGTGGCAAGCAGTGTTGGCGCATGCTATTGATGCTAGCAACCAGGTAAAACTAAAAAAGATTTAAGCTTTTCCTACAAAATCAGGGAATTAAGCCCTTTAGAAGCTAGAGTATTCACTCATATGCCAGTAAATTATCAACTGAGTGAGGAGGAAGCTGGCAGGGCTCATGGGTTCAGACTGCAGAGAGGTGGTGGAACGAGATTGCAACTTGCAGCTGATACTGCAGAAGCTGCGGCGAGGTGGCAAGCAGTGTTGGCGCATGCTATTGATGCTAGCAACCAGGTAAACCAAGGTTTTGACAGCAATATCATTGAGACTATAAAAAACATTGCTTTTGAATGGCAGGTTCTTGATATCTATTAATCACTAGGTACTAATTAAAAGGCCCTCGACCGATCGAAGTGGCGAACATTGGGAGTGGACTGATGATGATGATGATGATGACTAATTAAAAATAGACAGGACGTTTGCTTGTCTGCTACCAACACTCAACAGCAATAAAAAAAATATGGAATTTCCCTAAAAATACAAGGGGTCAGCAGTCACACTGGAAATTATTAATGACTCTACAAAACCCCTAGTGTGTAAAAGCCTGTCTTAGCGATCTTATTAGGTTTGTATAGCAAAGAAGCTTATGAAAATGATACAAGGATTTGGCTGAAGATTTTGCCTTACCCAAAAGAGCGATTTGTATTGGATTCTAAAAATTAATATACCTAGTCAGCATTTTCGTACACGCCATTTTTCTACAAACCGTGCGCCGTCTGTTTATTAGCGCTTACATTTAGCTGTTCAAGGGTTGTGTCTAAGAAGGGCATTAACTTATACCAGCACATTAACTCCGAAGGTACTAATGCTCTTTAAGAAACGTCTTTGGTTCTAAAGATTGTGTAAAAGCGACAAACATCCGCTAGAGGGCCGCCATAGCGAGCTTTTGCCGTATTTTTATAATAATGCGTTAGATGGCAGCACTAGCGTGCTTAAAAGCACTACATGCATCATAGAGAGTGACAATGCGTGATATCGTTTCTTTTTTCGTGTATTACTTTATCATTATCATTATTAGCCTTTATCAGTCCACTGCTGGACAAGAGACCAAAGTGGCGAACATTGGGCTCTCCCAATAGGCCTCTGCCTATGTTCAGTAGTGTATCACTTAACGAGTTCTAATACAAAAAGTTTTATAGAGATTAAACAGTCAGACTTGAAATCCACAAGGCGTCCTACAATATGTTTGCTGATTAGAGGACTGCTGCACTCGACTCGCGTACTCCAGCGGTCATCGATCCTCCAACTGATATCACTCGCCCACTAAGGAGCTTGCTAATTAATTCTTTGTGCTCCAGTTCTTATCTGGATTTCGTTACAAATTTTCTAAAGGTTAATTCCAGCCGAAAATCGCGTCAAAAGCGGGTACGCTTTCGTGTTGATAAAACCCATGTTGTTTAAAAAGACTTAGCTATACCAATTTATTAGTCAAAGAAAACCCTATGAGACTAACTTGTTATTTATTTTAAACTAGCGGACCATGTTTTTCACTGAATTCTTACACAAACCTTATTCTCAAAATTACGAATACATAAAACTTAGAATCATATAATTTGGTGCAGTTGCTTGAAACTTATGGACGTATATGTAAGATCCCTTTTTAGTTATACAAATATATAAATACATCTTTATGGATAATCCTAGATAGGGCAAAGGTTTGATCTTTGGTATCGATTTTAAATCTAGTGATTAATCATTACCGTGTATTTGTGATCCATCATAAATTTCAATTATGTTCGGCAATCGAACTCAAAATGCTGAGGTCAAGCGGCCAATAAACTTTATTATTAAGGAAAGTCTTAGCTGATAGATTTATTATATCGAAAGCATATTTATCTTCTTAGAACGTAGGTATTATTTTTTGCATTCATATGGCACAGTATTTAAATTGATCGCTTGATATTCGAATCTAATAATTTAGGGTCACGCCCAATGAGAACATCAAAGACTTTTTATTTGTAGACTTGATAACTTCGATAGCGCAACGCAAGTACCTAAGGCATAATTCAATTATTGTTTTTATTCAAATTATTATTTGTTAAAACAAGGTGTATGAAAAGCACAGATAAATAGTTACAGTTGAGTTCATCTGTGTCTGCCTATACAGGCTTACACAACAGCTACTTGCTTTGTCACAGCGACTTGGGCTTCTCTTGCGCTTTTCATCAGGCGTAGGGAAGCCATTATGTCGAGCTACTATAAAAAAGTAAAGTTGATACCCAGCCGAATCGATTTAGAAAAACATACATACGCTTGAAAAACATTACCCTTCTTCTTTAGCAGTCGGGTAAATTAAAAAACATCACAATGTCTTTTGTTTGTGAAATTATGAAATTGTTTGTGACACAATTTGTCACGCTTCTCTTTATTTGCTTCAGAGGGATGGTTGGCTAGAAGTGACGATGAGGAACATGAAACTCCCTCCGTCATCAATCCCGCGCCCCGACTGCTTCGGCTACCTCATGAAGCTTGGCTCCAAGTGGAAGTCCTGGGCGAAGCGGTACTGCGTGCTGAAGGATGCCTGCCTCTACTTCTACAGTGATGGCAATAGCAAGAATGCGTTTGGTAAGTACTGAAAACCGGCCGAGTGCGAGTCGGACTCGCGCACGAATGTTTCCGTACCATTATAGGACTATTTTTCCCTATAATGGTACGGAAACATTCGTGCGCGAAAAAATCGTGTTTGTTGTATGGAAAGCCCCCCTTAAATATTTTATTTTTAGTATTTGTTAATATAGCGGCTACAGAAATTCATAATCTGAGAAATTTTTAACTCTCTAGCTATCACGGTTCTTGAGATAGAGCGTGGTGATAGTCATATCATTCTAGGGTCACAAGCACTTATGAATCTTCAAATCTACTATATAAAAATAAGTCGGGTTTTCCTCCCTGACGCTATAACTCCAGAACGCACGAACCGATTTCCACGGTTTTGCATTCGTTAGAAAGGTCTCGGGCTCTGTATGGTTTATAGCAAAGAAAATTAATGAAAAACAGCCATCTGGTGGCGAAACGGAGTTCGCCGGGTTTGCTAGTACAAATATAAATAAAATGTGACGGAAAGTAGATTCTACCGAGAAGAACCGGCAAGAAACTCGATTGTTACTCCTACAATACAACACAACAATATAATGTACCTACTATAATGTCCTTACGTGTTTATGCGACATGTGGTTTATGCCACACCTCAATCAAAACCACACAAGTTGATTCACCTTTTTCTATGTGTAAACATTATCCTGCGCACATGATGCGTAATAAACTTAAAAAGGTAGAATAACAGTAGGAATAATTTTAATTGTGTTAAATTGTTACAAGTATTTTCCTTATAAGCTTCTGTTCTATATGTAGGTATACAAATATTTAAGCGAACTAATGCAGAGTTAAGAATAATTGTGATGCAAGTTCTGAAGTCGGGCTAAAGGCTTGCTCAAAAAATTACTAACTACCTAGGTACGTAGTTTTCGGCAACTTAGAAAACATACATTTCGAATAGACTTTGATTTTAATAGTGGGGCTGATCTCTCTCAGTTTTTGAGATTAAAGGGATAGAGAATGCATCTATGTCTGCGAATACCTATACTTTTGCATTATAATAACTATCTTCTCCTAACTTTTTTTGATTTGAATATTTGGTAGTAGCCCTTGCCTTCGAAACAGAGTGTCCTGGGTTCGATTCCCACCCGATTTCTTCGTTATTTTGAAAACCATAGTAGATTAACAGCTACTTATTTTTGGAATGGAGCAATGTAGGTATGTGATGTTGTCTCATGTTTATTCCTATTGTGAATTAACAATATAATCATCATCAATATCAGCCTATCTCAGTCTACTACTAGACGCCTCTCTAGTAACTACCTACATATTATGTAGTTGTTCGTAGTAGCGAATAACTAGAGGGGTAGGTATACATAATATACCTAACTACATATGTATATTACAACGCAAATAATTATTTATATTTTTGTTATTTGGTCGCAGTCCATCGTAATTTTCTAATAATCCGTAACATTATTGCGGTCACTCGCAAATATTACCTAATTCTTATTTAGTCCTACATAATCGCGAATGTTTTAATTAGTAGTGAACTGTACTTTGATATTGATATTGTTATGATGGTGATTTCCCGATGTAGAATGAAAATTCCAGCGATATAAGTGTATTCTGACGGAAAAAACCTATATCATCAGCCTATCGCAGTCCACTGCTGAACATAGGCCTCTCCAAATTTCGCCACTTTGTTCAGAAGTAGGTATTTACTTCGTGTTAAGTACTTAGTGCTATGATATTAAATGTTGCCATTAGCAAAAACTTCTTCTTTTCAAGTCAGTGATAAACCCCTATTAGTTTTAGTTCACTACAAAAACTACAATTTCATGATTCACACAGCTAACAATTTTTCTGTCAATCTTTCTAGGCATGGCGTGCCTCCACGGCTACAGGATACAGACTTGCGCCCCGGGCGGCAAGAAGTATGCGTTCGAGGTGATGCCCACGGAGCCCAAGCAGAGACACTTCTACTTCCACACCGAGTCTGAAATGGATAGGAAACGGTAATGGATACGATTAAAACGATTAATGCATAAAATAATCACGTCATGATTCCTTAGCTACCTTACTGGAGTACCCACCTAAGCGCCGCCGTACACGGGCTGCTTCACGCAGTTGGGAACCGACCGTTGTGTTGGCCTCAGACAAGAGATGGATCATGGTCATCACCAGCCTATTGCAGTCAACTGCTGGACATTAGGCCCCTCCACTTGCTCGCCACTCAGGGCAAACATCTGGAGGATATACCCTTAATCGCCACGCTGGGCAGGTGGGTTGGCGATCGTAGGGCGTAGCTTTTCGCTCCGGTGACGCCGCTGCCCGTCGTCGGCCTGTGGTGTTTAGCTTATTTAATATGGATATAGCTTAGGTCCAAGGGAAGAATATATAGGATAGTTCTGTATATTATATTCATCTAGAGGGTGGTTTCAAATTTTTCTATTGTTTGTATCATTAACAATTTTATTATACCATATATTTTGTTCTAGATGGATGGCGGCTCTGGAATACTCTATAGACAGATGGATGAAAGCCGGTTGACGACGACACAATCTGATCTCTGAAGATTCATTCGATTTCATATAATGTTAAATTAAATGTATTAGTTGCACTTTTTATTATTTTATATTTAACAACTCTTTTTTATCTATTAACATAACCCGTTGTGCTACGAGCATTTCAGAAATTGTCCATCTACACACATGATTGTTATTAGTATACTTATAATAAAATTGACATCGTGAAGTTACAACAAAATAACGATACAAGTTTTATAAAAAAAAATAGTGACTCGCTCATATAAATTACTATGCATTGAATAGGTATTTCTGACATTATAAAATCTGAGATAAATTCCTCTCAACATTCTATTGAAATTGGCGTATCTATGAAAGCAATTATATTTGCCAAATACTTATAAATTTCTAATTTTGACTGAATTCCCAGCTAAGTACTCATTACCTTGATAAAACTATCTTGACACGCGGGCGTGTCAGCCAAGTTCTAGCTTAAAAAACTGGTTCTTATCGACTTGACTACAAAGGTAGGGATAAATTGTGATCAAAGAGTTGACAACGTTAATACCCGTCCTAAAATCGTACCTACAGATCAGTTTGCAGGTGTTAAAGAATATTATATCGAATATATTCAATATATCCTATATTCAATGCAAAAAGCATGTTTATAGAAATTGATTCGACAAGCGCTGAAAGTTGAAATGAGAAAGCTTTTGATAATTTATCAGAATATAATATAAATTGGTTAAAATATTATTAACGATATGTATTTAGAAGTTATTAATGATAAATAGTTTTATTCAGATTTATTGGAAGAATATACATTATTAAATAGATAGTACATATTATATGATTGCAACGGCGCATCGAAATTATATTGTTATTTACGTAGCTTTAAAACAGTGTAATTCTAAAATAGATTTAAAATACATTGTATAATTTACATTAAATAAAATATGAATAATATATTCGTATAGTAAAAAGAAATATAATGTCAACATTGTAAGGATACACTACAAGGACAAGAAACAAATTCCAGACTTTAAAAACATTTTAATATGCTTTATAGAAACACTTTTCGGATTTCCATAAATCTGATTTAATATAATGAGTGAATGATATCAATATTTAAAAAGAAATAATCAAAATATAATTCTAATAAAAATGTACCAAAAGGAGATACATAATATTAAAATGTTACTTGTTAAGAACATTATCATAAATATATTAGAAGTTTTGAAGATCATTATTATAGATTAATAAATATTAAGCCAAAATAATATTCCTATTATATTACGTAGTATTACAATACAACTGTCTAATATTTAGTTGTGGAATGTAGGTATTAGGTGAATAAATAGTTATTAACTATATCGATGTGCCAATTTTGGTAAATAGTTTTAGTAAGACGTAGTTAGTGGTTTTTGACTTAATGGAAAAGCACAATTCGTTGGATGAATATGTAATTTTGATCTTTTATCTGTAACCTCTTATACATTTTCATATTTATAAGCGATTATTGTCAGTGTTGTGAATTTTGAGATATATAAAAATTATTTGTATTAATTAATAAGCATAAATGTATAATTTCAATAATATAAGATTTCCTTTTATTATTACTGTATATCGTCGCCGTAGAGCGAAAAGTCACTAAGTAGGTCATGACGTGTTTTGAGTTATGGCGGTTTAAAGTTTTATAAAACAAAAAAAAATATAACTTATTTTTAGTAAAAGATAACTCTAATTTCATTGCTATATATCTTAAAGAATAGATAGACAAATAAGATTGTAATATCACTTTCAATTAATTATGTTTAATTACTGAGATAATGACAAAAAAACTGAGTTAGTGACTATTTCACTCATGTTTGGATCATATCGAGAGTCATTAAGTCGACTTAGTTAGTTTTCGCTTTCATGTTTTGTACCGAACCAGTAATTCTAAAAGTAGTTAAGTCACTTTAGGTAATTTTTAGTATGGATTGGGTCCAAAATTATGCTTTGATTTGTAAAAGAGAGAAATAACCAACTCGACTTAGGTACAGATTTGCTTTGTTAGATCATAAAAAAAGGTGTTAAGTAAAATTGGTTAGTTTTCGACTGCCAATGAGTAGTGCAAACGTAAAGTTAATGTGTTTTCGCTCTCTGTAAAACAAAAACTATGGCGCGTACAGAAATGTCAAAAAGAAGAATTTGTGCAGAAAAATTTGGGGAATCTGGTTAGGTATTTAACTCCATTTTGGCCATATGTCGACTTAGTGACTTTTCGCTCTACGGCGACGATATACTTGTTTTAAAGGGGGTTACAGTAATTTATTACATTTAATACAGTTAATCGATATGTAATTTATAGTTTATGTAAGATTCAATATAATTTCCCCTTTAGAATGTGGTCCATACTAGGTGACTTAAAATTGTGCATTAAAATGATAAATAACAGTGGATGTAAATCCATGTTGACGATTTGTATATAAATAATCATGTAAAAGCTCAAATATATTTAAATAATAAAATAAAAAGACTTGAAAGTAAAACAGAATCGGTAAAAATGCTTATAGAGTAGCCTTGTATATTAGTGAGTGTTTTAAATATAGGCAATTGAATTTAATATCTATAACATTTGTTTAAATTTATTGCAAATTTATAAATGCACGTTATGAAAATAATTATTTATTTAACAATAAATAATAAACCTTACGACGTCATAAAATTAAAATAGTTATAATGTGTTCAATAAATAAGTCAGATTCAAATATAACGCATCATTGAGTATTAATTTGATTTTTAAAAACAGATTTTCATTCATAGCTTGGTGCCAAAAATAAAGCCACATAAAATTATTTATTTATTTATATTATTTTAGAATCAATGATGTCGTTACTGAAAACTTAAAAATAATTTATTATTGAAATATGTAAAATGTAAACTAATGTCTGGAGCAAGACGATTTTTTAAAATATATATGTGAGCGTATAATAGATTTCGTTGTAATAAAGTATTGAAAAATACTTAAACCTTTTATTCCATTCCACCAACCCATAAATATTCAAAATAGAGATTCTTTCTCAACTCCGTCCGTTTTATGGATAACAATAATTCAGCTCTAAGTAGAGACTTAAGTAAGTAGGTAAAAAAAAAAAATACATCATTTATATTTTGTAAGTAAAGTTATTGACATAATTATAAATTGACAGGCTCGGTGGCTCAATTGGTAGTGACCCCTGCCTTCTGAACCAAGGGTCGTGGGTTCGATTCCTACCCGGGACAAACATTCGTGTGATGAATACTTGTGTTTGTTCCGTGTCTGGGTGTTTATATTTGTATTTAAGTATTTATTTGTGGTACCTTCGTTGCTCTGATACCCATAACACAAGTGTTTAAGCTACTTACATTGGGATCGGAGCAATGTATGTGATGTTGTCTAATATTTATTTATATATGTTAATTTTAGTGGAGAAAGTATTTCATATTACCCAATTGAAGGAATGAAGTAAAGAAAACTTAATACTCCTTAGAGAAAACAATCAATTATTTTAAAAAATCTACATTATCCAAAAAGGGCAAAGGTGTCAATAAAAAGCAATGAAAACGTTATCAATTAGCGTCCACCGTCAAAATTCACGATCAAATCCATCGGGCGATGTTAATTTACACGACTTATAAGCTACTAACACGAAAAATAAACAATACAGCGATATTCTTCCCTTTTTTATCGGTCCCAAGTAAAAACAGTGAGGCTTCGGTCGGGGGGAGGGGGCGGCACGGCAGCGCTACTGCCTCCGCCGCGCAGGCGCAGTAGTACGCGCGGTAAACTCCCACCGGTCGCGCGCCAGGTGCGCGCACGCAACTCAACCTCAGTGATACCACAAAAACAGTGAAACAAGACTATGATCAAACGGATTACAGTGAACAAACACTAAGTGAATTTTTCATGTGTCACCAGTGACGACGAGTGATAACATATCTTTATAGACGCGGCAATAACTTTTTCGCTCCACGGTGTCTATTAACTGTTTTATGGGCCGTACAGTACGTCTATTGTTGTGTGCGCTGCCACTAATCTATTCACCTGTCTCGACGCCACCTTCTGCGGTTGGACTGTGAAATGTGACAAAAAATTGCAATGAACATCCATTGTTGCACGGACCCCCGGTTTGTAAACTTTGCGGGATAACTACCTGACTACTGGAGGGTTGGTGGACACGTCTGTCGACCGATCGGGCAACGAGTCGCCTTGTGAGTTCTCAGCTTTTTTTGTAATGATTTTGGTAATTTAATACAGCGGATGTGGAATAAATTGGGTGCGCAGGGTGCGCATCGATGTGGCTACCTGTTTTCTTGCCATGTGCTTTGAGCGTAAAGTTTATTGTTTTCATCGCAGATGCTACCAAATGGAACAATTCTGAGAATAACGGATCTGCGGTTTACGCCATTGTTCTAACGCTTTACAGCAGCGCTTATTCTAACATTTCCTGCCACCGTGTTTCGCAGTAATTAACGTGTATCATTGTTTTCTTCCGTACAGAGGTTTATTTTGTTAAGCTTACTTAAATTAGCCTTTTATGACTCTTAATGTATTATTATTCTTGTTCTACATTATTTAAATTATAAAGATAGCACGGCGCGCGTGGTATCATTTAGTTGTTCTATCAGCAATAGCAAATAAATATTTCACTAGAGGTAGGTACAATATCGAAAACGTACACAAGATAGTTTACGACTGTTTGTATTTAGCAACACACTGGAAAGTTCTGATGGATATACTAAGAAGCTGCGTTTAAGCTTTGACTATTTTTGGAGATTTGACAGATTCAACTTGGTACCTACGTAATTTTATTGCCATAATACGCCATCTCATTGCCATAATATCAATAATTGATGACAATTATTGTCATTTAAGAGAGGTAGAGCATAGCAAATCTTCGCTCTAATTGAGCCGCCCGTCCTGGGAAGGACCTCCACCCTATAGAATACCGCAGCCAAATGACCTCCTGGTCGTGTTTCTGCCGGTGAGTAGGGTTGCCGAAGCTCGTGGGGGGTTAGGGTTGGGCCGACATGGCGTTGGCAACTTACCGGTAACGGACCAGTTACTTGCCCTTGTCACGGCGCCTTAGGCTTCTCTTTCGCTTTCATCAGGAATATGGAAGCCATTCTGTCGAGTAACTATAACAAAAAATCCATTATCCTATTCCTACGAATAGTGGTTAATCCTTAACCTGTATTCTGGAATAACAAATCAAGCTTTATCTTACACTGATTTCTTACTTTGTTATAGATAGCCTGTCAAATATGTATATTCCAAATCTATTTCCCTTTTCAATTAACTGTCTGGATCTTTGAATATTATACCAAATAATCAACGCCATGACACTCAATCATTTATGTAAATTAAGGCTACTAATTACATGTAGAACCAAAACGAGTCAAAGCTTCTAACGCTTCGAACATGAACATTGTTTATGGACATATTGGATTTTATAACGCCGAAATTATCCGATCTATTTAAGCAAGCGAATAGAAACTGCTTTTAATCGATTAGTTGGTGATAATGGAACGCTTCTAGCACATTTGCAACTACTAGAACGACAGAAGCGCCTGATAGTGAGTTTACTAAACAAATAGTAGTTAATCTTTGCCATCAACTGATAACAGTTTAATCTAATCACAACTTCGTATGATGGATATCAGAATGCAGGTTTGCGGCACAAAAAAGGAATACCGCGTGATATTCCGCTAATAAACTTAATTGCTTCTAATAGACGTAGTGTAATAAGCATACTTACTTAGCTCTCGAGATAACACGGTACATGCAACAAAAATGGTGCGTTCTGCGTCATAGATTCGACTCAAAATAATCGGCACTCAGTTTCTATAAAAAGTGGAACCTACCGGACAAAAGTATTTTTTTAAACAACATTATATTCATTACAAAAATGTAGATATTGTTTTAAGCTCCAGTCTAGGTACACTTCTGTATAAAACTCTATCATCATTAATATTCATGACAAAAATGTAGGCATTATTTAAGCTCCAGTTTACGTATACTTCTGCATAAACTGTCATCATTATCGTCATTCGCAGCTTACTACGCAGTTTACTACTGAAGTTTCGTAGTCATATCTAATCATAAATATACCTATATCTTGTATGAACCTTTGTCATGATATAAGGCTTGCCCCAAGGGGTAGTAAGCCCCAAATAGTACCTACTAGTTGTAACATACCTGAATAGAATCGCGTCGTGACGACCCGAAACTTTGGTAGCACACTTCGGATTAGGCCTATAGTGTCAAGATAATGGTACTTACAAAAGTACCGTAATATCGAAGCTACAAAAACTTAGGTACCTACGTGGCACAAACCTCGTTAATGAATGTTACTACTAAATTGTCTCGACGACATTAGAGGTGAAGTACACAATACGCTATACACATTCACAACTTTACAACCTAAAGGTCCGGTACCTGCCGTCTGGTCTATTATACCAAGTAATAGTGTCCTTTAACCCCGTAAACCGAGATTTCTAGATACAATAGTTTTAACAATAGATTACGATTTTAAAGGAAATTTGGTTTATGACTACGAGTATAAACAGTAACGGTAATACACAACTACCACACAAATCCTTGTCATTTGTTTTTTCATACTATTGAATTATGTAGCTTTTAGTAGAGCATAATCATAAGTAGGTATTAAAGTTTTTGAAAATGTTTGTAATAATAAGAACTTTAAATTGTTCAGTCAAATTACAAACGTACCAAATATGTAACTTATAAGACACGACACAAAGTTATATCAAAGTACAATTTAGGCGTTCTTATCGCTTTTAGCGATCTCTTTCTGAAAACCTTTGGGTAGAGGATAATTAAAAAAGGTGATTCCAAAAAACGAATTAAATATCTAGTATGTTACAACATGCCTAAAACACGTAATACAGTCATTTTACTTCACTAGTTTAATCTCTTATAGAGATACTGAACTCATAATACAAAAGATATTCTCATGAAACATTCAGTGTGCACTAAAATATCCACTAAGGTTGTTCAATTCAAGTCCAAGGCTTATCATAGATTCAAAAAGAGATAAAAAGAATAGAATTAAACAGACTATACTAGTTCCAAGGCAGTCTGTATTCTATCTTGAAGTTTATAGCGACATGCAATAAAGAGAAACTAAAGACATTACAATTAAACACTGGGCACGATGACTTTGAAGACCCCAGGGGTCTCAGTCAACTTGTTCATATGTAGTTACTAAACTTGGTACTAAGGTTTCATAGTAAGGGGATAGTTTAAAAGTACATATAAGTACTATAGACACTTGAGAAGTTAAGATTGAAATCAATGGAGTCATTGAACAGATTATGGGAAGGGCATAATAAACTAGAAACTTGGCCTTTTCTGGTGAAGTCAAACTCTTTACAAATAGCGCAGAAGATGTAATAAATATGGTTTAATATAGACCAATTAAGTCAGCAATGTTTTCAGATATGAATCCCAAGTCACCTCAAATAGTTTTTTCAAAAATATTAACTTGATTTAAAGATTTCTGATACTTGACTAGACTACTCTTACTACAATGATAGGTCCAACAGTCAAGATTGGACGAATTTCGATTGAAAATGATAGTAAGATAGATAGAACTTGGCATGAAGCTATGAAGCAATAGCCGCTTTCCAGATGTGGGAACTAAATTACCTTCAAATATGCCTTTTTCCTCCTCTCATCAGTAGGACTTTAAACAACTTGCTTACTTAAACAAATTACTTACTTTTGTGAAGCATTTTGCATCACGTGTATACCAAGTTTAATTCAAAAAGTTCTCGTTAGCTTGACTTGCGTTACGTGACTTAGATAAATCTTGGTATCTATTACATGTTTTGTATCTGTATTCTGACTTTCTTTTAAAGTAATTTTACGTAATAAAGTGGTAAAGAGGAAAATTCCCATAAACAAACATGTATGCATTAACTTGATTAGAGTTTGTTGCAGAAATTACTCGTATATCCAACATCGAAATTTGGCGTCTTTCATCTTTTGTCTATCAACATTTCAGTGTATCATTTCGTAAGTATGGAGATACTCGCCACCTTGCACGTGGTTTTATGTTTGAACAAAGGTTGGATTGAGGATGATGGCTGACTGATTATAATATTGTATAGACGACCGACCATACCATCAACCTTTTCTTATGTGTCAGAAACATTTCCCAAACAATTTTCAACTAAGCCACCAACACATAGAGTCCATCTATCATTGAGATATTTTGCCAGATTTGGGTAACTAACTTGGCGTGAGGCCATATCTAAGCAAAATCGGATTCATTCGGAGCAAACAAGGACGTCAAACTTTATTTCATCAACTCAATTCATTATTTACAAAGTACTTAATTAGTGACTACCACATACCTGTGCTGGATGTTAAGTTATTTTAACTGTAACATAACAGCTTAAAGTAAACAGTAACGAACCTTTAACGATGTGGTAATTGGTAGTGGACCGCTTGGATAATATCAAGATCGCAATGAAATATTCAGTGCGAAGTAGCGGGTCTCTCAAAGGGACCATGTTGGTTTAAAATAAATCTCGATCCATAAATTTCAATACATTTTAAACCGCTTGCTAAATAAATTAAGCTTAGCCGACGTTGTGAGAACGACTTAATGCACTGGTTTTAACAACCGGGCGTAATTTTCGTCCGTTTGTTCATGAGTGATTTAAATTACAAAATAATATTTTATTATTCACTTGTTTAAAAACAGACATGCTATTAATAGCATACATATGTTCAAAAATTGGTGTTATTGACTGAATATTAAACCTTATAACGGTAGATATTCAACCTTATAGATAAACATTCTTCATTGCACAAAAATAAGACATTTACAGGAAATAAAGTTTACTTATTTATTAAAGCTTTATTGCACAAAATGGTACAAAATAATTATCTACCAGTCAATCATAAGTCAAACTTATTTATCGATTTTAAGCAAATAGAGCTAAGATATCGTAAAGAATCCTACGTCTGGCTAGTTAACTTAAAAAGGGCTCTATTATACAAACATTGTAATGGATCAAATTAAATATTTCACAAGCTTGATTATTTTTAAAAATATCTCCGATATCGATATGAATAATGTCTCTAGATAGAAACACGATATACCATTTCGCTTACAAACCAATGTCCAAGCGAACGAAATCACCAGCAGCTGATAAAATCAATGATATTTATTCCCTCTCGCAAAACCTCTATTCAATAAAGATTGAGTAACGCGACGTCCTACCAGACGCGTGCATAAGAAATGTATATTTTCAACCTTTAAAATATTCCACTTTGAAGTTTTATGGTATTGAAATGACCAGTATTACATCCCGGAGACCATTGCTTACTGCAGCGTCTGCATACATATTCATACCTCTAAATTCTCGGACCGAAAGAGAGATAAAAGTAGTTTTACTGCTTTGGAGCAAGTAAGATGGTAGAAACTCGATCAGGCATTACCTAAGTGCGAGCGAGATGAAGCACAAAAAGCTACATGTGCGACAGAGAGGTCTAATCAGAAGGCTTTTACGGTAGAGCGGGCTTCGTTCAGTGAAATGTGGGTCCGCTCGCCTTCTTTTTCGATCTCGCTTGAGTAAATTGATTCTAAGATTAATCTTTTGTAGTTGCTACAACTGACGACTGGAGGTTTTTTAGACGAGACATTGTAGGAGTGGTGATAAATTTCATGTTGATATTTCTAATTTATTTGGACTCGGCATGATTTATTGCATCTTGCTATGAGTTATTGGTTTAAACTAAAGCTAATATTGTTTCGACAATCGTTGTTTTATCAACTGAATCAACGATTAAAAAGCTTTAGTTAAAGTTTGTTTCTGCCTAATTTTCAAATATTTCCCAAATTATTACGATTTTAGCTTAGGTATTATTGTTAACATCAACTCATATTACTTCCTTGCTATAAGCAAAATACATTACATCCACAACTTTTTACGAATACAACCAAGCAAAAGTAAAAAATCAAGCGAAATATCGCATTCTTCCTCAAACATCCACTCAGGGCAGATCGTAAAATGCCAAACTTAATACAGCCCCGTATGGAAACCGTCCACAACCCAGTGTACCACAGTATGGCGATCACATAAAAGTGACAGACGCCGGAAACTCCATGAAAACACGTCGTATGCGAGCCAGGCAGTAAAACGTGTCGGGTGTTTTATTATACACCGGCTAGTGTTGGGATTGAGGTTATTTGATAACTTACAATGATAATAATAGTCTCATGACGGAATGTTTCGTGCTGCCATCGGATTGGTTGGTCACTAAAGAAAATACAGCACGCCACATCTATTAGTATGGTATCAGCAATCAAAGAACAGGATGGTGTGGCCAATGATGAGTCTGATGGAATTTCGAACAACAGCAGCCAATTTCATATTAGGCTAGCCTACTAGGCAGAAGATTAAATAATTATTGTTCCTCTTCTCTATGTAAATCCAAAACATCAGGAAAAATTTTACGAAATGTATAGCCAGTTGGTTATCTTACAGGTCAGTGTGGTGGAGGCAACTGACAAGTGATTGGTGTAAGTGGTAACTTGACCGGTAGACCATCACCGTCGTGACTTGGGCTTCTCTTACGCTGTTTCAGGCGAGGAGACTTCCTGGTGTTTATGGAGACATTCCCAGATATCATCTAGAACTCTTTGTACAAGGGAAAACAGTTGATTAGTGTGCTTTGTCTGGCGCATTAACTTAAGCATTAAAAGTAAAACTGGGCTTACAAATTGCTATCTTTAGACACATAAGTGATATTTTGAAAGCAATTTTAGGCTTAAAATTGTAATCTTTATTGCAGAAATGAAGAAGATCAAAACATTTATTGACTAATACACTAAGATTACAGATAAGACGATAGACATAGGTGTAAAGAGTAACCTTAAGTACAATACCATAAAGACACATCTATCCATATGGATATATGAAGTCAATAGTAAAAGTATTTCTTTTTTCTTATTTTGTGACGTTAACCAATATCAGCATATTATGAAGTTTCTTTTTGAGAGACTACCTATATTCACTCTTGCAAAGTACTACTTAATAAGTCTAGTAATATCAAACATTATGAGAATCTTTACAGCGCCTCCTAATTTCACGTGTAGGTAATCTTGTATACTATTCCAATACCGGCAATGTCCCATCACTATTTGACATGATAGTCACATAAATGGAAATAGTCAGCCAAATCGTAAATCTTGGAATAGCAATCTTTTCAAAGGCGTTATTAGTGTTGTACAAATGCAAGGGTAACAATACAACATTCCAAGTAATATAATTGGTTTTGAGCATGCGGTGTCATGGATCAGTGTACAAAAACTGATTGCAATTTTACCCTTGAAACCCCAAGTTAGATACATAAAGTAGTGAAAGATGCATTTGTTTCTTAAGTAATAGTATTAAGGTCCGTTTTCAAATGCAACTCATCATCGACTTATGATTTTTACCATACAATGATGATTATTGTTACGGGGCACTAAAGACATGATCTAAAAGCAAATCGATTTAAAAAGTTCGATTCTTACCGACCTAACCGTTAACTTATAACTTTATAGATAGGTAACAAGTTTTCACTACGTTCAACGTAAATTCTTGGCTGTCAGTCGCACACAATAGTGTGTAATTGTAGTAGAAGTAGAGAATCTACTAACAACTAGATTGTTCGTGATATTATATATTATAGTATAGATATATCGAGGTCTTACTATATCAATGAATCTAATCCAGACTCAGACACAACGCAGTCGTAAAACATTCTAAAAATACCAAAATAAACATTAAACATGTTTCTTTTGGTAAAAAATTAAAAAGTTAAAGTAAACACTTAACAACAACTTTTATCAAAAGTTTCCAATAAAAACAACATTTAATTAGTAGACACGTTTTGCTTGAACCAAACACGATATCATTAAGGCTATATTTTATGCAATCAAAGTCAATATATCAAGTATCGACGTTAATATCAAGACCAGTCCGACAGTCATTAGCATTTGCCGATACCACAGAAGCCAAGCACTGATATCGAGAATAAACTGTTGAAAGATGCATGAGACTTGAGTATAATCACCAGTATGACGGAGGTGCTTTTATCATTTAACGACATCCGGTCTGATACTGGGATTAATGAAAGAATTGATTGCACTTATTATATATCACCCATGGACGTAGAAAATAAACGGACGGAGCATTGGTTAAATAAGGAGTGAAGCACAACAATGGCGGCGACGTACGGTTGTGTGAGTTGACGGAGAGTTGCCATACGCGGAAAATTACCCAATAATTACAAAAATGTATTTCAATTACTAAGTGTCTTTTTTTTTGCATATTTTGGCATTTTGTCTGTTGCATCAATTCGTATATAATGTAATTTTACACTTTTTTATCAAACTAAACAAAAGGAAAAATAAAACGATCAGTAATTTTAATCATTTATTCGAATATTACAAATATTCGTAACTGTTTCATACAGAGGCTCATTATCATTCTCTTATAAATTACAGCTAGTATCGTCTTCATACAATGATTTCCTTTTCCACCTACTTAGATGCCCACCACACCATTATACTAAATGTGGCCTTTGGGTCGTAAGATCCTAGGCTCTGTCTACCCAGTCATAGATAGAATAAAAGACGTGATAGTATAAATTAAAAAAAAATTCTTCATTATTAATTTAAAGACACGATGAGATGAAAAATATAGCACAACAAATGGAAAAATATACAGAACATACAGAAATCTCCCACGTTTTAGGGTAATTTTTATATTCTATAAATGGCAACACCAGTACTCATAGAAGTGTCAGCTAATTTTCTTGCCTACAAATTATGTATTTTTTGTTTAATTATTAAAGATAAAGTAATTGACTGACTTACCTATGATAGGTTATCCCCTCATTTTTTTTAGTTAAACCACTATTGTTTCGACAGCATTTAACAACACAGGATGGCATTATAATTTTTCTACAAAATACGTATGACCGTGTGTCAACTTCAACTCGCGCCGAGACAATGGCGGCCGTCCGTCTTACTTTGCTGTGAGTGTGTGCGTGCGCTCGTGTCGGTACGATACGCCGTCTTACTTTGATTGCTTCACTATTGATGTTACTGACGCGGTGTCCGTTTATTTTCTACGTCCATGATATCACCTATAAGAATCTGATTTGATCCATCATCGTTTTTTAATCGGTACTAGTCTACTATTTTGGATTGCGTATTTCAATCTACTTTGATAAATAAATAAATAAATAATAAATAACCCAAGACATGCCACGCTGGGCCACACAGCGCCACCTAGCCCCAAACTAAGCTGAAGCTTGTACTATGGGTACTAGACAACTGATAAACTTACTTAGATACTTTTTTTAAAAATAAATACATAATTATACATACATAGAAATCAAATAGGTAGAGAAAATACTATTTCCGCAAACTAGAATAAATATATCAGCTTGGAGTGAATACCAAATAGCTCAGCGATGCAATCAATGTAAAATCCAAATTTGAAAGTAAACATACTACCAACATGACAAAGAAGAAATATCATTTAAGCACACCGACTTATTTCAAATTAAGATTCACTACCATAATTGTGGCGCTTAACTTCAAACGGAGGTAACTCCATTTTCCGAAATATTGGAGATTTTGGTATCAAATGAAAGCTGAAAAAAAATTCTACATATCCTTTTTAACATAAAAAGATAAATCCCATTATATTTCGAATAAAACGACCAGAAAATCGTGCTTTTTTAACAAACTTAGACAAATCCTACTAGGCGTTTTTATCAAATGAAGGCAAATCCTCCTCAACCAATCAGCGTGATGCATTTTTTCAATATGGCCGTTAATAAATGCATTCTAGTCAAAAGACGGTTATCTGCATTGCGATTTTTTAATTATTTAACTGATTTTCAGTTGATTACAATGGGTAATTTAGTGAAAACTGTGTCCCGAGTAAAGCCCAAAAACGTTTAAAACATAAAAATTAAAGGTTAACAACGGGAAAAGGCAAAGAAACTGAAAGTAATCTACTACTTTGCTTTTTTTTTAACAGATTTTGACAGTTGCGCTAACCCAGGGTTGTACAAGTATTATTCCTCACAAAGACTTTTATTTTGTCGTGTTACAGATGTTGGTGAAATATTTTTCTACTTTATGTTGATGATCAATCATGACTGGCAATTATTACAATTGCAAAACAATATCGATGTCTTGGGCCCTTCTACAGAAAATGAAAACGATCGTTCGTTGAACGGATCGCGTATTTTTGCCCCATAAATCCCTCTCATTTGTCCCTCCCGTGTTCGAATATACGAACTAAAATTCGTCAACGTCGATTTTCAACAATTTAATTGATATATTAGAACACGGGAGGTACAAATGAGAGGGATTTATGGTGCAAAAGTAAGCGATCTGTACTTACGTTAGTTTGTGACCTAGTAGTTAGCTGACCCAGGTCTGCATTTTACGTTAGTTTATTTTGCACACATTAAAATTAGCTACTGGGTAACTCTACTACTAATCTAGTCAACATTGAGTTTTATACATAATGCCGCTTTTCAAAGTTCAAAGCTTACATTGGCTTTTATAATTTCATTTGTCAAAATTGCCCACTATTTCAGGAACCAGACATTTACGAAAGAGGACCTACTAAGCAGCCAAAATGTGGTTGGTCGTCCTTCGAATAGAAAATCATTTCCACATTTATTGTGGCTTACCTATAATCTACATTCCGGCATATCTCGTATTTACGTATTTATAGCATTATTAGCTGATTTGGTGACAGCCCTTGAATGTTTGTAGAAGAAATCTAACCAAAAGTAGATTTTATCAAATCTGGGCAAGTCCAGTCAAGTTTTATCATAAATAGGCAAATCCATGCAGTATTATTTCAATAACGGGTAAATCCAGCCATGTTATATCAAACATAGACAAATCCAAACTAAAAACGCATTTTTCCATTTTATTCGGCGTTTAATTAATCTTTTTTATGCTTAATTTAAATGTTTAGTGTCTATTGCAAACGAATAACCATTTTTTTTTTAATTAAACTGTTTATTTTGGCCACAATCAGTTTTTCTCAAATAACTCAAATTCACGTTCGCTGGAGTTACCTCCGTTTGAAGTTAAGCGACACAATTATTCTTTTCGATTACCTTTTACCTCTCACTTAAAAAACAAATTTCGTCCACCCAAACTTCATAATTTTTAATCTTTAAATAATACTTTATGACACCGTATTAATTTTTCAGCAGGTGATTTTGAATTCAAAATAATCAAGAGTAGATGGTATACATCAAATAATATTACAACAAAGAAAATAAACCAAAACAAATGTGATACAAATCTAGGTTTCAGAAGTCTTTGAAGAATCAAATTATGTTTGTTATTGGACCGGCGTGAGAATGTATAGTATCTGATCATTATGCTAATTAATTAGCACGAACAATATAGATCTCTGCTTTATTAGGCATGTTTCTCGATCCATAAATCTAAATACATCAACACCTGCGAAATGAACGTTCAACAAAATGTAGATATGTATCGTCTATCAGAATTCACGATTAAGTGAAAGATTTATTTACTGTAGGTACTCTGTTACAGTAAGGAAGTTTTCTTTAGTTAGTCCTAAAGTGTCTAAAACTTTTAATTTTTACTTTTCGAAAGTTTTCTGGAAGGTTTTAAATTTATCATTATCATAAGTTCTTTTCTTAAATGGGTTTTTTTATTTTCAGATGACTGAACAAGCGTGATGTCGGACACAGGAGGAGCTGTTGTGTCCCGGGCGTCTACACCACGCCCCGTCTCTGAGACCCCAGTTACTACCCCATTAAGATCAAGACATGATCAATTCCTCGCTAGTTCCGCAGAAAGAGCTCAGCAAAGACCGTCTTCTAGTGGCAGAAACCCAAACGGAAACTTTGACTCCCCACCCTTGCCATACCATCGACAGATCCCCGCGGGCACCTTACTCCCATCCCATAGAGAGACATCAGCCTTTGTTCCTGTAGTACCCACAAGATCCATGCATCCTGTGATATATCCCAACGAAATGCATCCTGCACTTATCCCTTCAGAAATAATGGAAAGAGAAAGAATTATAGATAGAGAAAGAACAGAGCCAACTAAAGGTTCACCGGACAGAACGTCTGGTAACTTTCCCAAGCGGAACTCGTTTGATCTAATGGCGATGATGGTTGAAAAGAGGAAAGAGGTTGCGTTACGGGAAGCCGCGGCTGCTATGTTACTCCCTCACCACAGAACCCCATCAATAGAAGGGATGATGTCAGATGGTTCCTCACAGCCTCCAATATACGGTCCTCCAGGAGCATTTTTAGGAGCTCCAGGTCCATCTCCTACTACAGCAGGAAGTTTTAGTTTTCCTGGAGCAGGGTTATTTCCACCTGGTGCTGGCCCCCATCAAATGCATCCTCATTTAGATCGACGGTTGCTGAGAGCACCGGGAAGAGCGTCAAGGCCGAAGAAGCAGTTCATTTGCAAGTTCTGTAACAGACAGTTCACAAAATCGTATAACCTCCTCATCCACGAACGGACGCATACCGACGAGAGACCTTACTCCTGCGACATTTGTGGCAAAGCCTTTAGACGACAAGACCACTTGCGTGACCACAGGTAAGGCATTTTCACTATTATTGTTTTAAATAACGACATTCACGAGACTGGTGTAGTTAAAAAATTTACTTAACAACTGAAAATTGACGTCATAAAGTAAATTACTTTATTATCGTTAAATTAATGACAGCTATTTTCATCTACCTGGCGAATCATTATGATGAAAAGAGGTATCAGATCATGTAATAAAACTAGACCTCGGGATATTAAATAAATTAAATATCTGATCAAGTACATACTTATATTCATGCTGTTCTTCAATCGCTAGTGGTCTCAATAAGGACTAAAGGTGTTATTGGAAAGTCTAAGTTTCTTTGAAGATAGTTTCGGTATATCAAAAGATCGATCAAACTGTTGGTAATAATTTATAGTGCAATCGACTTTAGTCAGGTGGATCGTAACTACGGCGTTCTGAGACGCGGTCATATGTCTACTTGTAATTTATTCAGTATAGTCAGTAATTACGGAGTAAATTGTACATGTTGATGGGGCATCCGGTTCTTTGCACATTTTAATTTTCTACAACGCTGATCATAGTGTAAAGACCTAATTTATATGCGTGTAACTATAGGTAGCAGTGGTGTAACTCGAGTTGCAGATGGTAAGCCCACTGTAGGCGCATCCGCTGCGCTACCCAGAAACGGAATATTTATAAGTCTCTATCGCACTTCTTGGAAATCAGTCTATCTTGATTAATAGTAAAAGGTGCTTGTACTTCCAAGCCAGCCGGTTTGGAAGTGTACTTTAAAAACTCACGGATCTCAATACGCATACCATTTGTCCAGCAATAGTCGGTTGGTCAGTCATTCTGATTGTAGATAACGAGTGAATGATATATAGGCGTCTCAGGTCGCTTATGACAGATAAAAATAAGCTGATGGAGGTTCACTTATATAAAATGCTTAGTTAGTTTAAAGACAACTTTTTATAAGTAAGACAGCTGGTGATATGCAACATACAGTACAATAGTATTAGAATTGTCATTGTCTTTACATCAGGCGCGGGGAAGCCATTATGCCGTGCTACTATAAAAATAAAGAATAATATTCTTGTATATTATACAAGCAGCTTACTTTCAAATTGGTAATTTCTCTGTAAGTTTTTATATTTTGATAATATTTTCGATAGGAAAACAGCAAGCGATGAACGTCTAAAATCTTCAAGAATTAAAAAATGAACCTTCCTCAAAACCTTCAGCGAAATAGAGCATTAAAATAATTTTAATAAAATTGGCCACATTTGTTTCTAAACTATAAAATGTTGATAGTAACACCGATATTAAATACGAAATAAATGTTGTAGTTAAGAAAATCAATCTCGAAAAAGCTACGTCTAATGACCGGCTGTAGAGATGATTCCAAGAGATGGGATCCCCGATGCAACCATAAATATCAATTTACTATAAGCCGAAGCGGTCGGCTGCAACCAATATGTATAATATAATAATATAATCGTCTTCTGGGAGCGTGTTCCGTTTAAGATTGTAGTACATATCAAATTTTCTTAGTCTTTTATGTAGTTTGATATTCAATGACGAATCATATTTTTAAATAATCTTTTTTTTTTATATAGTAGCTCGACATAATGGCTTCCCTACGCCTGATGGAAAGCTAAAGAGAAGCCCAAGTCGCTGTGACTGGCAAGTAGCTGGTTAGTTACCTGTCAGTTGCCACTGCCATGCCGCCCCAACCCTAACCCCCCACGAGCTCCGGAGACCCTACTCACCAGCAGAAGCACGACCCGGAGGTCATTTGGCTGCGGTATTCTATTGGGTGGAGGTCCTTCCCCGGACGGGCAGCTCAATACGAGCGAAGATTCGCTATGCCCTACCTCTCTAAATCTCACAATATAGAGGTAGCTTCGGAATTTCTAGCTGTCTTAAACATGTTAGGACCAATTTATTATTCCCGTAATTGTTTTACTTATTGAGGACCGGTAAAAATAAGTAGTGGTCTCGAACTTCACTAAAAAACTCAAGTCACGTGACTTATAAGTGTATAGTAGAACAAGTGAAGAATATTAATTGAAATAGTTAACTATCTGATACTGAAAATGTTTGGTATTCTTAACAAAGTCACGTAATACACATATTCTATAATATTCTATTCTATTCTATTCTAATGGTCCTGAATATTGTCAGGCTATAATTCGATGTTCATAACTAAAATTCTTATGCACATCCACAGTGCAAAGCCATGAAATAAAAAATAAATAAAAAAATCTTGGCTATTGCTTTACTTGTCATGATCTGGGGCATAATGTTGCAAGTACAAAAAAAAAATGACGAAGCATGATTCACATCCAAATACTAAAATACTAATATCTAAAACTCCTAAACTGGTTCTTTCAGTTACTATCCGGCAGACCAAAAATGACCTTAAAAAACTATTACGGACTTAGTGATTTTTGATGGATACCAGTGAGGATATTATTCGTCTCACATTAAGTTACGAGATTTTTTTTTCGTTTCGACTGTAATTAGTTTAAAATCTGATGACTCATCCGTTTCTATTGGAGCTAGCTCGGTAATGGAAGATGGGAATTGGTTGGTACCGTCGGCATATTCGATAGTAACAAATAAATGTATTTATTTATTTATTTATTTAAAAAGGAACACCAACAGTATACATACAAAAACATTACTTAAAAACAAAGACTCAGCTTATGGTATAGGGCTTGCATATATACCTTTTAAAGGTGCTCACAACATTTATAATAAAATTTGTGTAAAACAAGAGAACACTTAAATCATAAAAATAAAACAAAGGATATTAAATTAAAAACAATATTGGTTCTCTATCTACCTGACAAAGCATCCAATAACTTTCGTTTAAAAGTAGGCAAGGAGTCGTGAAAAATATCAATGTCACTCAGGTGAAGCTCATTATATGTCCCACAACATCTGGCCAGAGGAGCATGATGTCCCAAATTGGTTCTGGCCGGAGGCAAGGCGAATAACCTTTTAATCTTATGACGAGGTAAGCGGGCCGGTACGGATAACCTAACATAACCGAACAAATCTTGACCGTTCAGGCTTCCATTGATCAGTCTATGCAAAAACACCAGGTCCTGGCTAAGTCGACGCTGTCGCAGAGCTTTCATCTTAAAAAATGCCAACCTAAGGCTGTATGGTGCTCTGTGCGATATACCCGGAGAAACAAACGCAAGGTGTCTCGTGAACGCGCGCTGAATGCTCTCCAGGCGCTGGGAGTGAACAACATATGCTGGATTCCAAGCCACACTAGCATATTCCAAGCTGCTTCGAACAAGGGCATTATATAAGATTTTATGGGTACAAGATAATTTAAATCCCTTGGCATTTCTTCTCAAGAACCCCAACATTTTAGCTGCTTTTGTTACAATGTTGTTTATGTGAGAGGAGAACTTAAGTTGTCTATCCACTGTAACACCCAAGTCCTTGATTTCATTGACCTCTGCTAATGCTACCTTGTTAATGTAATATGTTGAGGATAAAGGTTTCTTTTTCTTGGTAAACCTAATGTGAAAACACTTACTGACATTCAAGGTCATACCGTTCAATTGGCACCAGTTATATATATTATTTAAATCATCCTGGATAAGCTTGACATCGTATGGGGAGTTAATCGGCCTGTAAATTTTTAGGTCATCCGCAAACAGTACAAAATCACAGTGTCTAATATGCATAGCTATGTCGTCAATGAATATAAGGAAAAGTACAGGTCCCAAATGGGAGCCCTGGGGGACTCCTGAAGAAGCGTAGTATACCCCTGATTCATACCCACCAACAACCACTACCTGAGGTCTCTTTATGAGATAAGAGCCAAACCATTGAAGAAAAGCACCCCGCACACCCCTCAAATATAACTTTTCCAAGAGAATCGAGTGATTCACTTTGTCAAATGCGCTGGCAAAGTCGGTGTATATGGCATCTATCTGAGTTCCGACGTCAACATTCTGCGCGACTTTAGATAGAAATGCTACCAAATTGGTCTGAGTTGAACGCCCTTTTCGAAAACCATGTTGATACTCAGATAATGATTTGTCTACGTGGTTACTAACTATAGGATTGATCAGAGACTCGAACAATTTTGAAAATGTAGACAAAATGGAAATAGGGCGGTAGTTTTTGACATCACTGGCATCGCCTTTCTTATGAACGGGTATTATTTTGGCCTTTTTCCACTCACTAGGAAATACACCGTCTTGCAGTGATCGATTAAAGATTAAAGTCAATGGATACGACAAATAAAGGCCACAACGTTTAATAAACAGGGGAGGTATTTTATCTGGACCAGGTCCCTTGAGCACATCAAGTTTTTTAATCGCGTCAGAGACATCAGTCACAGAAAATTGTATATCCGATAGGTTCCACAGCGTCGAATCAACACAACCCAGATCGTGCGTCGGAGAATCCAATGTGAACGTAGACGCAAAATGCTCTGCAAAAAGACCAGTTATCTCTGAACCAGAAACAGCGGTAGAATCATTTAAATGCATTTTAGAGGGAAGAGTTGATTTGTTGTCACGTTTGTCCTTGATATATCGCCAGAATGATTTTATGTCTTTAGATATATTATTCTCTATATTTGTCTTATAGATATTGTAGCATTTGTCTATAAGTTTATGACAGCGAGTTCTTAAGATTTCATATTCCAGCTTATCTCTAGGGTTACAGTATTTGCGAAATTTTTTGCGTAATTTATTTTTTTCGGATAGTAGTTTGATAAGGTTGTGACTAAACCATTTAGGATATTTGGATGCCTTCGGTCTGTGCTTAGGTACAAATTTTTCAATAATTACATTAAGTTCGTCATAAAATTTAGAAACAATTTCGTCAACGTTTATGCAAGATCAAACCTAGTATTCCAATTAATACACTCCAGTTCAGAAAAAATTTGGTCATAATTCGACTTATAAAAATTAAAATCTGCTCGAGCCGTAGGCTGGAGGTAAGTAACATTGGAACATTTCAGCGAGACCAACAAGTTAGGATGCTTACAATCCAGTTTACTTAAAATATCCAGAGGTAAATAAATAGTAAATTTTAAAATCAAAAAGTTTTATTTACATGTTGTTTTCGTACGGTACGTAGATAATTACTTAGATACATCAAATTATAATAATAATAATGAATTGTTGTATCTAATTTAAATTAATCGATCAAAAATATATATCCTATATCTCACTTGTATGTACATATTTATAATTGTATAATGCGTACGCATTACTTATTGCTCAATCAAAAGTAAAAAAGCATAATTCTTACTCTTACTCAATTATCCATACTATTTTTGGAGTTTGACTTGATTTTGCCGATATCTATCATCAAATCGCGGAAAAAAGCTGGTATTTTTTTTTCTGAATGTACGTGTACACGATATAGACTGTGATGCCTCCCAGGGCACCTCAATTCCAGACAATTAAGAACCCGGTTTACTCACACAAACGAATTTAAATCACACTACACGATATAATACGTATTTTGTATTATAAATTTACGAAAATGCACTGGAAATCGGTAGCATTACATAGAATAGAACATAAACCGGGCTTCTTGTTTTGCTGACCATACTAACCAAACCAGTACCAACTTCTGAGGCAATTTAATACTTCTCGGTCAGATTGTTTCGCGTTATCATTCTCAAATTGTCGATATCCATTGAATGGAGTCGTGACAAAAAGTTTCGGTTTTTTTATTCACGCCTAAACGAGTCTGCAGTAAATATAGCAAATTAAACTGGGGATTTTTGTTCTCTATTTTGAAGAAGGAGGGTGGATATTGCAATGCGGTCTATGACAAATATTTTTTTAACATAAGTTCTATTCATCAAAGTACATTATGACAATTTACACCAACCCCTATTATTTAATCATCCTATAACTGAGATTGTGATTCCAATTGAACCACTGGTCCACTGGTCCATAAACTTTCATTTGTTCCATGCAGAGATGGAAAAGAATACTAATCACTGGCGCATATCTTTTCGTGGGCGTCATAAGAGTTGACTAAGGGATTTCTTTATATTTCTTCTCAGCCGCTGGTAGGGTTCATCCGCTTACAGTTACCCTTAGTTATCAGGAAGAAATCTGTGGACATACTCATAGGTACATAATAAAATATAATTATTTTCAAATGTATAATCCTTTCTTTATTCCTAAAGTTGGTCATAAATATCAATTTGCTTCATAGAATACAAGTAATTAACCCGTCAAGCTGTAAAAAGTATTTACGTGATCTTATTGCCTTCCTTAGTCTAAACATTAATAATTGCAATAAGTACGATGCATGAAACTTTCAAACCGTTAAGTGCATGTGTAAAGGTAAATCTGTGTAGAAATATTCACAATTACCGACTACAGCATACTCTGACCCTTGCAATTAAACGAACATAAAATAACAACAAGCGGTACATAAGAGGATAAACTTCATGTGGAATTAACCGCAACATGATTCATATTAAAATGGCCAGGGATAGTGAAGCCGAATACCGCATATATGTGAGAAATGTAGTATTGGAGTCTCAAATGTCCTGAGATCACACATACATATATTTCATTTAGACATTCATTTTACATAAACAAGGCCTTCAGTGTAAAATGGAAACATTAGATTCGTTACTCGTATACTCAATTCCAAGAAGAACTAACTATTCAAGCCTCGATAGTTATTTTCGTAAATTAAGAACAAAACAACTGAAATAACATAAACAAATTAAATTAAATTCAAAAAACAATTATTTTACCAAACTTCTATACCAATTATTATTTCCTAATAAAGCAGTTTGAGGTTACCATTATGTTATGTTAATGTTAATTATAAACAACAATTATATTTCCTCATTCACCAACTTTTGTCATAATAAATACAAACACTCCATCAAACATCATCACAAAGAGTTTACTATTATAAATAAAAATTTTATAAAGCTTTTTATTAACATAAAGCAATTTATGAATCATGTTTGTTGTCAACGTGGAGTTTTCGTCCATTATTATATCGCAATTGAGTTTAATCGAGGTGCATCGCCAACCTGCATAATGCACGGTTATTATACTCCGTGCCATAATTAATAAACCCAAACAAAAAACTATGTCTGAACCTGACCAGTCGAGAACTCCGCGCGGTTATTACAAGTTCTCTGAAATTTTAACAAAAACCATAGCAAAATTGGCGGGGACGATATTGGAAATCAAACGTTATAAAACATGTTATTAGATCGATAGGTCAAGTCATACTTTTTTGTATCGTGAATAGTATTGTATTATATGAACTTTAAAATGTTGAAAAATATATCAAACTTTTTGTTTTATTGGACGTTTGCCATCAATACGACCATATCATTTAGTAGCTCTTAATCTTAAAATTAATGTCTTAAATACATATTCCTCAGTTTCAAAGGAGACCTGTAATCATCTTATCGACGTCGCTTTCATCTGAGACACTCATTTTGCATGTTTATAAAGCTATTATTAAAACATGAATTACATTATTGAGTCGAAAAATAAAAGAAAAATTTCATGAATATTTAAAGCAACCACCTTACGTAAATATAAAAACGTTTTAATGACCACACCTTATCTCGGGCCGATCAGTGAAATCGACGCATGATCAGAATTTTTTAATGTCCAGAATCGGGGGAAAGACCCCGCTAAATAATGAGGTGGACGAAAAACGCACTCAAGATTTTAGCGCAGCTTTATGCATAATAATTAAATATGATCTATAAAATCTTACTAAAACTATTAATAGAAATGGTCAGGTCATTCAATGGTAAATCGTATAAACAAATTCAAGTCTGAAGCTAAATCCATTTGAAACGTTGGTAAAAAATGTATGTGTTTGACATAAAAATTAATGTATTATTGGAAACGTTACATCAGCGAGTGTGTTAGAGTAATTAGTGGTAATATCGCACTGTTGCTAAATACGCAAATCTAAAAGTTATACCTATCAATAAAACTTCACATGTCAGTGATGTTTTCCAACTAAGAAAATCGAGAATTTTCGTATTCTCTATAAAATTCCTGGTACCTATTTATAATAATTATAAGCATATCGTCGGGTGTGTACTGATCATAAGCTTATTAATTTTCTAATATTATTATTAATCATTGTCGGTCAGTTCAAACACTTCATTATGACGACATTGCACAATTTATAGGTAATCAACGATGCAACGAAAATTCAGTCGTTAATAAAAACCGATGACCGTTTCCCATCAAAATAAGACGAACATAATATATCCATAGCTATAAGTACATTCACACCATAAACCTGTAGTACCGGAGATTCAACACATAACCATACGAAGTATACATTTATGCTCTTGAGTAGTACGCACTCCTATCATTAATTTTCTACTCCGCAAGCGAGCAATTTCTTATAATGAAAAACTAGTTCTTTCGTATGATCATGGGAAACAGGAATTCATTATGAGTTGGAAACATTTCTCAACAAGTCCTTATAATAGTAGGTATGACTAATTTGACGATAGAATTTTTATAATATCTCTATTTAGAAGTACAGTAAGCGGTGGTTACACAGGTTCTCGATATAAGTGCTGCATTAAGTTAGACTTGGAATTATGTATCGTTTTAGCATAAAGCGTCTAGCATAAAGACTCTTTATAACATTGTTAACAATAAATTGAAGTACATTATGTAGCTGTAAATGCTTTAACCTATAGGCACCACCATATAACCACATTCCATCCTTCACTAAAAAGTTTCAGATTGAAGCTCATCTGGATTCCAATTACACATATTTTGAATTATTACACTTAATACGTTCATCTATGATCGTTTAATCAAACAGTTCGGAACATGAATTATTTTTGCATTGAATGTTTTATCTCGAGGCTTGTATGCAATTATGATTGCTTCGAGACCACATATAATGGGGACCGGGCAAGCGACCCTGCCCGGTCCGATCGCTCAGGGGGCTACAGCAAAAAGGGATATCAAATTAATACTGAATCCATAATAAATCAAAGTGGGCAGGTGCAGTCGCGAGAAGAATTTCGCCTACGGTCAACTTTAGAAATTATCATCTTGCAACCAATTGGACCGAACGTCGTCAGTCTGATGTTGAGGTGTATTTCCGATAATGTAAATTGGTAGGAATCTTTGATATTCGGAATGGGCTTCTAAATATTTGGTTGCGGGCGAAAACGATGCAGGAATATTGATGTGCACGCGATATTTTGAAAGCAGAATTTGCTTAATTAATGCTTGCAATATCGATGTTGTTTCTCTACCTGCACAAATCGTTTTCCTTTTTCTTCCCATAATAAATCGTTTCTTAGTTCACAAATAGTAGGTATACTTCTTATCAAGTCGTGGTCTTTAGTAGGTATTCATTTATTTCAAATGGTCTCATTTTTAACAAGCTTTTATTTAGTTTCATTAACCATTTATATTGTTGACATCAAGAAGGCTATTTAATTCTAACTCAAATACATTTATTAAACCTTCATCGCGTCGATTTTAGTAATCGCCGTTCTGGTTTCCTCCATATATGAACGTCCGTTTGAAATAATCGTGACTGAGGCTGTAGAATAATTAGCCACAAACGCCGTACCCAAGTCCGTTCGTCGATTTCACAGTTTCTTATTGGCTTTTGAAAGTTCTCTCTGACCGTGCAAAGATACTGTTGCGCAATTTCTTTTTTCGTACGCTCGCTTACTCTGACGTTAAGCAGACAATTTTGCTGTCGTCCTTTGCACCTGTCCATAACATTAGTTGAGTTTATTTTGATCTATGTTATATTTTACATCCCCAAAGATAGATGATTTAAGGAAAAATCGTTTAGAAAGATGTTAGCAATTGGCAACGTTATTTCTACTTCTTGAACTTGTTTTCTTTTTGACAGTCTTTAACAAATGCCATTTCGATCTACTTAAGATTATTCAGATGCCATTATAGCCGAATCGATATGGGCAGGTAAGCGTATTATTTAAATTATACTCGAGCCGTTTGCGTGTTTGCTTGCAAAACACTTTTTTGTCGTTGTATCAAACCAATTTAGTTAAGTATTCGCGTGATTCAGATTCTCTGATACATTGTGTTCCACGCGTCAGTTCGGATAAGATCTGAATAGAATAATTTATTATTTGAGACTTGCTTTGGTAGGATCAAAAATTAAATTCACTTGTCTATTTTCAATTAACATTCCTTACGCAAAGTCAATACCATTAATCACAATGTTAGCTAATGCAAAAACGGATAGGCAATACTTGTTTGTACTTAATTCAATAACAAGATTAATTGTCATATCTAGGTCATTTCGATTCTCATTTGTAGAGAAGATGAAAAATAATAATCGATGCGTGTGAACTGTGTGCCTACAAGCAGTAAATTACAACTTTAAGCCCAAAAATATCCTTACCAAAGAATGTAACACATAAGGATCTCGCAAGTAAATCAGCGAATTTAAATTATTTATATTCCAGGTTAATCCGGTAAAGAATTTTATAATCCGACTCATGATATATTACACACACCCGACTCAACTTTGATGGGTCCATAACTTCCAATGTATTTATTCATACATTTAATGATCGCAATAGGTATATAAAAAGAGCAACAGTTCTCAAACTTGAAACATGTTACCTACTTGGAACAATGAGAGACTTAACTGACCGTTGAATACAAAACGGAGCTCAAGTATAGCTTAACTTGTTAACGACTTTAGACTCTAAGTCAACTCAATAAAGTTCACCGCCATCTGAATAACACAACACACATTTAAGGCGTGGGTTGACAAAACGTATGCTTATCATCGATTTAGCATTTCTTTGCTACCTAATCCAGTTTTTAAAAGCCATTAAGCTTGTAGTAGCTAAATGTAAGAGTTTTAAAGTACTACCATTTCGTAAAACTGAACGTTCATTTGTTTTTTCATCTTAACTAGAAATAATATTTCAACAAAATGTTTTATTTTTTTGTACTGAATAATTATGACATAGGTGTACCACTACTTAGTGCTAGGTAACTTGATATATCGACTAAGGATGTTAGTCCTGGGTCAAGCCAAAAATTGTTTCTGATTTGTTCTGTCGAGAAATTACTTAAATGCAGTGTCAGAGTCAGGAAGTTGGCGGCGATACATTACCGTGCAGCGGAAAGCATGGTAATCCTTTGATCCTGCGCCTATTAACACCAAGGCAACATTGATCCAGTCCCTAATCCTTCCCATAATTGATTATGCCGATGTGTGCTACCCTGACCTTAATCAATGTCTCCTTCGCAAGCTGGATCGTCTTCAGAATAATTGCATTCGATTTATCTTTGGCCTAAGGAAATACGACCATGTCTCCTCTCATCGTACACAACTTAGCTGGCTCCCTATAGCGACACGTCGTAATATCCGGATGCTATGTACTCTTTATTCAATTCTTTACGATCCTAACTCGCCTAACTATCTCAAATCTCAGTTCCCATTGCTTAGTTCGACTCACACTCGGCAGCTTCGCTCTTCAAACAGCTCCCTTTTAGCTACTCCCTTGCACCACTCGAGTTTCGTCTCCAATTCTTTCTGCGTGCAATCCATCCGACTTTGGAACCGACTGCCCGAAAACATCCGGAGTGCCCCGAGTAAAGCAGCTTTTAAGTTTAGAGTCCAGAAACATTTTCGTATCCAACAGTAACGAAGTCGTCTCACTACTCTGTCGTCGTCCTTACTATTATTTATATATATGTATATTATTTTATATGTATATGTGTATATTATATTAATATGAGCTATATTGTATTATATTTACTTTATAATATGTATGTATTTATTTAAGTATTTATTTTTTGTTTAATTTTTATCGAACTCTGCAGCACACTACCTACATTTATTTCTGCTTAGCCCAATGGTTGACTGGTAGAGAATGCCTATGCGGCATTAAGTCCGCCTTTTGTACACTCCTTTTATTGTGCAATAAAGTTTAAATAAATAAATAAATAAATAATATCGAACTACCGTCTCACCAGATTATGAAAGTGAATGAACAGAGAGTGCACCTGTGTTTGCGTACACACTTCTGCACTTTATTATCTTCCACGTACTCGGCTAGTTTCCTTGAATATTGGCCGCTGTATATTATTATTATTTCTAGAATTTACCACACCTTCTCAATCCTGGATCATCCGTAATTTTTAGGAAGTCTTTGTTTACGCAGCCACTAAGCGCAAAGAGTGGGTCAAAACATACAGAAAACAATTCTAATCATATAAAAAACAGCGTATGTTCTAAAAATACCTTGAAGAAAAAATGTTCTTACAAAGATAAGTCAACTAAAACCACCCACATAAAGCAGCCATCACATTTTTCAAACCATTGTACTCCACGAGACTCGTTGTACACGGAACGCGATTCCAAAAACCGCTTGCCCAAGCCAAGAAAACTCGACTTGAACATATTTCCGAGAGGTTTCGAGGAGTCTCCGAGCAAACAGTGACCGTTTGACTGTTCAAACACACGCAACCTCTTCGCTGGTACCTCTATGGCCTCCAAAGATCGGGCCCACACCGCACGACACCAATATTTGTATTTACTTGACATCCTCTTGTGTTTGCTTGTGAATATTATAATCAATATACGTTGGAACTAAAAAGACATACTCAAAGAGGATATCTTGAGTCGGGTTTGAAAATTAATCTGGAGATATTTCGCTACTTGAAGTCTTTATCAAATATACCTAGTTGTTACATAGCTATTGTCTTATATCATAGTAACTGGTGCCAGAGGCTTCACATAGACTTCATGATTATGATGGTTCTAACTAAATAAAATGCTAATCAGACGGAATAAATTCGAAGATGGCATTATTTGTATAATTATGTTACTTACAGTGCAGCTATCAAATGCAAAATGTGTCCAGTTTTTAGACTGGTTTATTGCAACTGCTGTCCACATCTCTATTATGATGTGAAATTAAAAACAAAAGGTGTTCACGAAGAACTAAAAATGAATGTTTGTTTGGATAAAGATTTCAAACTTACTTGTAACAGAACAAAAAATGTTTGGTCATTAATAGTTCAAATTTTGATAATCTCTGCAATATTTTGATGATCTCCCTGTAGATGGAATAATAAAAATCTATATTCTTCACGATTAATAGCTCATTGTACATTATTAACTACTTGCTATCAGTGTAGCATCCAATCCTTTCAACTCTACTACAGCATTTGTCACCGTACTGTCCAATTGTTCGTTCGAAGGCGTCCCAAAAAACAGGTTTTGAAAGTATTCCAAGTTAGACGCCATTGTTATTTATGAACATATGGAAGAAAGGTCTCCAAGGCGGCTCTGGTTGTGGCCATTAATCATAAGACGACGTCTGCCTCAGATAAAATCCACGGTGACGTTCCGACTTGGACCCCTGAATATTTTAATGGAACACGCTCCTTTTTTAAAGTCAAAAGTTGTGAATGTTTTGCTTGAAATCTTTACCAACACGTAAACATTTGCTGCTAAGCTATTCATATGTTATTTATTTATATTATTATGTTTACTTGTAAACAGCGTACGAAAGTATCATTAACTTGGGAAAATCAAGATAAGAATTTAATATTTCGGAATGTATGACATTAAAACCGTAGGTTTGTATCCGATGTTATCTGTGAAGTAGTGGATAGCTAGTCTAAGGGATTTTAAACCCTACCGTCGAACCGGTTGTCCTTGAAGGTTTGAACCCTGAAGTTAAAAAGGTTGTAACTGTGGGAGAAAAGACCAAATGCATTATGTGTAAAGTTAGGAAACATTTAATAAGTATTGCACATTCTCTGCAATTAATGATGCCTAAAAATATATAATTATTAATTGGTGCAAATAGAAAATAATGATAAGCCAAGCTATGAAAACACGTAATGCATTTCCAATTCCTAAATTCTGTACCTATGATTTAAATAAGAAGACTCAGCCAAGCTTTGTGCATCACCAAAACTAAATTTAAAATGACAGGTAGCATTACAAATCCAAGAAAAAGTACGTACGATCCCCGTCATAATCCTGTTTACAAAGTGCCTTTTCGGTTGATTTCACTCAAAAAAGAAGGCTTAACAGAAACTCGCCGTATTCAAAAGGAAATAATCACATTATTTATTGCCACAGCCTGAGACCAACCGACTCTAATCTGTTCTAAGCACGTACAGACCGATTTTATGGGAGATTAAAAATCCTGATCGACTTTAGAAGTTTTTCGAACAGCTATAAACATTTATTAGAGAAGACAGTATCAAAACTAGATTTTGAATTAATGAAAGCAATTACAGAGACTGACAATCCGTTTTTTTATGTTTTATATAGTAATTTTAACAGTTAAATTTAAATCAAAACCAGTATTCCAATCCAAATGTATTGGCAACTTTACTTCAATTAAGCTGATGCGACAATTTATTTTTGGTTTTTGTTGAAGACAATTTACTCACCTTCGTATGCTATTTTTCGTTTCAAAAACTCATTACACTTGATTACAAATCTTCGAGAAAGTTGTAAATAGGAACGGAAGCATATAGAGCACAGGATGAGCACACAATATTCGAGCACATTTAATTAAAACCGATACTAAAATTGGGCATCTTAATCAGCTTACCAAAAAAGCAACGTAACTAGTAATAATAAATTTCTTATTAGCCGACCAATCGGGCCGGGCAAACTATGTTGTAATCTTTCCCACATGAAAAGCTCCAATAAAGACGCGATACCAACCGATTACACTCAATTACATCCAACACTAAAAATGGATTTACGACGAAACCAAAATTAACACTCTACCCTGTGGCCTGATTGCACCTTCTCATCTCGTTTCATAAATCAAAAGCAACAGAATCGACAAAACAAAATTGTAGCAAGGATTCCAGCTCTAATTGGATTTGTACATAGAGTGGATCTATCAGTATACATTGATTAATGGTATCGGAGGACTTGAGTATAATTGCCAGTCGAGACCGTCATGAATCAACTGCTGGAGTTATAAATCTGATAATTGGAACTAGTTTTGAGCAACTTGAATAATAACACACTGGCCAATGTATTGGAGAAAGGTAGCCGTAATCTTGTACAAAAGTTTACACTTACTTTGATGCAACTGGTTGTTGTAATAGGTATCAATTTGCGTATTATCGTTAGCTTAGAACCTTAGAAGATTTCCCTTGTTTTCGCGACTTTATAAAGATTTGTTTTCTTATATCTTCAAAGAAACTCTAAATTAATGTTACTGCTTTAATTTAAGTTCATGAAGTAGAATGACAGATACTCTCTAGGCTCTTAGATAAATTTATATACCTAACTAGCATGAGCTAAGCCAAAATCTCTGTGGTAATCAAAAAACGAATAATATTTTTATAAGTTAAAAACATAAAATAAATAATAAACAACCAATCAATGGATCAAGTTTCCTCAGACGAGATATGAACCGTGAAAAATTGTTTTGAAACTATTCAAGCAAGATCAAAATCAAGATGTTCGGGCTTACATGTATCAAATATCATACTATTTTTTATCAGGCACCTACCTCGTGAGGCGCCATTTTTTTATAATAACTGAAGCAAGTAATACTTTGACCTGAGAAAAAACATGACCAATATTAATTGGACACTGCAGACTGGTACAATTAGATCGTCTTTGATTCTTATTATAGATGAACCTCTCGTTTCCTGGTTTTAATAGTTTTATTCAACAGCTTAATGACTTGTATTGATTTAAGGTATTCTCACAAGTTCACTTAGCTTTAAATCATTCAAATTTAAACCTACTGATATCATTATGCGCGATTCTGTAACTCTCGGCCACAACTGATTATATTCAAGTAAAGTTCAGATTTGATTTTGGATTCTGTTACAGTGATGTTTTAACATTATAGCATCTAGTATAACATTTTATATTTCTTTGAAGCTTCTAAAGCAACGGAACTTAATAATGCTATTCAAAATATCATAAACGAAGAATACTTTGAATCAGATGACTAAGTTAACACTGAAACTCGAATTGATGATAACTTTAATGAAGACAGCGAAACCGAATTCGATTTTTGCAATTCAACGTGTACACCTGACGATGCATCTCTCGACAAGCAAGTACGCAGCACAATGAATGTTTGTGTCAGTCAGAGGTGAAATTGAGTGTGAAGCGGCAGCGGCCAGCCGTCGCTCCCATTACGTCGCTTGGGCTGCGCCCGCGCCGCCGAACCGGCTATGGGCGCGTTGCAGTACGTTGCTGCCAGGAAGTTAAACCACGTGAATTTAATATTTAAATCTAAGTAGTCAGAGGACTTTAATAGAAGGAGGTCTACGTTCAGCAGTGGCCGAACCAAGGCTGTTGATATGATAGTAGTGGAAACTAATTCTATTACTGATGTATTGAAACAATAAAAAGCGGTACTTTATAAATTTCATTTGAGCACAGATTGATGAAATGGCTTTAACGCTTCGATTACCATTATTTATCAGAAATTAATATCTGGCTTGTGCACGGATGTAAGCACGTGGTTCGATTTAAAGGCAAACGTTACGATCGATTCGATAAAGAGCATGTTACCGGAGATATTTATAGTACTTACTTAGTATTTATTAATGCTTATTTATAATTGACCCACTTATTCTCATAACGGAGTAGTGGTTCGAACTGGTTAAAGAAAATTTAGTCGCTATGGAATTTAGCTCATTTTTAACTCTACCCAGATATTTACCAGCGTCAGATTTAAAATAAGATTTTGCTTTTGTATGAATTTTTTTGGTATGATTTGCATAGCATTTCAAATAGGTCTGTGTTTTACATGTTATCGGTATTTTTTAAAATAAGTATGCTGTAAAATATAAAATGCAAGATTGGACCAAACATAGAACCAATATTATTCAACTTTTATCGTATATGTACGGGTCTGCCCGCTACATACCTCCACGCTCCTCGGACCAACCTCTTTGCCTCGCTCCATTAGTATTTTCCATTTATTTTTTGTCCACGTACCTGTCCGACTTTTGGGGATTTGACTTTTTATAATGCGACCGCGCGACGAATACAAAATTTCTTTAGTATATAACAGAAAATAAATGATGGAGCGTGGAACTATTCGGAGACGTGGCTTGTATTATTTTTCGATTAGTTTTTTCATGTTAGATGTAAATTACTCAAGAATGGCACATAAGAATGATCACTTTTTAATATACTTTGTTGTGATCCAACGTAAACACCAAAAATAAGTTTACCCAACATTTTAAACTTACGCCAAACTACTTTTAGCTTTTCTGGTCTTTGTGTTCAATAGCCCATAAAATAAATTCACATCTATATTTTATTCCTATCAATGGCAAAAAAATATGCGAAGATTGATAATGCGCCTCTTGGGTGGCATGTTCAATAGCCTTATTACTATTTTACAATACAGATACTAGAAACTAAACAGTAGATAATGATGTAAAAGAAGTTGAATTTGTAGTAGATACTACTAGTTTACTACTGTAGATAAAGCAAAAAGCGTAGGTAGTCAAGAGTATTGCTGGGGACCCACCGTCTAGTACGTTAATGAGTCATTGTGAAGGCATAGGCTGATTGAAAGCAACACGCCTACATAGAATCTATTAAACGTGCACAAACGTAACTCTCGTAATGATGTATTATATTTCGTAGCATAATGCATACGAGCCTTTTGAAACTTAAGAACTATTTGAAAGATAATAGACGAAAAGTCACTGAATATGCATGACGTAATGAACGTGATAGATACGTGTACCTACGTTTCGTATTGAAATTGTCGTTTACGCAATCAGCAAAGCATTGAAAGGGTTTATTAAAGTTGTTTGTTTTTACTTTATTAGGTAAACAATCAAATATCCAATTATGAAACTTGTTTTATTTAGAAATCTCACATTATTCATGTCTCAATCAAAAATGTTATTGCTTTAAGCATTTATAAAACTATCGTTTCACTGTTGTACGAAAATATATCTCTTTTTATTGAGATCCCGCTTTGTTCACAGCTTAAGAACAAAAAATAGTTCCTAATTCGAATGCTAATACAATTCGCGACGTCGCGAAAATATTCATATGAACAACACTTCGGCTCATTAGCATTATGTCATATACTACATGTAAACGTTCAGCTACTGCCAATACGGGTTCCAATGCTCATATTTTAGAAATATTAACTGCTCAAGCTTTATGTTAATTAAGTGTTTCAAGTTTCGCTTGGTTATCGACACGTGACATGTTTGCAACTAATTAGTTGACTTCGCTTGAAAAAGTTTGTAAACGAGCACTCAGAGAATTCTGATAATGTTATATATTGTATACTTATTGCTAAAGTAAAATTGAAATTCAATCCAGAAATTATTTGGATGAACTAAAATAGGAATGCGATTGGTTTTAAAATGAGATCCCAAAGTTTTACTGGTTGAATTCTTTAGACAAATTTATTCAAATATAGAGAATTCTTTGATCATATAATTATGATTTGTGAATAGATAGCAGTAGAGTGTTATTTTTATCAATATTGTTTGCAACAATTCGCAGACTTTTTAATGTACTGGCTATTTATAGTGCAGGCACTGATTTTCTTTCCAAAATTTCAAGCACAGGATGATCCCCATAGATCATGCTATGTCCGTCACTCTTGGTTACTGTAATGTTAATTAACAAAATGTTAAAATAGCGTTGGCGTCTGTTCCTACCAACTCTGAGATATTATTAGTAGCATGACAATAAATCTACTTAAAGGAAACCAGCTTAGTTGCTTGTAAAGAGATAAAACATTGCGTGGGCTCACACGACAAGTCGAGCCAAGCACGGTTGCTTAAGTACGGCTTTTATGTATCCTAATACGGCGAAAACTTCTTCTGTGAGACACCGGCAGAGAGTTATTTGAACGTTTACTTGAGACCCAGCAGGACGCTTCAATGAATTATTTTCTTAAGCCCCGAATTGATATTTTTGGACACAAACTGATAATAAAAATCTAAATCACATCAAGCATTCAAAATCAATACCTTCGCAATCATTTTAATTCTCAACGATATACTTTGCATTTTACTTACATTTATTTTAGGAATGCTAAAGGTGTAACTTAGATTTCTTAATAATTTACATATAAACATGAGCTTTTAGTCTCGGTGTATCTTTCAATATAATAAAATCAATAGAAAATGTCGAATGGTCAATAAAATTATATTCCGATGCATCTCGCCTGAAAATCGAATGATTTTGAATAACAAAATCTGCTACTTCATTATACAAATCGCATGATTATGTTAATATGGGCTATTTATAAGCAGTTTTGATTTACTTATATGCCAGTGTGCGGTTTGTAACCGTTTCTGAGAATGAATTTATGTTTTATCTCTTGCTACTGTTTTGCATTTGTGTGGGTTTTGCAAATACAATTGACTAATTAAGGATTCGTTGTTCCTTACCATAAATTCTTTTTTTTATCTTTTTCTGTTATATTTATGTTAAGAATTACTTAATTTAATTGATATGATGTCATCTTTTAGAGTGCTCGGGTCGTTCGCCTCGTTTCAGATTGCATATAATTATGCTGCGTTTTTGTATCTTTATACACGATTATTTTAGCTTTTGTTAATTAAATTAGTCTGGGATTACAGTCCTGTAGCTATTCTTTATAAAAACATATTGATTCTCAATTTAAATTTTCGAACATCGAAATGTCCTATACATTTCCTGTAGAACGAAATTGTTATTTTTAATGAGGTAATGAGTGGCGCTTTTGATGCAATTAATCTAGACGATAGGAGGTTTAGATGTGGAGATGAGCTAGAGGAGGAGGGGCAAAGAGGGAGGATAGGGCAGTGACCTACGGCGCGGCATTCCATCGTGCGCAACCGCCGGACCTGCTCTCCTTACTATAATGTAGAAAATGTTTAAAAACCTACAGATAACGTTTGAGAAAAACGAAATGTTTCTTTTACGACTTGAATAATATCAGGTTGAGTTGTATTTGCAACTTTATGCACGCGTATGGGTTTCAGTACTTTTAATACATTAACTTGTTAATAAACTTTGGTAATTTTTACTGCTTTAGATTCATAATCGTAATCACCAAGAATATTAAATTGTTAGCCACATACAATTTTAATTAGAATTTCATAATACAAATGCCTGTAACCATTTTCATTAAACTGAGTGACTTGCCAATAGCTTATTACAAATTTGGCGTGGTTCATTTACCTACGTTCACATCGAGAGTAGACCTTTAAATTAATGTGTACTAGCTATATCCGGTTACTAAAGGTCATTTTATATTGGTTTAGCCAAATTTAACAAATTGAATGAAGATAATTTTCTAAATAACTGTGAAGATCTGACGCTAACATATGAAATTGTGTTCGTCACTTGTATGTGTTCTTGCATAATCTTTCACGGCCATAACGCATAAAGCGTACAAAATATTTTTGACATCATGTTCTCTTTTCTGTCACAACGGTCGTACTGTTTGTTAAAACGAAACGGGGACGTTTTTCGAGAACCTGTTCTTTTGCCGGCAACGCATACAGACAGCTGTAAACCGCATCGATGAACTCCTTTATAAATACAACCTAAGTGAATTCACCAATAACAACGATATTTGCGCCACTTTTAGACCATTATTTACCACTTTAACTTAAGACTTTTACCAATACAACTAATGTAGCTTCTTTTATATGATTACGTTGTGTCGTTTCCTCGTTCTCATCGGCGCCAAGTGAGTTTATTCCTGCCACCATTATCCGGACGGTAACAGTAATGTAAAATATTTTTTAATGTAAGCCATTAGCGCCGGGCCACAGTCCTCTCTGTAATTTTGTACCTCGCTCTTTTTTAATCTCGACTCGGCCAGTGCCGTGATGGGATTCTGAGCGACTGTCCATCGCGATCCTTATCTCGAAGTGTAATAAGAAGAGACAGACATTACTTATATTTTATTTAACGTCAGGATTGATCGAAATGCCCCGATAAGGCTGCTGGGAGGAGAAGATTTGTTTATGTCATTAATTATACGTATTCTTTTTGGTCTTTCAATCTTTTACTGTCCCCGTTCTAAACTGTGGCGTTTATTAATATTACTTTTTTGTGTCGACCTTAGGCAAGCCTTTTTTCTGATTTGAAATATCAGTTATTCCAATAGTGGGAACCGCAGTTTTATAGTTCCGAACGTTTCAAAAGCAACTTAGTAATTGGCTTGTTAATTTTATTCTTGTGGCGGCCTCTTTGATTCGTAGTAAAGTTGTCTGACTTCTAATTCCGCATCAGTCATCAAACATTTAATTGTTGATGGATTTTTGGATTCAATTTTTAACGTCGATACTATGATCGTTTTATTTCGACTGGCACGATGGCTCATTTGGTAGTGAGGCCTGACTTTTGAACCAAGGATCGTGGGTTCGATTCCCACCCGAGGCAAACATTCGCGTGATGAACATTTGTGTTTGGTTCGTGTCTGGATGTTAGTATTTTAGTATATATTTCTGTTCTGATACCTATAACACATTGGGATCGGAGCAATGTATGTGATGTTGTCTGATATAATTCTGTTATAAGTTTCGCTCGTTTCTTTGTTTTCGTTTTGATAATGGAGTTTACAACAATAGTACCTGGTCTACATTTATATTGATTTTACAACATTTTTACACAACATTCCACTTAAGTTGTATGACATCGGTGGTAATTGATAAAATATTCCCCTATGTTTTTGAGTGACAATTGTAGTTCAACAGTCAACTACAAACATTATTTATAAAAATGATTGTAATTTTTACGTAAAATTAGATATTAAAGTTTTCTTCTGCCAAAGTTTTAACAACTTTATAACCTGTAAAAGCATTCGTTCTTAAAAATTCACTATAACTGCGTGTTTCTTACTTAAAAGTTATTTACCTACCACGAAGCGTAACCAACGCGTATATACCACGTGATATAACAGGCTGGGTTATGTGTGCTTTGAGGAAACCGGTCGTTCTATCCGTCCGACACTGTTTGCGTGGTGCAAGATCTTAATTTGCTAGAGTGGCGTCCATTCATGATGTCTTGCTAACACACGTAAAAATTTCGACTAGACATTATATTCTCTCAGAGTTGTCTTTTTATTACGAGAAGCGGGTTCTGTTGGTTAGAATATTGTCGTGAATTAAAAATTTGTCATTGTTGCTTTTGGCCATTTCATTTTAGATGTGGAGATATTCGTTATTGCACAAAATATTAACATTACAAACTTAACATAGGCAATCTTATCTCTAACAGCAATCTCTTCCAAACATCCTGGTAGAGTAAGTAAATTTTACTGAAGAGATGGGTAAGGTCGTAGGTACAAAACTGCCTACTTTACTAGCAAAAACTAGTACTACTAGTTAAAATATTTTTAGCTGAGAAGACGAAAAAATAATTTACCTACTTAACTAATTAAAGAAAGCTATCAAAATCAATAGAAAGCTAGAATTAAAATACAAGAATTATTATACTCGTTTGTACTTAAGTACTAGGTATAATTATATATTTAGATTAAGACTGGATAAAATTTTATTTTTATTAAAGTCTCGAACTGTATTTGAACTCGAAATTTGTTTCTCATGGTGAATTAACGGGCCTTCCAAACTTAATTCCTCTCTTCCTCCTGCCTAGCCACACCACGTTTGAACTGCTCAAACTTGATTTATTGATCTTGAGAAGATTCAAAATTTCAAACACGCAACTTCCGATTTCCTTAATTTATTTCTAAATACACCCATACAAGTAACCAACCAATTTAGCTGCCTTCTATCAGAGTAATTACAACTGTCGAAACGAAAAGGAACATATTAGTAAGCCCCCAATGATATTCTAAACTCCAATGTCAGTTACCATTATTTCCTGCGAGCAAATTAACCATACAATCAATAAGGTCAAAGTTCGGTTTTGCGGAAACGATTGCTAACTAGCACTACAAATATTGAAACGGAGATTAAATAAAGAATCAACTTCATAGAAATGTCTGTTAATTGCGTACCTACGTTGCCTATTGATTCAAAAGATCCCAAGCACGAACCTCTAAACGATATAAGTCGTTTCGCATAATAGCTTGTAGAACCAGTCATTCATGTTAGCAATAAACAGAATTTGCGCTATATCGAGAAATTTATGTGAGAACTAAAAATTTCAATAAGTGTGACGTTGACGAAACCCAAAACCGACCTCCAAACGTAATGGGAGGAGAGGTCATTACACCTTTTTGTTTATTTTCCATAGAGTAATGATATATTATTTACGCGGGGCATTCTTTGCATGACTTGAGAGGAATCTCAGGAGTCATCATCATTAAGTGAATTCCGACGTAGGTGGTTCTGATTCAATTAGATTTTTTCGTCACGTTCTTGTTGGCAATTACGTTCCTAGCCACTTGTGTATTTATTTATGTGACATGTGAAAAAAAAATGATTAAGGAACATCCTTATTAAAAGGCATAGTTATTAATCATCACACAGAAAGTCTGTCATAAAAAAGTAATAGCACGTATCGAACGTTTTTCATTTGTTATTATTTTTTTTTGCAAATATCCTTCTAGCTAGCAATTTAAAAGTTTGCCAGTGAGTTATTATGGTTATTACAATAGTGTAGGATTGTGCGCATTGTATATACTTCCTATATTAATTAACTGCCTTCACCTCGGTTCGTTTCCTTAAAAAGACCATCGGTGTTCACGTCATGCCATTACAATTGCTTCATAGTTTAAGTTAGACAATGTTTTCTAAGGTAATTACTTTTTAAACAGCTGCAAAAAGTATGATAATAACATAGATACAGCAATAAACGCAATAATACACTATTTCATTATACTTCAAGTTTTTAAATTGGTATCAAGAAACAGCTTACTGCACGGTAGCGTCGTTAGCATAAATGAAGAACTTCCATAGTTTGAGAATTCACTGACTGTGACGAAGAAAAACTATTCAGAAAACTTTATTTATATCGCCCAAGGTTAATAAATTGGTTAGTCCATTAATCTATCTATGTCATGTATCAATTTACAACTTCTTTACTGTTCAGTGATAAAGATCAGATATTGATCAAACTCTAATATAAACTCATAAATAGATTATCGGGTGATATCTATAAAGTATAACAACTTCTTTGTAATTTCGGCTCTTTTGATTGCCATATAAGCACAACATATGGATGCTAGTAACTCAATATAGCCGCTGTTAATAATATTAATTGCGGCGATTGGCCACAAAATGCTTTAACGTAATTCGATTCGGCCAAACTGGAACTCTTGCGGAACGGAACCAGTACAACTTGGTCTCGGAGTGTCGTCTTTCCTTTCCCTTTTACTAAGAAAAAGGGGGACGGAAAGATTTAGCCGGGACCACGTAATAGTGGTGAGTTTGCGGAGTGTACGACGTCGGTTTTGCCTTGAGACGTGAAGCTCAAGTTACTCGGATCACGTTCAAGGTGCGTCTGCACAGTTTAGTGATCGTCGACGTTACATTTTCACACTTATTACAATGGTTTAAATGCTATTTAGAATTTTATCGACACCTAGGCAACTAGAACCCACATTTAACAACAATTTAACACTAAGAAATAAATATTCCCATACAACACATTATTAATGGAAACATTATCAAAATCACATACGTCGATGTATAATAAATTACCTGCGAATCCAATCAAAGTCTTAGTTACCTTTTTCCACCTTACGTTGTAATGAAACACCATAAATAAATGTTTCTCGTATAAAGATCTACAGAACTTGTGTTCGACTTTACTCCGCCCCTCCTCAGACATTTAATTAAACCGCGATATTTTATGGTACGAATCATTAAATTGCTTATGGCGAGCGTGCGTAAAGTAATCATGTATTACACGTGCCATCTTATCCTTTATATCATGTTAAAAATAACCAATATGTTCAATTTCACTTTCTTTGTTACAGGTACATTCATTCGAAAGAGAAGCCGTTCAAATGTACAGAATGCGGCAAAGGGTTCTGTCAGTCCAGAACTTTGGCTGTCCACAAAATACTTCACATGGAAGAGTCCCCGCACAAATGCCCGGTCTGCAGTCGAAGCTTCAACCAACGCTCCAATCTCAAAACTCATCTTTTGACGCACACGGATCACAAGCCTTACAATTGCAACTCATGTGGAAAAGTATTCCGAAGAAACTGCGATTTGAGACGACATGCCCTTACGCATGCTGTTGGAGACGTACCGCCAGGAGACGTTTTAGATGTGGGAGAAGAAGATATTGGAAGACCAGGATCCCCAATCGAGCCAGGATACGACGATGAAGACCCAGATATATCTTCGCCCGAACATTCCCCGGTGCGGCGAGCTCGTTCGTCATCTATTGAAAGTATCGGACGTGAACAAAGTGAAGAAAGACCACGACGAATGTCTCCTTCTCCGGTAGAGCGTACCCACTGCCATCACAATGAGCCAAGAGACAGAGCAAGTCCATACACGATGCGCCCGCAACAATCAGATAAACATCGGATGCCACCAGACATGTACGAGAAACGTCGTTATACTTCCGATGAAATAATTGAAAAAGAAATGCGTTACGCTGAAATGCCTGAACAGCAAATCAGACATCCTCAACTACAGATAAGAAGAGACTTGCATCACGTTGCTCCATCGGATCCTTCCAAAATCAATCAAATGTCTAGCCCACCTATAGAACCGGGGCCTTCGAGTGTATTCTTGAATCCTTACAGAAAGCGTAGTCACCCACCAGATATAGGAGAAAACGTAAGAACTTGCGCAGCTGTTTACAGAAGCCGGTCACCTGAGCCAACAAACTTATCAATGCCACGGCAACAGATTGGAAATGCCGAAGTAGTAGTTGGTCTACCACCGACTATAATGGGAATGCCATCATATCATAAATTCGGAATACCGATGCCTCCACCCCATCCGCAAATTGCATACGGGCCGGTACCGCATCCAATGTTAGGTCCGCAGCAAACTGTGGCCCAAGATTTGATTGTGAAACATGCACCTCCTAAAGATACGGTGCCGAGTACCTCGACAAGCGTAACGAATTGTAAAGATAGTCCGCAGACTAATGTAAGAGAACATGAGGAAACAAGTTCCAGTTCTATCGCAAATGGGATTAAAAACATCGTTGGAATACAACCGAATACAAACCCTAAGCCGGGAACAAGTCAATCCAGTGGTCCGAAGAAAGGTTTCAGCATAGAAGATATAATGAGGCGTTGATTAGCTCACAGACTGGCATATTAATAGTTATAGTGGTAGAATTGTATGTATAGACGATTTTGTTTGTAGCCTTAAGTGGTTATTATTTTTGAGCTAGTAATTAATCTTGTATCGAGAAGTATTATTAGTAAAGTATTGATTGTAATAATGTCTTGTAAGATTGTTAGCGCTATGTTTGTACGTATTTGCAATGTGGATTTGGTTTTCGTAAAGATCTCATAAGGTTTGTTTGTGCAGTGTTTTGTTTACCTCCAAATTTTAAAATTTAGTACGTATTTCAAAATTTAGATTTTTTTATGTTTATTTCATATATTTGCTATGTTATTGTTGGATTTTGAATGTAGATTAAACAAAACAGTATGCTTGCAATTGAAATCCATCAGTGCTAATATTTGATTAAAGTTTTTTTAAAGATAAGTGACTGGTTCTTTAGACATTACGACTGTTATTTATTATCTAGCTATTTTTTAATTTAAAATTTAACTTAGTTTTATCTTAATCGTGATTTAGCTATATTCTTTTAAGTTGTGCTAAACTGTAAATACCTTAATACATAATCATAACAATATAGTAATTGTTTAATTTTAGTAGTAGGTTTATTTTAGTTTATATATATTTAAGTTACGTTTATATTTAGGATTATATTGAAATTGTTAATTTATACTTATTAAAATTAGTTACTTTTGTATCTCGGTAAGGCAATATTTTACATTAAGTAAGAAATAAAGTTCAAACAGTTTTATAAACAATTGGTTGGCAAGGTTGAATTTCGAAATTGTTATCAATTGAATTATATATAAAGTATTATTAATACAAAATAAATGAATTATTATGGTAGCTATTGCTCAGAAGTAATTAGTGAACTTTCAATGTGAAATGATATTTTTATAATTGAATAAATTATAATGTGTATTTTCTTCGTTTCATTTTCAAAATTTAAAAACACATTAGTGACTGTTTGGCTTATATTTTATTATAATTGTTTATTCTGAACTGTGTGTAATGGGTTCGAATCCCATGATACCTACAATGCTCATTGTACATGTAACTATGTTCCGTCTCTATAACAATATAATATTATTTGAGCAATGATACGGCTCAGTTTCGAATTAAATTGAGCTTTGTAGCCCGTCGTCCCACGTTTTCAGTTATGTTTATTAATGCGAATTTTGTTTTATTTTTTTATTAGGCAACACAAAAAGACATTAACCAATATTGTAACAAATCTATCAAATTACAAGTCAACATAGTACACGAGCGGCAGCAAGGAGATATCTAAAGCCTAGACCCACTTTGTATCAACGTAAGCAGCTCTAAATATTATTATGCGTCACTTAAGGCTCCACTCGGTCGACAACCTAAGTAGGGTGTTAAGATGTTAGTCTAAAATCTGCGGTCGAATGACCACATTTTAGCGCCGATCTTACGTTAAAAGGTGTTTCTTTTACGATCGCATTTACGACGCCACCTCCGCCATACAACCGCGATAGCTACCCGGCAGTTTATGCAAATCGCAGACGCAAAGTAAAAAAAAAAGTTAAGCGCGAGCGTGAACCCCGATACTTAATCGGGGTTCAATATCATCACATTTTTTGTCAAGTGTGTCTGTACCTAGGGGAAATACGGACAAAATGACATATACGGACAAAATGACATAGGTGCCTTATTTCTAAATTGGCTGGTTTTGGTGACGTCTCTGGCACTGCATCACGTGACGGTAGCCATATTTACAATACTGTCAAAGTTTGAGAGCCATTCCCTCAGTCGCGGTGCGGTAACGAGTCGAAACATGTTTGGTGCCTACAAAAATTTATTTTACAGAGGGTTTTCTCTTGTTTTTTGGTGAGTTACTTGTTGTTATTTTTAAAGATTTCTATTGAAATCGATGAACCATGACAGTACCCAACGATTTCAATTAAAGTTATTGCAATTATTAAGTTGTTTCATGGAATTTTGATTTTTATCCGTTTTTGTTTACTTTTGGACAAAATGACATACATACACGATGGCCAAAATGACATGGTATATCATTTTGACCGATATTGTTTTTAGGTGCTATGCCCCGAAACTACGAAAGAAAAACTAATCGGCAATCGGGAATTGGCTGCTGAAATATTTGGTATTCCTCAAGCGACACTTAGAAGACATGCACTCAAAAAGTTATTTCTGATTAACCAAGGTTTTGTTCTGCCAGCCATGTCTTGTAACTGTAGGTAACTCTAAAGGATTGGGAAGAATCAAGAAATCATTTTTAACTGAAATTGAGCAAGAGTTAGTAGAAAACTTGACTTTTTGGTTTGACTTGTACATTATTTCAAGAGCTTGCTTTTGAACTAGCCGAAAAAAATGGTTTCGATCACTCTTTCAACAAGGATAAAAAACGTGCTGGATAAGAATGGCTTGAAGGTTTCCTGAAAAGAAATAAGGATATTTTTCTCTTTGAATTTTAGTATGTCATTATGTCCTTACCTTGTATGTCATTTTGTCCGTACTATACGGACAAAATGGTTTTTGTGATTGCTTACTTTTTTTCTTAATATATATATTATTATAGGCCCTACTTAATTTAAAGACTGTATTACTGGTAGTTAATGAACCAAAGATGAATAAAAACCAATTAGAATGATTATAATTGCGTTAAATAAATAAATATGATTAAAAAACAAAACACCATGTCATTTTGTCCGTACTTCCCCTAATAATACAGGCTGTATTACAAATAGGTGAAACAGGCAGTCACTGAGTCTTAGTGACAGCCTATTTTACCTGATGGTGAGAGAGAAAATCAAATGATTTGTCATTGGGATGGTATGCAGGCTGATGATGAAGTAAGAAAATTGTAATGCGCTTTTCCCCCATAGAATCCAAATTGTTACGGCAACAGACAGGCTTGGTAATAGATACCTACAGAATGTGCATCAAAAATATTTTTCTATAGGTATTTACTTAAACTTGTACTCGTAGTTAAATATAAATGGTAGTAAGGTATAAAATATAAGGGCGATATATTAATGGTATAAGGGCGATGCCAGCGGTGCCCAGGCACATGACGCAGACCCTGGAGGGGCGCACAAAAGACCAGACCACATTTTTCAGGGGCGCAGTTTCGAAAGCTCGGACTGCTTTGCTTGCTGACTCGGCGCATAAAACACTAGTTACGGCACTGGGTAATTATGTGCAGTTAAAATAAAATTAGATTTAAATAGAATAGTTCCATGAATCAGTGGCCAGACTGGCTAAGGGTGACTGAGGACAGACCAGGGTGGCGAAATCTCGTGTCGGAGGCCAAGATCCACTTCAGTACGCTGAGCCAGCGCAGTAAGTACCTAAGTAATGAATCAGTGCGTAAATAAATGTCTTTCCAGTATTTATCTTTATTTTAATATTTTATTTATTTAATCTAATACATAAAGATACACAATAAAAAAATACTGCACAAAAGGCGAACTTTATGCCACATAGTTATTCTCTACCAGTCAACCTTATACTATACCTACATGAAATTGCAACGCATGCCAGGTACATCTCAGTATAAGAAAAAAAATGGATTCAAAATTCACTGAAGGAACCCAAAAAACAAAAATATTTTTACGACCAAATATCGTTTCTCGATATATTAATCCGATCAGATGAGGTGAAAGCATCGCTCCGGTGGCAATCGGTTACGTTTGGTTTCATTTCGGAATCGAAATGTGATCAATACACTCATGCACTGTGCTAATGGATCAACGAAACGCGCAACTAATAGACGAGCGCAGAGGATTTCTACTTTTTTTTGTTTTTTTATAGTAGCTCCATAGCATGTCGGTGTGGTTTCCAGGTACGATGAGATGGGGAGATACATCCAGGGGAGGAGATGGGGTGGCCTTATTCTGAATAAGACCGCTACTCATCCCGTGGGTGTCGTAGAAGACGAGTAAGGGAATATCAGGAAACTAGAAGCAGCGTTTACTTGTGTACAAATAAAACCTACTGCGGTCACCAACCCGCTTGCCAAGCGTGGTGGCTAAGGCAATGTAGGGGACAATGATTACCTAATGTCATTGGGGGAGGTCCAGCAGTAGACGTTTGCAGACTGTTGATGATGATGATGATAGTAGCACAGTATTGTAGCCTTTCGTCGCCTGATGGTAACTAGAATCTTGTATATCTATAAATATGATATGGCAGTAATGATCACCATCAGCCTATCGCAGTCCACTGCTGGACATAGACCTCTCCACTTGTTCGCCACTTTGGGCAAACAACCAATCGTCCCCCTAGGTAAGCGAATTGGCGATCGCAGGGTGTAGCTGCTCGCTCCGGTGCCAGAGCCTCGTTTGTCACTCAGCAGGATGCTTCACAGGCAGGTGGCTTGGAGCAAAAAGGTAGATAGGTCGCCCCCCTTGCATCCCATATAGGTACATATATGTAAGGGCATTAAACTTATAGCTAGGTACATATCCAACAAAATACTACTATAGTATAAAAATACGATTTACCTATTAGTATTCTAGACGTATCCTTTGAACTGCAATAATTTTCAACGAAAGCCGACCATGTCAGTGTCGGTGACAACACTGACAACGCTCTACACACCCAGTCTCATGTTCCAATAACTCGTAAATCCACCTCGTGGACAGAATATTTAAGTTAAATGAGTATAACTTTTAGCCGAAATCCTACCAGTGGGAAACCCGTATAGGTAATCTAAACCACTGTGCGGTACGTGATGGGAAAACTTAGTTATAAATGTACGAATACGTTTGGGAACATACGGCCGCCAAAAGTTGAGAAACAAATTATGATTCCTTCCTTTTTTATTTAATCACTTAGGTTTATGGTACAATCCTAGCTTATATTGTAACTAATTATTATTATTTGTACTTATTTTTTCTTAAACATGAAGCTAGAAATTACACAATTACATACATGATCGTAGTTTTTTGATGATTTATTATGACAGACATACGGACACGTCAATTAAACACCCTTCTGTCAATTATTAACATCATCATCAGCCTATTGCAGTCCACTGCTGGACATAGGCCTCTCCACTTATTCGCCACTTAGGGCATACATTTGAGGATATACCTATAAGCGCCACGCCGCGCCGGGCAGGCGGGTTGGCGATCGCATAGCGTAGCTTTTCGCTCCTGTGACGCTGCTGCCCGTCACCGGCCTGTGGTATTTAACTACGTCTTCAATTGTGATGGTTATACTGCCACCCGTCGGTTGCCAGCGCCTCGTTTGTTCTTCGGCAGGATGCACCACGGGCTGGTGAGGTTGACTTGAAGCGAAAAGATGATAGGTTGCTTCCTTATATGTATCCCAAGTCATTTTTATCTAAATATTACGAGTATAATTAATATCAGCCAAAATTTATGAAATAGGTTTATTTATTCATGTGTGATACGTTCGTTTACCACTGACACAAAATAAACATTTATGTTCATTACACAAATGTCTTGGTACCAGCAAGAATATAACCTGGCTCCCTGCTCAAAACACTTTTAAATACAGAAACATATTCTATGGATTCGGTGATAGGTACGCAGGCAGGGTATCTATCAAACTAACTACCCATATTACTCTACCTACTCATACCCTAGAGCCTGGGTGGTCGCGTACGGTACGTTTCAACAGAAACTTCTTGCCGCGTACAATAAGGCTTTGGAATGAGCTCCCCGTCGAGGCTCTTCCCCAAGACTACAGTATGGGGTCCTTCAAAAAGGTTGTGAAGAGGTTTCTAAAGGGTAGGCAATGCGCGTGTGATACCCCTGGTGTCGCAGGTGTCCATAGGCTGAGGTAACCGCTTAACATCAGGCGGGCTGTTAAGCTTGTTTGCCACCCTAGTGGTATAAAAAAAAACTACCAAATAATCTGACAAATAAGTCACAATGCTCGAAGAATTTGACAGTCGTATGTCTCGCGTACATTTGAAGTGGCCGTCTTGCTCATATAAAATACACAAGCGTATCCCGTACTCACAAACTGACTCTGAGTCACAAACTGAGTGAAATAAGCCGTCCCTGGTCGCCTACGGTAGTTGCAATGAATGTCAAGTTGTATTCACCGTTTAGTCATAGTACTTCAGTTTCAATGAACAAATGGTGCTTGCGCAGTGTGTGATTGTTGTGATTGGAGATCAAGTTTGTCATTGGTCTGTGGTATTTAGCTACGTCTGTAATTGTAATGGTTATACCGCCACCAGTCGGTTGCCAGCGCCTAGTATGTTATTCGGCAGGATGCACTACGGGCAGGTGAGGTTGGCTTGGAGCGAATTATAATAGGCCGCTCCCTAACATCCCCCTAACACCGACTGTAAAGTTGAAAACTCAAGTATTCCCTTATAGTCGACTCTCATCATGACACCTATGAAAAGAAATGGGACGGTGAATTGTATTATTTTCTGTCACTGCATGGAAAATAAATATCTTACATAATAGAAATGTCTATAGATACCAACCCAACAGGTATTTCAGCCATAATAGAGAACCTATTATTTCTTTTCCGTATCATGTTCATTTAGTACGACGGCTACCGCCGAAGAGGGCGGCCCCGGAAAAGATGGTGTGACGATTTGGCCCATCAATCAGACGATTGGCAGGCTCTAGCTTTAGATAGAGAACTTTAGAAGGATTTGGGGGAGACCTTTGCCCAGCAGTGGGACAGCACAGGTTTAAAAAGAAGAAGAAAGGTCATTTAGTATCGAGAGTAGTATTTTCTATCCAATTAAATGAATACCCTCAGAAAAAAGACGCTCGTTTTGGAGTCTGTTCTGCTTGATCGCGGCTACTAAAACGCCCGTTTTATCCACTAAAAAGCGCCAGTGTGGCCAGATTGTTAATGGAGAAATTGATCAGGATCAATCTATACTAATTGTGTATTATTATAACACACCAACCGACAAGTTTTAATGAAAAATTTTAACGGTTATTCGAATGGAATACTTCGTAGAGTTTTATAGACATTTTCTTATTAGTTTCAAGGGAAAATGTTCGATGGAAAGTCTTAAGCGATCGTCTAAGCTATTACCTTAATAGTTTAATATTATGTCTCTTTCTCTATGAAATGTTTCTTAGTAGCGCGCATCAATGTACTTTTATGGCGATTTAATAATTTATTTAACTTTATTGCTCATAAAAAGGGTGGGAGGTTAAATCTTTTCTACTGATGAAACATGTTCCCAAATGCTCTCATGTCTCATAAGATTTTGACTCTGCTTTCAGAATCCAGAAACGTTCTTTTTTGTTCTGTGTTTAGGTGTTAATATAGGGTCGTGGGTTTTTATTTTAATAAGTAGCTTTGACCAAGCGGCAATCAACGAAACGATCAATAACACAGAATCTATTTTTCCACTGTCCACCTCTGATTGGATTCACTTTTGACGTCTTCCTGAGTCGTAATTGATAGTGATAATTAACAGGTGTTCCGTTCATATGCGACCGGTTGGGTGACCGGACTGGATATTGGCTTAAGTTCTGTCTCTTGTGAGCGAATGAAATTAAATAATTGTATGGTTTGAACTTATCAACACGGCCTAACAATTAATTCTCAGTTCCCGGATTAAGAAAACACCCCATCACATCTGTAGGTGTCATAAAAGGCGACTAAGGAAATATTGGGAAACCGCCAGCAGTGTTTACGTGGATAAAAATGATAAATAATAACTAATAATAAGGTAATAACACGCACTCCTCTGACACAGCGGTCGCTGGTTCAATCCCCGCACAGTACAAACATTTGTGTGCATCATAAACATGGCTGTATTCCAAGACATGGTACGCTGGGTCATTCATAAGGTATTTTTATAAGGTAAATAAATTCATTCATTCATTCATTGCTACCTAGTCCTAAACTAAGCCGAAGCTAGTGCTATGGGTACTAGACAACTGATAAACTTATTTAGATACGATACTTAGAAAATATTACCTATATTTATTTTTGCAGGAGTAGGCTCTAATAACGATACCTAATGCCCAGAAAAAAAATTGGATTGTGAAGTCACCTAGTATAAGGCTAACAAATTCTAAAAGTAAGATAAAGATTAAAGTTGAGTAATTGTGATACAAATCAAGATAGGCTTAGTAATCCAAGTCAAAATCCTATCGAGAAAGCTAGTAAAAAATAGTATAAAAGATTATGAGCTATCATTGTTACACAGAACTGTGTCTAGACTTTTATTTCTTTTGTTACGGATTGTCTGCCTATTAAAAACTATAGACAGTTCTTTAGATCGTCTATCGGCAGATGTATTTTTACTATTTTAAGCTTTGGCATTGAGCTTTGGGAAGCTGCGAAAGTTACTGTGAGAAAAGCTTATAAGAGGACAAATGGAGTATATGATACTCCATTTGTCCTCTTATCCATGCATTATTTCCAAAAAGTAATTTATTATTATAATTATCATTAGTAATAAATATATAAATAATGAATATATAGCCCATGACATGCCACGCTGGGCCACACATCGCCATCTAACCCCAAACTAAGCCGAAGCTTGTTCTATGGGTACTAGACAATAAATGATAAACGTACTTAGATATTTTTTTGTAAATAAATAAATATTATACGCAGAAGACACCCAAATCAATACAAACAGACATGTTCATGCACATAAAAGTTTGTACTATGCGGGGATCGAACCCCCGACCTCAGAAGGTAGAGATCATTACCAAAGATTTTTTTTTCAATAAATGAACACAGAACATACACAATTGTTCAACGCACGAATGTTTGTCCCAGGTAGGATTCGAACACGATTCTTGGTTTAGAAGGTATCTACTAAATCAGCATTTGTTTACAACAGAACAGTTATTGATTTTATTACATTCATATTTAGCTTTTAGCTTGTAATACTTAATATTGTAGCTTTAATTAATATAGTATATGTTTTACGCTTAGGTATATTTACGTGATAAGTGATAATAATTAATGTAAAAATCCATGTTTACTAATTGCGAATGGGTAAAGCTTGTAAAAATTATGATTTTTCAATTCAATGATAGTCCAAAGGGCTAAAATCTCTTGATGAAATAAGCATTACTTTAATTGCATTTAGGACCCAAAATACATTCTCACCAGTGACATATCAACACGTGATAGATCTGCCATGGGCAGCAGCGTCACCGGAGCGAAGAGCTACGCCAGGCGAACTCCAATCCGCCTGCTCAGCGTGGCCATTATGGGTAAAGCCGCCAGGTCATCATCATCATCATTATCAGCCGTAGGGAGTCCACTGCAGGACATAGGCCTCCCCCAAATACTTCCACAACGGCCGGTTGCAAGGCAAACAAAAAAGGTTGGTGCTCCAATTATTTGCCACTTCGGGCAAATACCTGGCGGCTTAGAGGCCTGTACCCAGCAGTGGGCTGCAATAAGCTGATGATGATGGCGCGTCGGATCTTCACTTCTCAAAGACAGTTAATTAACAAAACGCTACTTCAGGAGAAACGGTGAAACCGCTCGACTATTATCTATGAACTCTGTTTCTTTAATTTCTCTTCATTTTAATTTTAATTAGACGCCTGCTTGATACGCCATTAAGTCTAGCTCAAGAAATAGCCTGTTCCAATTCATTTCAAGTCTATACATAATATAAAATCGAGTTACTGTGACCATGGTTTCGGAAATGTTTGAGAGGATTTGTCTTTTATTTTGCCACTTTATGTTTACTAATATGGAAAAAAACCGTTTTTATAAATTTAAAGAACAACAAAGCAAGATAATCAATGTTTTAACAGGCTAACATGACACACACACACACACGCACACACAACCGCAGACACACACACAATTCATATAAAACCTTAGATTAGTATAATTTATTTTTCAATTAAATAATTTAATTCTACTATTTCAATTAAATTCTACTACTAGTACTTCGCTTTATTACAGCATATTTTATTGGCAGTCTCATCATATTATCTCCCTTGAGGTTATTGAACATATCCTAAACCAAGGCTTAGCGAATCCTGCTGCCCAAGTGACATGACATCAACTTCACAACACGTTAGAATTCCTATACAGGTGTGCAGAATTTTTCTAGCAGTAGAAATTACAAAACAAACACTAACTGTGATGCGCGTCATGTGCTGAACACAAGCCATGACAATTTTACACTGAGTGACAGCCATTTTGGATGCATATTGTTTTATAGTAGTAATTAAATTATTCATAAGTGTTATCCTGTAATATGCTCCAAATAAAAATTATTTCATTTTATTTCGCGTACCTATACACACTAGACACACAGTGTACACACCCTCAAAAACTAGCCGAGACCCTGGTGAAAAAAAAACCCACTTCAGGAATGGTCCCGTGTTGTCACAAAAGCGTGGTTGTAGTAGGCAAGCTGCAGCGCAGGCGGTCCGCACTATAAAGGGAACGAAACTGGTTCCGTGCATGAATGCCGCCCGTGCAACTTGAGGCTGCATCGAATTATACTGCCGCCCCTTAGAATTGGACTTCTCATGTGAATACTACTAATATTATAAACTAGCTGTGCCAGCGGCGTCGCACGCGTGGATAAAGGGTTACAAAAATAACGGACTTCCATAAAATAGTGCCTCAATTTTAAGTTAGACCTCTAGCAATACATTGGTGAAAACAGCATTCAATTTCATGCAGTAGTTTTTGCGTGATGCGCGTTCAAACATACAAATAAAATTTTCTCCCGTTTGCCCAACATTTCCCTTCACTACTCTGCTCCTTTTGATCGTAGCGTGATGAAAAGTATACTATAACTTGCCCGGGAGTATGAAGAATTGCACCAAGTTTCGTTAAAATCTGTTGAGTAGTTTTTGTTTCTATAACGAACATACAGACACAGACGGATAGACAGACGGACTGACAGACAGGCAGACAAAAATTTTACTGATTGCATTTTTGGCATCAGTATCGATCACTAATCATCGATGGTTATTTTGAAAAAATATTTAACGTACAGGATTGACCTCTCTACAGATTTACTATAAGTATAGAAGATAAATACTACTTCTTCTCTGTAGTTTCGCTCTTGGCAGAGCGGTCGTGGTCCCGTAGAGGCATCCACATCGGTGGTAGAGGCGGACACAGCTCTCCGCACAATTTCCCGCCATCTCTCCCTGTTGGCAGACTGTCTGGCGCAGTCAGATACACGAGTTCCCACTGCCGATTTAACCTGGTCAATCCAATGCATAGGTGATCTTCCGCGTGGTCTTGTCCCTTCCACCTGTCCTTGAATGACCAGGCACTCTATGGAATCGTTATCCCGCCTAGAGCCATGTCCGAAGTACAGCAAAATGCGCGATATAGTATGTACTATAAACTAAGTACTAATTATTATCTGTAAATAATATTAAGCTAATTTGATTTAAATAACTACTACAAGGTTTATTGTGATCACGTATCCACGAGGCCAATTTCAATCGCCACCACTACATAGATTATTGGGTGCTTTCTGTAGAAATCATAAAACCTTATTAAAATTGTAAGTCCGAAATGCAATTAAAGCCTTATTGTTGCCGCCGGTATATTACTCACACTTACCGAATATATTTGTATCATTGCTTACCGGCTTTCCGTTACCCAGAAATATCATAATATGTGTTAATCATAAGCCGATTTTATAGTCTTGGTGCAAAAGGATCGATGCGAAAATTGTTGGGCAAAATAAACTCTGAATCGAAAGAAATGGTAAAGATTAGGCTTAGTAATCGATATCCGATCACAATTACCGGTGAGATTAGATGAGTTACGGTTCAAAAAAGAAAGTTATGTTCTTGGTAACAATGTGACTAGTATAGAACTACTTACTTATATTTAGATACATTTTTATACGGGGTATAATGGAGCGAACAAACAACTGGAGAGGCCTATGTCCAGCAGTGGACTGTGAATAGGTTGATGATGATGATGATGATATATTTTTGATGTATGTCTGGATTTTGTACTAAGCCTCCGTGTATCTTATACACGTCATATATGAGTTTCTGTCTGATACTAAGGCAAATCGTATACTGAGGATGTACTGCGCCACTGATGCAGGCGGTGCAGGTTCCCGCAGTGCAGGGCAGGGCAATTGTCTTTATGTACCTGTAGCAGAACCTCCTTGCAGGTTCAGTTGTAAATAAATGAAAAGTAAATTTGTATATAGACGGTTGCTATGGCAACGAAAGATAACAACATTAGAAATTTTCTCCATCGCATGTTGATTTTTAGTTTTTCTGTTTTTTTATATTTTATTGTAAATATTTTATTGTTTAATTATACATTCCTGTACATAGAAAAACTATCTTATTCTTTTACCTTCAATCTACAACTACGCACGCCGCGCCACCGCCTGCCATCGCCAAACTGGTGACCCCTACTTGGACACATGCCGTCTGACGAGGAGAAGAGCAAGAGTAGCCCTTTCATGGAGGCAATGGAGGCTGGATCATCACACGAAATAAATCGCGTGGGTGTGCGAGTGCCCCCGTTTTTCCCCGAGAAGCCGGCTTTGTGGTTCGCGCAGCTTGAAAGTCAATTCTTTCTGGCCGGCATCTCGCAAGATACCACGAAGTACCATTACGCCATCAGCCAGCTGGATCCTGTGTACGCGTCGGAGGTTGAAGACATAATTTCTGCGCCCCCGGCCCCGGATAAGTACGAGCGGCTTAAGGCGGAGCTAGTAAGACGACTCTCAGCTTCGCGGGAAAAGAAGGTAAAACAGTTACTTACTTATGAGGAACTCGGAGACAGAAAACCTTCTCAATTTTTACGGCATTTACAACATCTTGCCGGTCCGGGAGTGCCCGAGGAGTTCCTTAGGACTATTTGGACAAGTCGATTACCGACCAGTACGCAAACTATAATAGCGTCTCAGTCCAAATCGACGTTAGAGGAGCTAGCCGAGTTGGCGGACAGAATCCACGACGTAGTACCCCCCAGCCCGCAAATTGCAGCCGCAGCAGCACCGGGAGGTTCCGGTGATATGGAAGGCCAGATAGCGGAGCTCACGCGTCAAGTTCATTCACTCACTACGAAGATGGAGCGGATGTCGCGGCCCAGAGGACGAGAAAGCAGTAGCCGGTCCCGTGAGAGCTCGCGTTCCCGTCTTACCCGATCCCAGTCGAGTTACAGGAAATTCCCGGTTTGCTGGTATCACTATAAATTTGGTAGCAACGCTAGCAAGTGCGTCAAACCCTGTGACTATGCGGGAAAAGTGTAGGGCAGGATGTGATGGCGACCGACGCCTGTCCGAATACCGGTCGCTTATTTGTGACGGACCGAAACAGTAAAGTGCAATACTTGGTTGATACTGGTAGTGACTTGTGTGTATTCCCTAGATCTTGTGTCAACAAATATTGTCGTAAAACCGATTACGAACTTAGTGCGGCTAACGGATCGGTAATTAGTACATACGGGTATGCGCATTTAGTGTTGGATATTGGCTTGCGCCGTAACTATGCGTGGCGCTTTGTTATAGCAGACGTCTCGAAGGCGATAATAGGCGTGGATTTTTTATCCTATTATAATTTAATAGTTGATGTACGTAATCAATGTCTAATTGACGGGGAAACTACGCTCATCACCCCGGCTTTGCTCGCGAAAAATACTGATAGTATATCGTCTATCAAAATAACGTCTGGCGGTGATACGGTATATCATGACATACTGGCTCAGTATCCCGACATCACCCGCCCTTCTGGCATGCATAACAAAATTACTCACAACACTCTTCATCACATACGCACCACACCCGGACCACCAGTATCGTGTTCACCGCGCAGGTTGGCCCCCGATAGGCTTAAGATAGCGAAGGCCGAGTTCGAGGCCATGTTGCAGATCGGTACCTGTCGTCCCTCCGAATCAGCCTGGTCATCACCTTTACACCTCGCAACGAAGAAGGATCAAGGTTGGCGGCCCTGTGGGGACTACCGTATGCTGAATGCTAGGACGATACCAGACAGGTATTCTATTAGGCACATTCAGGACTTCGGCCATAATCTTAGCGGCTCTACAGTCTTTTCGAAAATAGATTTGGTAAAGGCTTACCAACAAATACCGGTCCATCCCGACGATATTGCGAAAACTGCGATCACGACACCGTTCGGCACTTACGAATTTCCTTACATGACGTTTGGACTTCGTAATGCCGCACAGTCGTTCCAGCGGTTTGTCGACGAGGTGCTGCGGGGACTGGATTTTGTATATAGTTATATAGATGACATTTTAGTGTATTCACCGTGTCCTATTTCCCATCAGAAGCATCTACGTGAGGTATTTTCCAGGCTTCAACAGTACGGCTTGGTCATCAACACCTCCAAGTGTGTATTCGGCGCTCAAACGGTAACGTTTTTGGGTTATGAGGTATCAGCTCACGGCGTTAAACCGCCCTTGGAGAGAGTGGAAGCTGTACGTGACTTCCAGGCGCCTAAAACCATCCGTGAATTGCGCAGGTTTCTCGGGATGTTAAACTTTTACCGCAGGTTCATTCCAAACGCTGCTCAGCACCAAGCGCCTTTACACGCTCTGCTAGTGGGTTCGGTAAAGGGTTCACATCCTGTCGCCTTCACATCGGTAGAAACTGAAGCTTTCGAGGCGTGCAAGCAAGACCTTTGCGACGCAGCCATGTTGGCGCATCCCGATTGCAAGGCTAATTTAGCTTTGGTTACGGATGCATCCGACACTGCCATCGGCGCTGTTTTACAACAGCAAAAGGGTGACGCCTGGCAACCATTGGCATTCTTTTCGCGTAAGCTGTGTCCCGCCCAGACCAAGTACTCTCCTTACGATCGGGAGCTTTTGGCCATATATGAGGCAATCAAGCACTTCCGACACATGGTCGAAGCTCGAGACTTTGTGATATATACTGATCACAAACCTCTTACATTCGCATTTCACTCCAGGAAGGAAAACTGCTCGCCGAGGCAATTTCGTCACCTAGACCTCATTGCACAATTCTCGACTGATATCAGACACATATCAGGTAAGGAAAATGTGGTGGCTGATACTTTGTCACGAGTGGAGGAGATTGTGCAGCCAATCAACCTGCATACACTCGCAGCCTCTCAGAAATCGGACCCGGAACTGCAGCAGATCTTGAGTGGCGATACATCGCTGTGTCTCAAGCGGACGAAATTGCCTGGTACTGACGTCGAGTTGTATTGTGATGTAAGAGATGATGTTAAGCGGCCTTATGTCACAAAGGAGTTTCGTCGGAAAGTGTTTGAGAGCTTACACTCGCTCAGCCATCCTGGCACCAACGCGTCGGTCAAGTTGATCAGCGATCGTTACGTATGGCCAGGGATCCGGCGAGACTGCAGGGACTGGGTTCGGACGTGCTTAGCGTGCCAACGCTCTAAAGTCACTCGTCATGTATCTTCGCCTATAGGAACTTTCAGACTTCCGCAAGGAAGGTTCTTGGAGATACATATAGATCTTATTGGACCTTTACCTGTATCACAGGGTTTTCGGTATTGCCTTACAGCCGTCGATAGGTTTACACGGTGGCCTGAGGCGATACCAATCCAGGACATTACCGCAGAAACCGTCGCCAAGGCCTTAGTAAGCCATTGGATATCCCGGTTTGGTTGTCCTATTAAAATCGTCACTGACAGAGGGAGACAGTTTGAGTCTGCGTTATTCAAACAATTATCCCACATTGTCGGTTTCCAGCACAATACAACCACGGCTTATCATCCATCTTGTAATGGTTTAGTGGAAAGATTCCACCGCCAACTTAAAGCCGCTATAATCTGCCATTCTAGTACTAGTTGGGTAGAGTCTCTTCCTCTTGTGTTATTAGGAATCCGCAGCGCATTCAAAGAGGATTTAAAATCGTCGTCGGCAGAACTTGTCTACGGTCAACCTCTGCGCCTGCCAGGGGATTTATTTCATCCACTGGGTGAGGATACTGTTGACGTAACAGATTACATAGCACGTATTCGCAAATTCGTGAGGGATTTGCAACCATCCCCAGCTTCACGTCATGGTCAACAACGCTCAACTTTCGTGTTCAAGGATTTAGCCACGACTTCTCACGTCTTCCTTCGCGATGACACAGGAGTCGGAAGCTTAAAGCCTGCTTATTCTGGTCCACACGAGGTTCTGGATCGCGGAGACAAGGTGTTTAAGCTTATCGTGAATGGTAAGCGGGTTACCGTGTCTATCGACAGGTTAAAACCAGCCTACATACTTGGTGATCCGCCAACAGCCACACACAATACACACCTTTTACCACCTACAGGTACACACAACACGAATACAGGTACTCAATCAAACTCACACACTCCTCATAACATTCATACACACTCTCCTATTGTGCCAGTGTGTCATGATTTACCCACCACGATTGGTAGAAGTACCGTAACTACGCGGTCTGGTCGTAGGGTCAGATTCACAGACTTTTATCGCCCGTAGGGACGGTCTCTGGAGGGGGGTGTTGTAGCAGAACCTCCTTGCAGGTTCAGTTGTAAATAAATGAAAAGTAAATTTGTATATAGACGGTTGCTATGGCAACGAAAGATAACAACATTAGAAATTTTCTCCATCGCATGTTGATTTTTAGTTTTTCTGTTTTTTTATATTTTATTGTAAATATTTTATTGTTTAATTATACATTCCTGTACATAGAAAAACTATCTTATTCTTTTACCTTCAATCTACAACTACGCACGCCGCGCCACCGCCTGCCATCGCCAAATACCCATACCTATGGTCTAATTAATACCCTAGATTGATTGCACATCAAAAGTTACACGTCGTATAAAAACTATACCATCAAATTAACCCTTTTCAACTCGCCTATTCCCGCTTCACGCTACTCGAATCTTTAATTGCCACCGCGTTCCCAACACCAAAAAATAAATTCACCGTCCACAGTGAAATTGAAAGAATTCGATTTCGAATTTCAAAATTGCGAACGGCCAGCGTTATCGGACGGATCGGGCCGAAACGAGCGTTCGCGTGTCATTCGGCAGTAATCGTATCTTCGCGATAAAAGGGTCTCTTGCACCGTTTTAATTAGGCGGCAGAATGTATCGGGTGGCCGGAGTCTGTGTAGGGTTGACTATGAAAAATGGGATTGGGAAAGTTAACCCTAAAACTGATTGTCGAATGTCTTGTGCATAGATAGGCTATAGATATTTCATGAGATACTAATGTAGTCGGCAGTATATTATGTATAGAACTTTTAAAGAACGGTTTCTCATCCCGTGGGTGTCATAGAAGACGACCAAGGGAATGTCAGGAAACGGGCAGCAACCGTTTCATCATCAACATCATCAGCCTATTACATTCTGGACGTAGGCCTATCCAGTTGTTCGCCAATTTGGTCAAACATTTAGACGCTTTACCCATGATCGCCACCCTGGGCAGGCGGGTTGGCGATCGCAGGGCGTAGCTCCACGCTCGGGTGACGCTGCTGCCCATCATGATGGTTACCTGGGTATAAATACTTAAATCCTACTGTGGTCACCTATCCGCCTGTCAAGCGATATGACTAAGGCAAAACTAAAAAAAAAATCTCCCCAAATGATAATTATCATGGGGGGAGGCTTATGTCCCAGCAGTGGACGTCTGAAGAGTGCTGGTAATGATCTGAACATACTAAGATCAGGTACCTACTTCCAGACTGATGTCAGAATCATCATCACCATCACCATCAAACTCTCGTAGTCCACTGCAGATTAATGATGATGATTCTTTCTTCACACGACCAGGACGAACTTTGGCAGCCCTGGGAGGCTGCAATCAAGTACGTAACCGCTTACGTTCCAAGCCGAGTCGCTGGCCGGTGCCGTTCGCCTAATGCGTACCTACAGACCACTGTAACCACTTAAACTGCAGCGTTAGCATAGAACGTAAACGTTTACTTTGCGAGTCGAGTCGCCCGCGCGTCGCCACGTTGATAGAGACGCGGGGTGTCCAGTGCCTACCCCAATTTAAGTTTTTTCGAGAAATAAACGTAACTATCGCATTTGTGTATTATCATCTTATCTTCAACCTATTGTAGTCCAGTCCACTGCTGAAGCCACGGCTGAAGCTATACCATAAGCGCCCCTAGCGGCGAGTACCACAAGTAAAAACCGCGAAAGATATTTTCATACAAATTAGCAAATATGCGAACGCGTTATTGACATTTATTTCTCGCGGGTATATACGGGTACTAACGGCCGTATTCACAAACGTTACTATGCGTCGCGCGAACGCACAAGTGCAAAAAAACCTATAGGATTTTAGGCACTGTGCGTCGCATAGTAACGTTTGTGAATACGGCCGTAACGCTAAGTAAACGAAACTAAGGCGATTAACACACTGCCACGCACCACGCTGCTTATTACGTTTCGACGCACCTACGCGCGTACTTGCGGAAGTGCAAATCTGCATATAATCGTTCGAGTTTCTGACGGATTCACACGCGTAGTTGCGTTTTGTGGATTCACGACGTGGCTCTTATTCATTTTATTCAAAGCTTTTTAGAGCCAAAATCGCACAGGGCACTGGGGGACACGGTTTCTATGTTTTGAGTCCCACCCGGCATTCATTCGCGTGTATGCATTTTCTGTGTGTTGGACTTTGCGTGTTTTCTATACAAACCGAGTTACTTACAAAAAAAAGTAGCGGGATTAAAGGAGACGACACGCACCCAGTCTACCTTTGTATAGAATAATTAAAAAGAAGGGGTGAAGTGGGTCAACGATTTAGACAAAAATGCTGTAAAAATTGAATATTAATCTCAAGTTCAAAGTTTGTGTAGTGTAACCACAGCACAGTTGCAGAGCGGACAATGCGACCAGCCGCTCGGTAGATCGGCGGATAGCGACCGGACTATGGACCACTTAGGTTAGATCTATACAGTGAAGTTTGTTACTTTTCTGTGAAGAAATTACTCAGCAATACCCCGGAGTCAGAAAGTTGACGGTGATAGACCCCATGTATCGAAAAACGCGCTAAGCTTGTTATTAGTTTTGCACGTGATCTCTCTCGGATAGTATTTACATAAACCGTCTCATCAGATTGCAAGAGTGAAGGAACAAAGTACACTTCTTGCACACACGCTTGTCATCTTCATCAGCCTATCGCAGTCCACTGCTGGACGTAGGCCTCTCCAGCTGTTCGCCAGTTTGGTCAAACATCTGGAGCCTTTACCCATAATCGCCACGCGGCAGGTGGGTTGGCGATCGCAGGACGTAGATTCTCGCTTCGTTAAATCTGCTGCCCGTCATCGGCCTGTGGTATTTAACTACGCCTGCAATTATGATGGTTATAATGCCACCAGTCGGTTGCCAGAGTCTCGTTTGTTATTCGGATGCACCACAGGCAGTTGAAATCCTCTTTCCAGGCCTCTAAAATTATTCGTCACTCTGCTCGAATATTTTTTGATATTTCTGTGTACCTGTTACGAACACTAAGCGAGAATTTAAAATAATAAACGCAGGCACATTATTTTATAATTAAATGTAATTATGCGGACGAATTTAAAAAGATTGCACTTTTTTACAAGTACGAGTAAACTTTAACAGGTGGCTTAAGAAGCACGCACATGTATCAAAACATGATTTATTATTGCAACCACCGCCTTGTTAAGCCGTAATAAAATATAGTCTTGGTATTCTAGCATTAAGATAATTAGCAAATTAAAATTCTTCATAAAAACTTAGCTTCAAAGAAGCACGTGGCAATAGTAAGCACGCGACCTAATGAATACGAAACTAGAACCTTTTTCTGCCATTAGTAGATATTTATTGTCACTTAAGAACGCCCTTCGAGAACTATTGGGAATCCGTAGCATGAATGGCAAGGAAACCATTTTATTTTTAATATTTTGCAATCGAGAATACAAGCTTTTTTATGGCAAACGGTTCTGAAGGTCACCTGATGGTAAGTAAAATACCAGGGGAGTTACAGGTGTAGTATTGCCGGTCCTTGAGATTATTTATAGGCTCGCCTTTTGAAGGTCGCTGCTGGAAGCTGATTGCAAGGAACTGCACCTGTACTGTACCGATCGAAGTGGCGAGCATTGGGAGAGGCATATGTCCAGCAATGGACTGATCTGGGCTGAAGATGATGATGATGTATCTACAAACAGATTTTTTTGTAAGGTTACATGTTCTGTACTTGAATAGTCTTGTCTTGCTATGTAAATTAATAAGGATTCAATTATTAGCGTTTCAATGTACCTACTGGTTACAGGAAAAAAAAACATGGACAATAATAAAATCCAGCACTATCTACAATTCCGATTCATACTTGGCTAATTTTTTTATAGGTAATCTAAAGGAAACCGTAATAATAACCTTGCTTATTATTAAAAGTTCGTACTTTTACAATCATATTTCATTTGCTAAAGTTTATGCTATAATCATATTTCATATAACGATGGCCTTATTATGAATATCAGTAAAAGCTTTTGATTCTTAATAAATTAATTGCTTTTAATGGGTTTTCTGATCAGTTTTAATTGGTATAGTATTGGAGGTTAAAATGTGATTCTGGAAAAATTGTATTAAATGAATTTCAATTCGTTTCTTCCATTATTGTTTCAATAGTTTTTGCGTGAAAGAATAACGAACATACATTCATCTAAACAACCTTTCGCATTTATAATATTAGTAGGAATGTAGTAGGATTATTCTATACCAACATTAAACATAAAATTAAAATATAAAATTTGTTTCAACGTTACTTATTATTAAGGAAATTCTCCATTGTATTCGAATGAAATGGAAAATGAGCCGGGTCTTTCTCTACGTCTAAAGCTCTATCGGCGTCTCTCTCGCACCACCATTTTGACCCACAACCTGTCTCTGTTCACAAACAATGCCATATTACGTACCACAAAAAGACAACCATAAATAGTGATGTCCATGGCGAAAGCTAATTTGGTATCGATGCTTCACAATATACATTAATTAAAATAAACAATATACAAAAATATAAATACATTTTTTAAAAATAAATAAATTAAAAATTAATGGTGTCGTATCGATATATAAATTAGGCCCACCCCATCTCATCCCATAGGTGTCGTAGAAAACTATGAAAATGGAAATATTAGTAAACGGACAGCAGCGTTTGCCTGTGTACAAATAAAACCTACTGCGGTCACCATCCCGCCTGCTAATTATTGTGATAACTAATTCGAGTGACACCCTTCAAGTGACAATGGTTATTGGGGAAGGCTTATGTCCAGTGTCATCTAGATCATCAGCCTATCGCAACACACTGCTGGACATTGGCCTCTCCAGTTGTTCGCCACTTTGTAAACATCTATAGAATACCCATATAGCTCTACCCATGATAGGACCCATATAGCTCTACCCATAGGCAGGACTGGTTGTTTTTAATTTTGAAGAATTTATTATTGATTTTACTTTCTTTGTTAGATTGTCAAAATTCTACATCTGATATCTGCGCTTTCTGTTTGTTTTATTATGTTTTTCTACATTACTAATTGTATTATTTACTTTTGAGCACACATATTTAGTCGGTTTTATTGCCTCTCCAGTTTTTATCATTAATGTGGGCGGGATTAAAATGTTTTCTACCATTGGATTCAGAAAGTACGATTACATAGGACTTCTGTGTACGTACAAACTGCAATGTTGTAAAACAGCTCGATGTCGATAAAGAGTTGCCCCATCCCTCCCAACCCTACGCGTGCTACTGCCACAAAAAATATTTTATCGTGCACGGGGCAGCCTAAAAAAACAAACGGCCCGGTAAGTCACTCGTCGTCTGGCGGGTGGAGAGGAAAGTTATTTTTTTGTCGCACGGGCTGGGAGGCGGCCGGCCAGTAGGCCTGTGGCGCTCAAACTTTACCACAGGAAACTAAGAATAAAGTTTGAGAAAATAATAATACTCTCTTGACTAAATTTCAGCCACATCGGCCGTATTCAAGAAGAGGCTAGTCTTGAATACGGCCGCTGTGTACAAAATTAAATAAAAATAAAATACTTTATTTCTACAAATAGATTCACTAGTCATACTTTTGCACGTCACACTTTTTTCCTACCAGCACTTCGACACAAGATTTTGTGTGTTTCATTAAGAGATTTTAACGTGTACAACTATACGCACGACGAACACAGGTGCTCTCTTTGTTCCTTTACTCTCATGGTCCGATGGACCCAGAGAGATTAAACGCAGTACAATCGATTTTACGTGCTTTCCACTGCCCGGGTATGTCTCCCCGCTAAATTCTTACGCACTTCTTGTAACTTCTAGACAGTCAGTTTGGGCTATTGGCGAACAGCACTTATCCTTAAAGAATAGTTTCTTTAAGTGACATAGCAACTGTAACAAAAACCTTACAACTTTAGTCGTCATAGGTCCTTGAGAAAGACAGCCGCTGTGCCTAATAATAAATTATTAGGCAGAGTCTAATTTTGACCGCAAGCATGGGTGCGCCGACATCAATTATCTACTATAATAACACTCTCCAGGCTATGTTTCGGCATCAACAGCCTTATCTCCTTGGATGTTAATTACCTAAGTATGCTGGTAAACGATAATATAATTAATAATTAGGTACACGACAATGCATACATTTGGTCATAAATTAAAACACTTTCTCCTTTTTATGACACTCAGGCATTAGACCAAATTCAATAGGTAAGTATTTTTTCCTTTTATTTTTTGGCTTTGAGACATCTTTTATGCCAGATCTGTAATAAGCTTTACAAAAAACGTTAAACCTAAATAAGTAAATATGTTATGTATAACATGCAAATCTAATAGTAGATCATAACTTATTTGTTTGCCTGTACCGGACACATTCGTAAATTATTTTGCTAAATCGATCCATTATTTAAAAAAACTTGGAAACCTTTTTGATACAGACACTTTACTGTTCAGTTGGTTAGGTTGAGAGGTTGCTGTTTTATAAAGATAACGCATAGTTTCCGAATTCAAATCGACTTCCTATAGGTACTTAGAAAAAAAAGAGCCTGAACGAGAGATATGGTCGATAAATCTATTACAGTTTGAGAATTGCTGTGTAAAGAGTTAACAGCCGCATACTTAAGCGTTTTGAAACCTTATACACTACATCTAACAAATTTCTAGCACTTAAATTACGAGAGTATGCTTGTAATAAAGTGTAATTCATATGAGATTTTCGAGTTTGTTGATAAAACATATTTATTAACATTATAAGTACAGTTTTGTTTGCTATACAATCTCGTGGGTGCTGAATACGAATTACTAATTACCTGTATTCACACTGTACAGGAAACCATACGGAAAAAACCTATACACCTGTGAAAAATTCTAAGGTTGTATGAAGGCGATCACCTTGGTAGACTAATAACTTATCGCTTTAGCTTAGAGCTCCCGTCAGGACATAATATTGAGCTACGAGTATTTACTAATTAAGTACCTACCTAATGTACTCGTATATCTTTTTTAGTTTGGTAGGTAGGTACCTAGGTACTTTATGTAGGCGTATTCCATTTTAGATTAGATTTTCTTTATTGCACACCAAACAATTGACTTACAACTATGTATAGTAGACATTATGCTGTACAATATAGGCGGCCTTATCGCTGTAAGCGATCTCTTCCAGACAACCTCAGGGTAGAGGATAGTTACAGAGAAGATAGGTGGTAAAGGAAAAGCTTCCTTGCTTGCTATTTTACTTTGTCCATTTATACATATTAGCAAATTCGAAGCGAAAAATCGCAAATCGATGTCTAAGTAACTTCGACACTTAACTTAAGCTTGTGGGTTGTTTTTGAACCATGAAATATCCCATATACCTACGAGTAGTTATAAATGATCTTTTTTGTTTCAGATACAAGTCAATAGGAAGCAGAATAAAAAAAATCGATAAGGTACGTACTTCAAGTCTCTGTTTTCGTGTTAATTCCTTTTTAGATCTAGATGTTCATGTTTTTCCAAACAGCTTAATAAAACTAAACAGAATAATCAGAGTGCCTTAACGTATGGTGTTGTAGACAAGTGCTTTATCATTATAATGGCTTTTAAATCTTTGAAGCCATTTTCTCGATAGACGTAGGTACCTACTTACTAACTATCAACCCATTTACTGCATTCTTCGAAAGCACGGTGACAAATTTAAGGTGCAGTAAGTTCGGAGTACCTAATTGTAATGTTATTCGATTAGGCCATTAACAGCTCCTGTATCTCAGCGTCTGATAGGTAGGTAGGCAGGAGATAGGTATTAGTTCATTTCATCATCAGTCTTCTGCAGTCCACTGCTGGACATAGGCCTCTCCAATCCACTTTGCTCAATAAAGGATTTGTGCGAAGTTAACTAGTAGATGAATAAAATAAAAATAATAAAATAAAATAAAATTTATTGATTTCACAACATACACGTCTCATAATTTAATTATTGTTATAATACAATAATTATACATTTTTATAATAGCACGTAACAGTATCACTAGCCTCCATACTAGGATTTCCTATGTCGGCCAGCCCTTCCTAAGTATAGAATATTGCTATAATGTGTTAATACATAGGCACAAGTACATTATTTAATTTAATTTAATATACCTACTCTTTACCTTACTGCACTAGAATAGAAACATGTCCAGGAGAAAGGTTACAGATCCTAGTACTTACAATGCAGGCGGTCTTATCGCCGAAAGCGTTGTCTTCCAGGCAACCTTCAGGTAGAGGACGTTATGCTACTAATGTATTGTTAATATTGCAATGTTTTCAATACATTCCTTTTCTATATTGCCACCTCGAATCGACAACGGTGTTTTTTCTAATAACTACTTTGACAGCCAAACTGGTCTTATCATTATCAGCGGACTGCGGGGGAGTGGAAAACTCTCACCCTAAGTCGACCTGGGTGGTCGAATACCTACAATACAAACGATACATAAAAAACTATACAATCATCACTTACTTTTGATACACTAATCTGACTTCATTACGCCCAAACAACTCGAGCCCAAAAGTATTATTCTTGCTCCTTTGCCCTTTGTTTTCATCGTTCGTAATTGGTTTCGCCAGAAAATTAGAAGATTGCCTTTTATTACATGTCGGCGAATACATTTGAACGATACAATTTCTTATTGTGTTTGTGTTTCGAAGAAAAAAATCTAACGCATTTAAATCAAAACAAAAACATAACCAAATTTTGTGTGGCAATGGTCCAAAGTGTACCGTTTTGTACACACACTATACATACTATCACCTGTATTCACAAACGTTACTATGCGTCGCGCTGAGGCACAGGTACCCAAAAACCTCTATGAATACATAGACAACACTAAAGTGCCGAACGTCATTGTATAAGCCTTACTTGGCATAGTGTTGTTAGTCGTCATAGATAGATAAGTATTGTTTAGTGAATACGGGTGTATGCCACTATAAAAAGGAATTCTTTCTCTACCTGATAGTGTAGTCCAGTGTAGTGTAGTGTAGTACTGACCTGGGAATGCATTGGTATATCGCCAGTAGGCAGCAAGTTGCAGGGACACGGGAAACGCCGAAGCATACGGCCGCATCCCTGCATGCCCTGGCCAGTCGAAGATGACAAGCGGCCGGCACTCCTGGTCCGGGGAGGGCAGATACCCCTACCCCCGGCTTCCGGGGAGCAATAGGGTGCTCCCCGGGCGGGCCTCGTGCAACGGTGTGGCTGCATCCACCACACCGTTACGCCCCTATGAGAAGATCGCGCCCCCGCAGAGTCAGAGCTATCCTGGCATGACTGTGGCAACTGACAATTGACAAGGTTGCTTATCCGTTGCTTCAGCGGCTTAGGGCTTCTCATTCGCTTCCCATCAGGTGAGGGGAACCTGCTGTGTCACTATTAAAAAAATTAAAACAGTTGCCAATCTACGCTCAATCAATCATTCAGAATTCAATTCCAAAGAATGCTAAACAGCTATCAGCTATTTAGTCGCCCAGATAAATATCTACTTTTTGTTATACAACCCTTACTCGATCCTTTCACCCCGACAGGTACGGCTCACCCTTGACCCACCCTGCACCCCACGAGGGGCGTGTCCCCGCGGGGGGTCGTACGCGCATGCTCTGTGATCTTAGTGGAATCAAGATGGCGCTAGATTGATGGCCGTCACATAATGTCCCGTCAATTGTTGGGAACAGACGGGATTGTTGATATCATCGGTTCAGATTTGACCATTTGGATGGGGTTGAAGTTGCGTATTTATTAGATGAGAACACCTTCTCTTGCCAATGACCATTATTGTCAAAGTGGGAAGCCTATTTCCAGCAGTGGACGTTTAAAGGCTGATGGTGATAAACATTCTCTTAGCAAAATAGGTACCTTCGAAATCATTCGTAATGACGATGAATAAACGTCGCAAAGTATATACCCTACAGCTGCAAACTTTTATTCAAAAGTTAATCTACCCGTGAAGCCGAATTCAGCTGCGAAACAATACATTTTCTATTGTGTCTGGTCTACGGGCACATAAACTATAAAAAAAAATAGAAATGCAACTTAGATAGATAAAGAAGGTTATCTCCTGACAGACATTCGGGCACAGAAAGTAGTTAGGTGCACAAACAAAGATGCATTTTATTTTTTACTTTGATGATCCAATAGTTTGACATGACCGGACAGAGGTAACATACTCTCAAAATCAGAGAAGTCAATAATAGTTCTACATAAGCTTAGCGACATCAGGCGAAATACCAAAGGCTTAACATCCTTTCGAAGAGTTTGTCCCGGGTGGGGACTGAAACCACGTACCGGGCCATTCCAAAAATTAAGAAACATTTCTGAACTAATCATCGCCTACGCCCACAGAATAAGTAGATATAATATTGTATATTACTTGCACATTTGAGGCGGTAGACGATCTCTTCCAGACAACCTTAGGTTACCGGGTAGTTAAAAATAAACAGAATTAATGACTATGGTAGTCGTTTATAAACAAAAACCCATCATCATCAGCCCGTGTCAGTCCACTGCTGGACGTAGGCCTCTTCTAATGTCCGCCACCAACAAAAACTCGTACTTACTAAAAATTATGTCCCTTACTAGGTTTTAAAATCGGACAGACGAAATTACCGCCATAACAATAAAATGTAATAAAGCGTCAACGCGCCAGTTAGTACCAAAACACTCCCAATTTTAATCAACACCGATGTAACTGCACAAACAGCTTTTATGAGGACACCCACGCTCTCATCAGCGGTGATTCGGCGCGAGGCTACTTAATCAGATTCATTACAGCGACGCAAACACGGACTGTCGATGTTTATGTAGCTGGCTTATGAGACAAAGAGTATGAGAGAGAAGGGACACAGAATTTAACTTCACGGATATTACTAGGTTATAGCGGTTTCGCACTACGTCCGATCTAAGTCCGATTCGAACCCATTACCTTATTAGACTTGTAATCCGTCTAGAACAATTTTTATAGAAATTTCCTGACTATCATCAATATCAACTTATCGCAGTCCACATCTGGAGGCTTTACCCATAATCGCCACTCGGGGCAGGCGGGTTAGCGATCGCGGGGCGTAGCTCCTAGCTCCGGTAACGCAACGGGCAACAGCCCGTCATCAGCCTGTGGTGTTTAGCTACACCTTCAATTGTGATGGTTATACCGCCACCAGTCGTTTGCCAGAGCCTCGTTTGTTTTTCAGCAGGATGCGCCACAGCCAGTTGAGAGAGTCTTGGAGCGAATAGATTATAGGTTGCTCCCTTCCATCCCATGGGCCCATCCCATGGGTCCATCCCATTTACTTAGATACAGTAAAGTGCACACTCATAGAGAATCATCATCATCCTAGCCTTTTTCCCGATTGTCACAGGGTCGGCTTCCCAAACTGAGAGATTTGGCGAGGGCTAAGCTTTTACACAGAGCGACTGCCATCAGACCTCCGCAACACTTAGGGTAAGCTATACCCATTCCCAGTGAGAGCACACTCATAGAGAATAAAAAAATAAAACAGTAGTCAACAAGTACAGTAAAACGCTTCTGTCAGTAGTAGCTCTATGTAACGATCGTGTGTTTACGTAGCGTTGCGAGCCGTAGGCTTTATTGGGGAATCGATAGCTAATTTTGGCACGCAATCGGTGTCTGTGCATTATATGGGCGAGGGTGGGGTCGTAGTGATTGTCACTGTGTAGAGTTATTCGCTATGTAGAGTTGGGTGGTAGATAGATAGATATACATAAATATGTATAGTTTTAGGGTTGTAAGGCAGCAGCCTATCATCTTTTCGCTCGAAGCCATGCTCACCTGCCCGTGGTGCATTCTGCCGGACAATAAACGAGGCGCTGGCAACCGACTGGTGGCGGTATAACCATCACAATTGAAGGCTTAGCTAAACACCACAGACCGATGACGGGCAGCAGCGTCACTGGAGCGAGAAGCTACGCCCTGCGATCGCCAACCCGCCTGCCTAGCGTGGCGATTATGTGTATATCCTCCAGATGTTTTCCCTAAGTGGCGAACAACTGGAGATGCCTATTGTCCAGCAGTGGACTGCAATAGGCTGATGATGATGATGATGAGAGTTATTGGCTAATGGGCTATGTAGAGTTGGGTAATACATAGGATACTCTTTATAGCAAGTACAACAAAAAAAATACCTACAAATATGCAACGTATGCACGTTGTAGGTATAAGTGAGGTGGTTTTATCGCTATGAGCGATCTGTCGCTGACTTCCTTTAGGTAGAAAATAGCTACCTTACTTTTGTACTTGTCATTGGGTAGTAGATGGAAGAATTTTATTAACGACTCTTCATTATCATCATCAACCTAGAGCAGCTGCAGTCCAACTGCTGGATATAGGTCTCTCCAGTTATTCTCCACTTGGGTCAAACATCTGGAGGCCTTACCTACCCATAAACGCCACGCTGGGCAGGTTTGGCGAGCGGCAGCGGCAGAGCGTAGTTTTTCGTTCCGGTGACGCTGTTGCCTCTCATCGGCAAGTGGTACCTATTTAGCTAGGTACGTCTTCAATTGTGATGGTTATACCGTCCTGTCGGTTGCCAGAGCCTCGTTTGTTATTCAGCAGGATGCACAACGGGCAGTTGAGGGTGGCTTGGAGCGAAAATATGATACATAGGCCGCTCTCTTACATTTATGCCCACTTTAAATAAAATTGTCTACCATACCGCTTGCTAAACGCAGTTATATTTGAAGCGACATCTAGCGTAAAATCTTGACAACTAGTTAGTCATCAATTTCCCGGCTTATTATCGACAACAGTTATACTAGTACCTATGAAGTGTAACAGATGGCGTTTATTGTTCGACTAATATTTTCACACTTACGTTTATGTATTTAATTGTAATACCTGAAAATATTTCCAAAGCTTTAAAATATTAAAACACAATTATCAATATTTAATTCTTCGTGGTTAAAACTGAAAACTTAACGACACAAACGATTGTTACATATAGCGCCATCTATCTACTTAGCGCGGTACTAAAATAAACTGACTACACGATCTTACTGTCATTACAGGTTCAATAAGTTACAAAGAAATTTTTCCGTAGCTTGATAGATGGCGCTAAAAGTGATAAATGGCTAAATTATTGTGAGTACAACTAGTTTTCCTTTCTGTTCTTAAAAGGGTGAGAGCCTTCCGCTCCAGCAACACTCCGGTGATGATGACAAGGCCAGCCTGGCCATCATTGTAGTCATTTAGAATAAAAAAACTTCACTGCGTTATTGATATATAGGACCCGTGTTGCCGTCGCCCAAGGAGCATTAGACGGTTGCCAGGGATTTTTAGTAGGTATTCTCTGCCGACGCGGAGCGAGTCCCACATAACCTGCTGCTCTCCCGGGCAATGGGTACTTATGCGTAAACAAGCTTGTCAGCTTCGACAGCTCGTCTACAAGAAATGGCAAACTATTTACCCCGCAACCCTCAGTCTAAAGTCACAAATAAGTTTGCCTTTTTAACCTGGAAGCACGCGTACAAAAACATTTAAAAACATTTATGTATTTCAATTAAGATACCTAATTCAGCGAGGTAACGCAGCCAGCGTCCTGGGGTCACTGCCACAGGGTCCCGTTTTAAAAGATTTTTAGTGTTTGTACATATTAGTTTAGTTTAGGTTTTATTTATTTATTTTTTATTTATAACTAGCTGTGCTCGCGACTTCGTCCGCGTGGTATAGTTATTTTTTTACACATTCCATTATTTCTTCGCTCCTAATAGTTGCAGCGTGATGTTATATAGCCTAAAGTCTTCCTCGATAAATGGTCTATTCAACACAAAAAGAATTTTTCAATTCGGACCAGTAGTTCCTGAGATTAGCGCGTTCAAACAAACAAACAAACAAACAAACTCTTCAGCTTTATAATATTAGTTAAGATATGTAAATTATCAATTAAATTATTGAAAATTAAAATAATATCTACTCGTAAAGCAATGTGCGAGCGAAAGAGTGTTATTTAGCACAGCAGGAGCTGATAACGTAAAACGATACTGATTACATCAGCATCTGTTCCCGTTGACAGATACTAGGTATTATTGTTACTTGACAGCCCCGGTGGCGGATCGAGTAGGGGGTTCTCGCGATCCGATTGTAGGTACGGGTTCTATTCACGGTCGTGTCATTATAAAAACGTCCACTGCTTAATATTTTTATTCCCCCAAAGACAATATTGTCGTTATATCGTCCTAGTCACCACCCTTGGCAGGCAGGTTGGTGACCGCAGTAGGTTTTATTTTGTACCCAGGTAAACGCTGCTGCCCAAATACTAGATCATCATCATCAGCCTATTGCAGTCCACTGCTGGACCTCTCCAGTTGTTCGCCACTTAGGGCAAACATGGGAGGAGGAGGAGGTGATGGTTATACCACCACCAGTCGGTTGCCAGCGCCTCGTTTGTTATTCGGCAGGATTCACCACGTGCAGGTGAGGTTGGCTTGAAGCGAAAAGATGATGGGTCGCTCCCTTACATCCCTAATAGAATACTAGATAATATACCAACTAACTACTAACCAAAAGGCATAATGTTCTTTAATATTTGAATTATTTCAATGAATGATCCTCTTTTGTATCAATCATAGCACTTTACCCCAAACCTTAGGAGGCTGAATATTCGCCTAGTGTTAAGTGATATTGAAACCTACGATGGAGCACGCTTACTCTTACTAGAAAATATCGATTCACTTTCGCTTTTACACCTGAAGATTGTAGGTACGTCTCGGGAAAAGAGTCCGGCAATCAGTTTCATGGTTTGGCCGTTCGCACTAAGAAAGTTGAGACAAAACGCACATTGCGACAGTGCCTCTTGAGTAGAGATCGCCGCTCTACTCGTCCGGCTCTATAATAACCTTTTAAAGTAGAATCTAAAGTCCACAAAATTAAACATTTAAATCACATTTATATTAAATCTACATCTTATTTGACTCCGAAGAGCTGAAAGAAAATGGCTGCGGGCTACCAAAACTCATTCACCGGTACAAAATGCTGTTAACTCACCCTCCAACCACCGCTTTGAGCTAAACCAATCTCTGAAGTTTCTAGATGAGATATATTCATTACGCGGGATGACTCTGTCGAATACGAACTTAATCTCAAGCTTCATAAAGTTCACATTTCAACTTGTCCACTTTGAATTTCCCACCGAAATTGTCGCAAACTGCTCGTGAACAATTTTGTTCGATAGTGTTTCCTATGCACTCAAGAATAGGTTTCAATATCGGTTGTTTGTTATATTTTCCATATTAAGCTCGGCAGAAAGGTAGTTATCAACAGTTACCTTTGAAGTGGCGCTTCTGCATACAAAGTGGGGGATGGCAAAGATTGGAAACGATGGTAGGTACCTACCTACTTCAGCAAGGTTTTAAAATGAACAAACAATACTGTTTTGTTTGGCGAATACAAAGATGTAATTTATGTTCATTTATTAAAAATTTCTCTACCCTCCAACGGTATGCTATTAATACTAAAACATTGCCTCAAACATGCGTAGTAGGTTTGTTCTATTATTCTTGTCGCGATAACTTATGGACCTCACGACCGCTTACCTTCAGGTGGAGTGAGGTCATCCAGAATACCTCGTTATAAATAAAATAAGACAAAGGTAATTTTTAATTCTTTTTTCAAGTATAAAACAACTCTACAGTATACGAGTATGCTTAAAAGTTCATAGTTTCAGTACAATTTTTATGAGAATATTCACACCACTTTATCGCTGAAATGTGTGACTGGGTTTCTCCTAGAGATTGTATTGAAAACTCTTTATCTCATGAAGCGAATGAAAAACCCAATTTAAATTTAAGACTCGAAGTTACGTTTATAGAAGACTAGCTGTGCCCGCGGCTTCGCCCGCGTTCATGTAGGTGTGTCACAGAAGTGTTTATTATGCGTGTTCCTATTCCATCCTGCTCCGTGACTCGATCTCTTCGCTCAAAAGTAACTAACTTCTATTATTATTATGACACACTAATTGATAATCTGAAAGTATTTATTTACACAATCCAATTACAAACACTCATTCAACCAGAGAGAGAAAAAGTAATAATCGGCGGGAACTCGATGACAGCTGTCAGTGTCACCGTTACGTCAAACTTCAACTGTCAACGTTAGTGCGGTGACTCTTGAGCGTGGCGAATAGTGCTATGCCGCAACGGTTGATTATTCTCCTTTAACATTATCAAGTGCTTAAATTTAAAGCTTTATGGTTTTATCTTTTAAAATTAAGAGATCCCATACAAACTTACAACCCCTTCATCCCTTTTTTCGCAATAAAAGGGAGCTTAAGTCCTTCCTCAGGAACTAAAGATTGTCTGTGCCAAATTTCATCAATTTGGCTTTCGCATTTATAATATTAGTAAGGATTCTTTTTGTGTTATCCTTTTTGTGTTTTTCGGGTATGCACGGTTTGTGCTTCTGCCACTGACGACGGTGAAAGGCTTTGTATTTGCTTCGTGGTGAAAAGGTTATCGTCAGGTTTATCAAGTCTCGAACAAAGAGAACCTCTCACGTGTCAAAAATTGTCAAAAACAATAATTTCGTGAAGAAACGTCAACGATTGACGAATGTGGACGCATGTTTCTGGCGGCAAAACGTTTCGTTTTACATAGTCACATGAGTCACAGTTGTTGGTGATGAATACTTTTTTCACGCGACACGCACGCAATGTATTGAATGAAACGGAATGTGCTTCACGTCAAAGATGGCGACAGCGGTTTGTTTGATTGTTGTTTGTCAGTGCCATCGGAATTTAACGAAATTCTCTTTAATCCGAATTTTGCGGATATAATATGTTGTCGACTCAAAATCAATATTTTTTATGTTTTGTTATTTATATAAGGTTTCGATCGAGTCTACCGTACCCCTTGACGAAATTATTAATATGTTGAATGAAACGGAACGTGCTTCACGTCAAAGATGGCGACAGCGGTTTGTTTGATTGTTGTTTGTCAGTGCCATCGGAATTTAACAAAATTCTCTTTAATCCGAATTTTGCGAGTATATGTTGTCGACTCAAAATCAATATTTTTTATGTTTTGTTATTCGTATAAGGTTTCGATCGTGTCTACCGTACCCCTCGACGAAATTATTAATATGTTGAATGAAACGGAACGTGCTTCACGTCAAAGATGGCGACAGCATTTTGTTTAATTGTTGTTTGTCAGTGCCATCGGAATTTTACAAAATTCTCTTCAATCCGAATTTTGCGGATATATGTTGTCGACTCAAAATCAATACTTTTTTATGTTTTGTTATTCGTATAAGGTTTCGATCGAGTCTACCGTACCCCTCGACGAAATTTTTAATAAGTTGAATGAAACGGAACGTGCTTCACGTCAAAGATGGCGACAGCGTTTTGTTTAATTGTTGTTTGTCAGTGCCATCGGAATTTAACAAAATTCTCTTCAATCCGAATTTTGCGGGTATATGTTGACGACACAAAATCAATATTTTTTTATGTTTTGTTATTCGTGTAAGGTTTCGATCGAGTCTACCGTACCGCTCGACGAAATTATTAATATGTTGAATGAAACGGAACGTGCTTCACGTCAAAGATGGCAACAGCGTTTTGTTTAATTGTTGTTTGTCAGTGCCATCGGAATTTAACAAAATTCTCTTCAATCCGAATTTTGCGGGTATATATTGTCGACTCAAAATCAATATTTTTTTATGTTTTGTTATTCGTATAAGGTTTCGATCGAGTCTACCGTACCCCTTGACGAAATTATTAATATGTTGAATGAAACGGAACGTGCTTCACGTCAAAGATGGCGACAGCGTTTTGTTTGATTGTTATTTGTCAGTGTCATCGGAATTTAACAAAATTCTCTTCAATCCGAATTTTGCGGATATATGTTGTCGACTCAAAATCAATATTTTTTTATGTTTTGTTATTCGTATAAGGTTTCGATCGAAATTATTAATATAGATGGTTTTATCTTTTACAATTAAAAAACCCGATACAAACTTTTAACCCCTATTTTCACCCCTTCATCCCCTTTTTCGCAAAAAAAATGTAGCCTATGTCCTTCCTCATGGTCTAAAGATTGTCTGTGCCAAATTTCATCAAAATCGGTTGAGAGGTTTAAGCGTGAAAGCGTAACAGACAGACAGACAGACAGACAGACAGACAGACAGACAGACAGACAGACAGACAGACAGACAGACAGACAGAGTTACTTTCGCATTTATAATATTAGTATGGATCTTGAAGCACCAGATATAACATGCTCTCAATTATTTAGTACCATAAAATTGATAAAAACGGGAGAATTGGGAGCAGACCCATCCCAGTGCCAGATTCCAGTTTAAGATAAACCAAAGATGATCAGAAAATTTCCTGCAACCTGATTCGGTATCTAAAGTAAATATTAACAGGGCCGGCTTGAGTTATTTAGGCGCCCCGGGAGATAGGTATTTGTCTTTTTTTTATTCTGATGTCACTTATTTACTTATCATGCGGACATTTGCTTCGTCCTGATTGTAACCTAAAATGTGCCTTAAAGAAGAGAATAAAATTGTATAAGAAATTTACGAAGGAGATTTTATAAAATTATCTTAATAACAGAGTATAATGATCTCAACGGTCTCTCAAATAGTGCAGCAATGACATTCATATTATGGGTCCGTCTTCGCGGCGGTCTTTTCCGAAGAAAGTTTTAATTTGACACATGCATACACAGACAGTTTTCAACAACTAATTGTAATAAAATAAATGCATCACACACCATACAATTTTTATAGACATTAGTACCACAATTTAGGCGGTCTTATCGCTACAAGCGATCTGTTCTAGACAACCTTAGGGTATAAAAATATTAGCGTTCCGTAAACCGTGGCATCCTAGATGACTCTTATTCACCTTACTTAAAATCCGGCTCTGTATACCAACCAATAAATAGACCAACTTTGATATGGTTATCGTAATTTAATTCAATGCAAACAAACAAGATTAGCCAACGACAGGTCCCTCACAGTAAGAAGGATTATCCGTCCATATATCTGTTGAAGTAGTCCCTGTCAGAGTTGACATGTATGTAAACAAATATTCGTTTGTTGGTGCGACTTTCCCACACTACTTTTCATTTGATAGGTATTTAAAATGTTCTTGTTAGTTTGTACTTTCCGGTCGACTAAGCCTCTTTGGTGAAGATGGTGAGAGAATCATGGGCCCCGCCAGGATTACTTTTAGGGGGTTACGTAACTACGGCATGTACCTACTACTATTAACTATTGTGCAAAATTGAATTGTATGGAAAATGCTGTCAAAATCAAATCACGCGGTACCTATATTATGATTAAATATATTTCGCTCATCGAAATCGTATACTATGGTCATTACCTACTATTATTTTCTTTTCTGTCAGGGAATGCCAGTGAGAATGCCAGTAATATCAAGTTGTGGGGTGTAATTGGGAAGTCTTTTTGAATATCTAAGCGATATCACTTACCATCAAACCATCATCATCATCAGCCCACATCAGTCCACTGCTGGACATAGGCCTCTCCCAATGCTCGCTACTTCGATCGAGCCTCTCGCATCCAGCACTTGCCAGCCGTCCTGCGCAAACCAATTGCAAATTATATTTATGTGTTCGAAATGGTTTTGCGCTTAGTTGCAAGCGTTATCACAATCTACGAAGAACGCGCTCATGCAAAAACCTGCTCACTCTTGCCTTATTCACGGAGTTCCTCTACGTCTCCAAGGATTCTTACTGATCGGACTCGGGATGATGTCAAAGAAATAAGGTATCTAGCTTTGCGCACCGAATCTGTAGTCAATTCTAAATTGAAATTCGGCCGGCAATGTCTCCAGATGTTGCAAACGACGACAAAAAGATGGAGTAGAAAGATACTGGAGACCTCGTTTAGGCAAACGCAGTTTGGGATGCTTACGTACGATATACCGATGTCTTAAATAAGCTGACTGGCAGCGAATATTGGTAATCAAGGGCACATTTATTTTACATTACACATCTATACAGGAAATATAATATCGATCGATAGTAACGTTGAGTTTATGACGATATAAAAGCTTACATTATTTGACATTATGTCATATTCTTAAATTAATCATGATCCGGAATGAGGAAAATTGAATTCTGTATAAAAATAACACTCACATTTTAATCTTTTGCAGTAGTGCTTATTTGCGATATAGATTTCGAAGCAAGTAGTACAAAGAAAGATAAGCCGAGTAACATAAGTGAATCATCATTTCACTTGAATATATCTCACTTATCTTTATTCATTTAAGTGAGTATATCGTATGGTAATATATGACTGGTTTATGATTTTTTTTCTCATAGTAGCAAAGTTTAGAGGCGAACTTTCGCCTGATGGAATTTGAAAATTGGGCCCAAGTCGTGGCTGCAACGGATAACGGAAACAACTAAATCATTACCTGTTAATTGCCATTTGCCACCGCTATGCTGGCCTGTAAGATTAACCTTTTAAAACATCATCATCATCATCAGCCTATCGCAGTCCACTGCTAGACATAGGCCTCTCTTGTTCGCTACTTCCGACAAACACCTGGAGGATATACCCATAATCGCCATGCTGGGCAGGTGGGTCGGCGATCGCAAGGCGTAGCGTACCGGAGGGAGTTCTGGTGACGCTGTGGCCCGTCATCGGTATGTGCTATTTAGCTACTACCTTCAATTATCAGGGTTTTTTTTTTCTAAATGACTACGATGTCCAGGGCGGTTGTGAGGGTTATATCGCCACCAGTTAATATAACAAACGAGGCAATATAACAACACATGAAACATTGCTTCCGTCGCTTTTCATGATCAGTCGGTGTAAAGCCAGAATAATTTTAAAGGCTAGTATGGCGGTGGCAACAGACAAGTGACTGATTTAGTTACTTATACATTGCCATAGCGACTTGGGTCTCTCTTTCGCTTTCCATCAGGCAATGGGTGGTCTCCTGTTCCACAAAACAACGGAAATCAACAAAACAACGGAATTTTTCCTTGCATGATCACGGCGACTTAGGTATCCCCTACCACGATCAAATGTTTGATTTGATGCAACAATTTTCTACCCATCACTATTCTTATGTGCATATCTAAACATCGAACCATAATTTGTACGCACAGATCAATAACACATCAAGTGTATGTGTACATAATAACAAGCTACCGAGACTTCCCTGGGAACGAACCGGTTATCAGTCAAATATGAAGTGGTGACCTGAAGCTATGAGACAATCTAAGCGGTTGACAGATCGATTTGATACAATATCGTGAGAATTTTTTAATGTCCAATTTTTTTCAGGCTTTTTTTGTGGCTAAGGCTGTTGACTTTAAAGTGCCTGACGTCTTGGTCCGTAGGTATCACATGGTACTACTAGACTAATAAGTGAGTCACACAGAATCTATACAGAATTACAAACCTAATATAAGACTGAATTCCGGACTTAATCTTATAGTAGGTATTTGCTTTGCTTTGTATGAAGATACTATTTATTGTATAGGTACCATAAAAAATACTTAAAACTAGGAAAGTCTACAATTAATTGTTGTCCAATTTAGGCGGTCTTATCGCTATGAGCTATCTCATAAAAACTAGGTACCTTTGGAAAACCAAGAGAATAGCAAGATAGAAAGAGTGAGGTGGTATAATGAAAACGATGATATAATTATAATAATTTTTCATAATAATCTAAGCATGTAAGATATAGGATAAACCAGAAATGTTCACCCATTAGAATCAATAAAATCATTTGACTTCTTATAAAATCATGATTAACGATCGGAATCACAAATAGCCTTACCTTTTCTTATCTTAGAACCGGCGTGATTTATCATAAATAGAGCAACAGAAATGACTAGACAATTTATAGTCATACAATTTCTGTTACATCATTGTGAATCATTTTCTGAAAATAATAGAATTTCCTTATAAACAATTTGGAGGAAAGTAGTGTTCCTTTCATTTGACGTAACAATAAGCATACAATATAGGGACAGACAGCAAACCAAAGCGACTTTGTTTTGTTTTCGACTAGTGATGAAAAGGATCATGTTTAATTAACGCAAATTGCTGAAACAATTTTAGCAACTACGGCCAATATCCATTTTTTTATTATGCCTATCAGAAAAGACCGTTACCTAAGAGAATAAATTGGTCAGTTCACAGTTCAAAATTTTAAAGATATTCGCAGGTAATCGGGGTAAACAAAAAATATTCATAAAATTATCTTGTATAGGTACAGTTAGGAAATGTTATTGCAAATTTTATTTCAGTCGATTCGGTATTCATCCAACCCAAGATTTTAGATTTGAATTCTTTTTTGAAATATGTAGGCCTACTTATCAGATACCTAATTCTATCGAATATTAAGCTAGTTAATTCCCACGTTAGAAAATAAGCGACCAGACGCTTTGGCTGCTCAAATATTTGGCAAGATAATGAAATAATTTTACGATAATGTGACGTGTGAAAAAAAACGATACACTTGAGGTAGGTGCGAATATTTTATGGGCGTTATCTTTTTATCGCATTTACGCTCTATATGTGCGTAATTATTTCTATCAACGCAAAAGCATGTTTAGATTTAGAGTTTTTTTTTTATAGTAGCTCGACATAATGGCCTCCCTACGCCTAATGGAAAGCGACAGAGAAGCCCAAGTCGCTGTGACAAAGGGCAAGTAGCTGGTCAGTGACCTGTCATTTGCCACCGCCATGCCGGCCCAACCCTAACCCCCCACGTGCTCCGGAAACCCTACTCACAGTTGGGCAGGCGACTTGGCGATCGCAGGGCCTCCAGTGACGCTGCTGTCCGTCATCAGCCTGTGGTGTTTCGCTGCGACACCAGTCGAGTGCCAGAATGTTCGTTATTACCCTCAAGCTTAAGTTAATTATTGATTTGTTATCTTCTCAAATACAGCAATATTATTATTCTCTAGTATGCACATTTTCAAAGCACCCGTTACAAGTCACGTTTGCAGCAAACCATCAGTCGTATTTACATTACGCAATAAAGACTCAATGTCACAAACGAACATTAAACAGACAATTGTTTTACAGCCCTGTCCTCCGTTACGTACGTAATTGGGCAATCAACAGCTACAGAGTTCTAAACTCTAACTACAGGTAATAAAGAGCATAATGGTTAATCATTGGACACAGTGTCGACCGGTGCAGGCGCGTTCCGTACACGCGCCAGAGCAGTAAAACCATTTAAAAATATAATGAGTAAAATAATATAATACAAAAATTTGTTGAATTCTTTACGGATCATAACGGAGGGACAATATTTTCGGAAGGTCCAAGGAGTAATAGTCGTACTTCTGACTAAAGTTTTTCGTAACTGTCCATAAAATATGGTTTTTTGTCTCTTTGATTGGCGTTGACGATAACGTCAGGTTTTTTGGTGGTACTTCTAGCTTTTGACTTCGACAGGTTTTAAGAAGATTTTTACATTTCTGAAACTTATTAATATGGCGTTGTATTTATTATAACCATATTATATATCCAATTTAATAGACCAATCAATCAGGACTGTATTTTTCGATAGCTCATATACAAGACCGCAATAATATAAATCAATATCAATAGGAACATTATAAAAAAAAGTATAAAACATTTATAAATCAAAATATATAAAAGGTCCTATTTAAAATATATAAAATTTAAGCAAATAATTCTCAACGATAAGATCATATAGTTCATTAATATATACCTACCTAATCTTTATGTTATGACAGGTTGGGGATGTGCAAAATGTATGAGTGAGCGCATGCATAATAAAAACCTTATCATCTAAAACGGCTAAATCAAAAATTCCATTAGTAGATAAGTTAAATTTTCCACAACTGAACATTTGAGCGCTTATTTGGCTGGACGAAAAATTGCATTAATTTCATGAGTCACAGTCACAATTCACCTCAGCCTACCTGTCATCACAGTATCTATGGTTTTCAATACTTCTTAGACGATAATTACACCATCTAGGGGGGCAAGAATTCTTCCCACATTAGATTTTTGTATCATTACCATAGAATCTTTAATCTTTTAACTTGCACTTTTGTATCGCCTTGTTCAATAGTTACAAAGAGGTGTTACACTTTTTGCGATTGTTAAAAATATTGGACCAATTTATTGTTGTGTCGTTTTGCGATTCCTCGTAGTGGAACTTTAAAAACTTTCGGTTTCACGGCCACGTGCCTGTAATGGGACATTTTTAAAATTTCATTTTCATTTTTTGACATTTCAGCCGTTGGTTGAGTTTACTCCTCAATCATGGGACTACCACATTGGACACTACCTCAATGAGAGCTTTATTAACGCCAATCTATACTAATATTATAAAGAAGCAAAGTTTGTGTGTTTGTATATTTGTTAAAAAAGTCAACGACAGCACAATGTCTAACTTTTATATTTAAGTTACAAAAAGTAGAAGTTAGAAATTAAAACATAGCTCGCTCTGTACTAAAAAAGGATTAATTATTAACAGTATGCCCAACGAAGTGGGAACGGGTCAACTAGTATAATATAACAATGCATTTTCGCGTTTTAAAAGAGCTGTCGTATGAACATAATAATTGAAAGTGCATTAAATGCACACAATTCCAAATTGAACAAATTTTGTTCAATTTGGAATCAGACAATAGTGGCGCACACAGAGGCCTAGTTTCCCGTTCCTGCCCCTTGCCATTAAGTCATGGAATGTCCTTCCAGCTCATGTATTTCCGTCCTCTTACACTCCTTAGTTCTTTAGGCGGGGCGTGAAACGGTATCTCAGTGAGCCTTCAGGGTGAAAGCGACACAGGCGCGGTGGGTTTTCCCTGGTGTGCCTGTCGAGCTAACATTAGGATCTACTTACCATCAGGTGGAGTGAGGTCATCGCTATTAGTATAAAAAAAATTGGATGCTTATTTAACGGGGGTTTAAAAAGCTTCCGTGCGAATGAGGCCTTAGGGTTTAGACGACTGACTACCACCGATAAGTGACTTTCCCGTTTTGGGATTGCTCGGTGCATAGCCAAAGGTATTTTACAGGAAATTTTAATACATCAAACATTTTTAAACGCGTTTATCTTCTTAATTTGATCGTGCTTAAAGCCATAAATTACATAAATTCAATAAAGTATGACATTTAATAAAGGCCAAATTATATCTATAATTGCCTCTCTGATCTCAACAATTCAACGTCAAAAGTGATGTTTTGCCTATTTCACAAAATACCTAACAAACAGCACATAATCAAGCTTGAAATCTAACTGTAACACGACAAAGACATAAAAATCACCTATTCTACACCAACAATTCCCATCTTAAATAGCATGCGACTATAACAATTAATATAACAACGACAAATTAACGTTCTGCGTTATTCTCTGTCCAAGCAACAGCGGGGTGCGCGGACGCCGAAAAAGCAACACACAAAGCTATAACGCGCTTATTTGTACGTCAAAACAGACACATTAAGTGGGACAATAGGAATGAACTGTGACAATAGTGTACTCGTGTCCATACCATTGTTTTGCTTAGGGAAAACCATTAAAAATTATTGGCCTGGATCGTAGAAAAGCTTTTTGGGCGTTACTCGGAATCAGGCGGACAAGTGGGATCGGTAATGAGTAAGGTAAGTGTCCCTATCACGGAGGTAGTCAAAATCGGTTCCTATTACGGTGGTATTTCTATTTTCGAGTTTTATTCCTATTTTATTCAGTATAAGTGCACCAAAATGTATACTATTTATTCCAAATCTATTCCTTCATCAGTTGACCGAATTTTGCAAGTATAGCACATATACAACACAACAAAATCAATCAATTAGTGTAACGACATCGATGTGAGAGAGGTTTTCATACAAACGCGCAACATCAAATGAAAGTACACCAATATTTATGAACTAAGTTTTTCGTATTAATAACCCGTTCAAGTTCGTTTGTGTGTTATTTATTGCATTTGCCTACTATTACAGCAGCTATTTAAATAGCTTAATTCATATTTTGAACTCATTTTTACCCAAAAAAATAAGAAACAAAATACCACCGTAAAAGGATACAAATTTTATAGGTTGATCCTAATACGGTGGTATACCTCCGAATTAGGAAATATACTGGACATGTTTAATTGTTTATAACTTTTAATTTATTAACTTATTGAATTAGTTCCAAGTTTTATTGAAATAATCATTAATCTTTTAAATTAAGGACCATATTCTGCGGTATGCTATCTTTCTTAGAAATCTAGTTAAATATGAAAATTGTTGAGCATAAAATGTTGGTTTCTTAGAAGCGGTAAAATAAAAAGCAGTATTTTAATTAATCACAAATCGTTCATTTTGTATAACTGTTGACTAAAATTTAACACACTGAGCCAAAAAACTGTTATCGTGTGATTATGCATTTACACTCTTTTGTTTATCGAAATTTTGATGGGTCAGAATTAGGAACATTATAACACGAGTAGTGTTCCTATTACGGTGGTAGTTATTTTCAGGTAACTCCGTATTAGGTTATATGGGTTCCTATTATGGCGCTATTCATAAAATATAAAATTTCAAGTTTTAGGGTTCAGTAAATAAATAAAAAGTTTTCTATAATGTTTTATAGATTCTTATTTAATAAAACCAAAAGCGATAAAATCTTAACAATGTATGTAAATAATGTTATTTAAAGAGAAGAATACCCATCATAGTATGGAGAATAGTACAGTTGTGTTAAGTGTTGCATCAAAACCAAAGTTGTATTAGGTATCTAGAAAAAATATTATTACTTTTGACCTTTGAACCGGGGTATAAAACCTATTTTCCAAAAATGTAACATACTTACTACGAGTAGTTTATTGTATAGGTATACCTAGTAATAATAATTACTTTCCACGAGATCTTTTTTATTACGTCACTGTTAGAATTAAGAGGGTGCTAGGTTCTGGAGAATAAGGAAAATTCAAGTGATTCATACATCCCTGCTATATTTGCAAATTTTATTAAAAGAGAATCAATGTTATCAAATCAATGAATGAAAACCTTACAATTAACTTTCATCACCATCATCAGCCTATTGCAGTCCACTGCTGGACATAGGCCTCTCCAGTTGTTCGCCATCTAAAGCAAACTTCTGGAGGACATACCCATAATCGCCACGCTGGGCAGGCGGGTTGGCGATCGCAGGGCGTAGCTTCTTGCTCCGGTGACGCTGCTGCCCGTCATCGGCCTGTGGTTTTTAGCTACGCCTTCTATCGTGATGGTTTAACCGCCACCAGTCGGTTTGCCAGAGCCTCGTTTGTTGTTCGGCAGGATGCACCACGGGCAGGTGAGGATGGCTTGGAACGATAAGGTGATAGGTCGCTCCCTTACATCCCTTACATACAATTTACTTTACTAACACATAATTTATATTATTTAATGTACATAACATTATTTGTTTCTGACCCTCCGAATTAGGAACCGTTTACCGCCGTAATAGGCACTGACCGAAATTATACCTCCGAATTAGGAACAATCGACTCGGCTATTTAAATATTTTTTTTTTAAAAAACTAACATCAAAAGAAACACAAAATCAATAGAAATACAAAATATAATAACCATTTTTGCCGATGAAGTGGTTTTGCACATTTATAAATACTTACAAATGCTTATTTTTGTGTCCTAGTTTCGAATGTTGCGAAATACCTCCGTAATAGGAGCGTTTACCTTATTAAGGTGATACTGAACCCTGATTGAATCGTATCATCATCATTAGCCTATCGCAGTCCACTGCTGGACATAGACCTTTCCAGTTGTTCAAACATTTGGAGGCTTTACCCACAATCGCCACGCTGGGCACGCTGGTTGGCGATAGCGATTCGTATTAAGTTAATAAAATTGTGTCCTTTTAACGAGGCGCGCACGCCGCCATTTGATTATTTGATTTTTTTTTTACGATTTTTTTAAAAAGATCTTAAGAGTCCCGTGGTTGTCGTAGAAGACGACCAACGGAATATCATTAAGCAGAATATCGTTTACACGATTATTCGTTACACTTGTGTATAAGTCACACTACATAAACTATCCTATCCTACTAATATTATAAACGCGAAAGTTTGTTTGGATAGATAGATGGATGGATGTTTGTTCCACTTTCACGCAAAAACTACTGAACGGATTTGATTGAAGCTTTACAGGAATAGGTATAGTTTGTACCTACATCAGATTAACACATAGGCTATGTTTTATACAAATATTCACGCGAGCAGAGCCGCGAGCAGCAGCTAGTAATACATAATAAAGAAATCGCAGTAAGGAACCATAGACTTGGCACGACTTTGTCTAGATTTCATTACTTTTTAGAGATAAACAAGCAGCTCCATCGAGACATGGCTGGTTTTTTACAGAATGTTTTTGATAGGATATGTATTATTATAATATGTATTTCACAAGATATTTACACGAAGTGAGAGAAAATCACTTTTTAAGTATAATAAACTCCATACTTTTAAGGTTGTTAACGTTCCTTATTATGTAAATACTATTATAGGGAATTTAAGTGTTTCAACCCAAAATAAATTTATCCGGCAGCTGTTTTAACATTGAAAATAATTTATTATTCGATTATTGAACCTACCGTTTTTACAGCCATACTACCCCGACAAGTTTTATTACGATGAAAAGAAATCGATTTAAAATGTGTTTTATTACCGAGTTTAACAATTAGTTCCTGACGTTTTTGCCGAAGAAAAAAAAGGAGATCTTTTACGGATTCGATTTACCTAAACACATTTTGTCAAAACGCTAACCTTTATTTTGGGTCCCATATAAAATTAATCTTTCCATTCATATAAGTAAACCTATTTTCAACTTTATTACCATGAAATAAAAGCTATTTGTGAATCAGTTACACGTATGCAGTGTACAAAATCGAAGTGTTCACATGTTTTATGGGGACTTTTAAACAAAATTTATAGTTTTCTGAATTCGCGGAACGATTGTTTCCGTAGTAAACCCTTTTAGGCTACGAACTTTATGACACATTTGTTAATTCTTACTAGGCCTTTGATACAATGCACAAAATAACAGCAAGGCATATCTGTACAGGCCTCTGACTCTCAAGTAATGTAGTAGTATTTTTTAATTTGCAGCATAGTACACAATAAGAATAAATGTCTCTACCATACTGTTTTTGTATTTTTTAGACCATGTTTCCAAAAACAAAATGAGATTTTTTTTTTATAAAAAGAGCTTACAGGATTACCTCACTCAACTTGATGGTAAGCGGTCGTGAAGTCCAAGAGTTAGGCCGACAGGCATAATAGAACAAACTAATTGCGCCTGCACCCTGAAGGCCCACTGAAATGCCGTATAATATAATCTGTCGCCTATTTTTTTAATGAATGAATGAATCTGAATTTTCGACAGCGTAATTATTCACAAAGTTACAGTACAAAACGGTTGTTAGAGACACATGGCTATCGTGGATTTTTTGGAGACTAGGTACTCTTTCGATAGGCTCGCTTCAACTCGACATTAGGTAGATATAAATAAAGTAACTTATCCACACAAGTCGCTCGCAATGCACGCTCAAAGACAGGTTATTTAACTGATCGTATAAATTGATCACTTCACTGAACTATTGATAGTTTATACTTTTTATTTGTTAAAAATAATCCAATAGAAACGATCAACCATTTTCCGTAATACCCTCCAAAGAATCTCTAAATGCTTTATATAACACCTGTATTATTGCCTCACTGCCGTACCGTATACTGTGGCACAGTTGACGAATGACAGACAACACGAAGATAACAGGAGCATGTATTGTAAATTGCACCATTTAAGTGCATTGTGTCGCATCGAATCTGCCCTCCTATTCATACCGGTACGGAAACATACACATAGTCGAATTCGATATCCATGCTTCGTCTTTTTCTAACCTAAACTGTTTGATAGTGACAAAGCATAGATATCGTAAACGAATACCTGCATTTCTGAACTGTTCTGAATAGGGGGCTTGGTGATAACATAGGATGCGGCGTGCATAGTGCATTTTGTAGTCATAGATTGTAATCGAAGTATGTGTGACTGTGGCAAATATTGTTTATCTATTTACAAAATGTATTTGATTGATTAGGACTCATGAACTGAATGAAATTGAACAAGCTTCAGCTTAGTTTGGGGCTAGATGGCGATGTGTATCCTAGTATGGCATGTCATGGGTTATTTATTTATTTCTTCACGAGGGCGTTATAAGATTCGACTAGGGAATTTGTTGAGATTTTAGCTTCTCTGTCAGTAGTGGGGTTTTTACCCGCCTGTTAACTACCATCATGATACGACTACTTAGCGAAACATTCGTGGAGTGACTATTTCCAGGTATGGTGGTGGAAACTGACATTTGATTCCGTTACTTTTCCGTTGCCAAAGCGACTTGGGCCTCTTTCGCTTTTCATAACTTAACGGGAAGCCTAATGGCTTAATTCAGAGCAATTAAAAAAAATGTCTGGTACCTATCCTATTAAAAAGATAAAATATTAGCTATTTACATCGTTTCAGGTTCAATGTTTTTGTTAACAGAACGAAATTCGCAATCTCATTAGCGATAAATGTTGTTTTGATGTATTACTCTCACTGGCCACTACTGCAGTTTATCAAGCTGATAAGATTGCACTAATGTTTTTGAATTGGAAAACATGTTCCGACGTACTACTGCATTAACGCCATGTACTTACAAATGAATAAGTAAGAATGAATGGGGCGTAAGGGAGCGGCCTATCATCTTTTCCCTTCAAGCCAACCTCAACTGCCCGTGGTGCATCTTGCCAAATAACAAAGGAGGCGCTGGCAACCGACTGGTGGCGGTGAAACCATCACAATTGAAAGTGTATCTAAATATTACAGGCCGATGACGGGCAGCAGCGTCAATGGAGCGAGTAGCTACGCCCTGCGATCACCAACCCGCCTCATGCCCAGCGTGGCGATGTTTGCCCCAAGTGGTGAACAACTGGAGAGGCCTATGGCCAGCAATGGACTCCAATAGGCTGACCCAATATATGATGATGATCGCAGGTCGTAGCACCTCTCTCCGATACCTCTGCTACCCGTTATAGACCTGTGGTATTTAGCTACGCTTTCAATCGTGATGGTTATACCGCCACAAGCCGGTTGCCGAGTCCCGCACATTATAAATAACGCCACCAAACTTGTAAAATATGACATTCACAAGACTTGGGTAGCGAAACTTCAAGCACTTAAGTTAAGGGTGGCATTTTACCCTAAAACCAATTCAACTCTTCAAGTAGCGACCCAATCATTACTACTTAACATTCCCTTAAGCCCAGAACACATGTCGAGAGGCATCTCGCCATTATTTTTATCTCGTGTGACCTCACTTATGAGTTAGATAATATGCCACTCACTTACGTTGTGTTTGTAACGCTCTACGATCTTTATGCGTCGTAAGCAGATTCAGCGCTTTTTACTGAAAGCATCGCTTGTTATATGCGCTTATTTTATATTAAGCTGATTTAGCGCTTTTGGAAACCTTCGTTATAATACTGGTTTGAAATAGTTAACGATGTAAACGCTCATTTTTTTTTTGCTCTCATCTATATCATCATCATCCTGCAAACGTTCACTGCTGGACATGGGCCTACCCTAATGACATGAAAATTGTCATTTGGAGCGATTTGCTATAGTTAGCATGCTTAGACGTCGGTCAGTTAAGGTTTTGCGGTTCATTTCTTGATAGTCCCTTACGCATCTTCTTTTTTTCACCTTTGATGATGTTTATCACGAAACTCATATTTACTACATAATTTAAACCCTGATGTTACACATGAAAACATACAAAAGTAAGTAGGCATATGATGCTGTCGCTACATTGTCAAAGGCAAACTTTTATTACGTCACGCCCCTATTCCTGAAGTGCCCGATAAAGAGTGAAATTGTTCACGGGAAAGGTGTTGTGGGACTTTTTTTGTTAAGCAAGTGGTTATTTTTAACATCACGCTAGGGTGGAGATTGCATCAGCACTATCTTTAAAAGTTTGTGATAAAAAATTTGTGAGTCCCAAAGTTATCGGTGTGCACTTTACAAGTTTTTTGGTTTTAGCAGCTTTTGATTTTGGATTTAAGGAGTAATAACTATTATACGTTTTCATGTGGTACTTCAAAAGCTAGATTACAATAACTTATGTACTCTCTATTCCTCTCTATCATTAAAAATAAACATATCCAAACTGCTTGCTGTTTCCAATCTCTGCAAAAGTATTACTAGTGAATCTATTTGCAGAAATAAACTATTTTATTTTATTTATTTTATTTTATGCTGATGTTGAAGAGAGAACTCTCTATAAATCACGTTAAAAGAAGTACATGGTCGTAGCGATCAGGGAACATAGTGGCTGGAAGGAATACCAGAGTTTGCACGTAAGTGGAACAAAACACACAATTACTGGAGACGGAGTGTTAGCTGGGATCGTCTCTAGATGGTATGGATGAACCTGACTATAGGTTACGTAGTAACTATTTATTAATCTGTGCTAAAGGTACTTAGTGCCGAGTAGTGCGGTAATGGAAGGGTAATAGCATGTTGTTGAACAGCTCATCCTCTCGCCATGAGAGAGAGAGGTAGATATGGCCAAAGTTTAGTCCGGAAAGTTTAGTCAAGACTTGTCTGCATATGAGTTCCACAAACACATTACAATCCTTATCATCATCCTACCATGCTGTGGGGCGGCAGCATTTCTGATAAGCGGCCACATGGCCAACTGACCGTTCCGATCGCCCAACCGCCCACCGATCAAGTTACCATGTTATTGAACCAGTATTCATTAATTACACCCATGCGTTATCTTTAGATGATGCCTTTGGCGCTGTGTTGTATTCATCTGATACGCGGAATACCCAAAAAGCCAATTCCCAAAAGGTTTAATTTCGGCTCCGAAATCCTATTTTGGATTTCGATGAAAACCTACTCAATTAAATCAGGGTAATCATTGTTGTAGTCTCTTAACCAGCTTTTGGAACTTAACGTACCTAATCATGAACCGAAATAGTTCAAGTCTTGTTTATTATAATAGAGCAAATAATTACGAGTATTCGCTAGCCGGAAACACATCCAGATCTTCTCTGCTTGTGCCTTTCTTTCTTCCTCATAAAGGGATAAATTAATTGTTTTAAATTAAAATTATGTAGCTATATGATTCAGATACCAATATAAGTTACAGAAACTCATTTTCTGTCATATCCAACAGCCTAAGTAGGTAATTTATTCCAAGAAAACATTTACAAAATGCCTCTTCTTAATAGCTAGCAACTTGAATTTATTCACATGATTTGTAATGATTCTTCGAAAAATTATAGGTTTCCTCAGATCCTCAGATTTGATTGATTTTCAGACCTCTCTCTAAATGCAGCCTTTCTTATAAAACTAACAAAAAGCTTCTTGATTTTTAATATTGACTTCCGCCACTACGCACATTCAAGCCGTGATGACGTCAAGGGAAATCCAACCAGGGCATTCTAAGAACAAATCAATGAATGTAATCACCAAATATTACGTTTCCTAATACGTCAGTAGCTTGGTTCAAATATTTATCTTAAATAACATAACACTTTTAACTTAACCTACCTTACCTATTAAAGCATCTATGTATGTGAATACTTGGAAAACGACAAATAGATTTAAATAAATAAATGCGAGTAAATTACATCTCAGAAAATAAGTGGGTTTTGCTAGTCTTTAATTTAATTTTATATGTTTATTTACTTCCTTTTGTCTTCATCATCAGTATTATTGCTAAAATGTGAGGTCAAAGATTTTGAAATTTCTTATTTTAACCAGTCAGATACATGAAACGGCTACAGTATATCGGTCTATTTAGTCTTTTTAAGGCTTTGTTTTCCACTTTCATAATCATCAAACCGAAAGGGGGTACCACTTTTAAATTACTTATGTTCTGAGCAATGTCAGTCAGTCAGTTCTTCTGCAAATAGCCTTTTCTCAATTCTTACAATCGTCTGACATTACCTTACCAAACTATCGCCTGTGTATGCAAAACATTTGGGTGAATTCTCAGACACATTAGTCAAATACAGTTAAGCATAATAAACTACAAATTTGGAGTAGCATTCCGACCTTTTTTGCTGCAGCTAATTTCACGTTCTATTTGCATCGCTGGGGATCATCCCACGGATGACGTTTCTGCGTAATTCGTCGCAAATATCAAACTTTACTTTTTTATGGAGCCAGCCAGAAAGCGGATCGAGTCAAATTTCAATATGTCACACGTGTTTGGTATTTTTTTTGGCTGAGTGCGTGTGTCCTTGGTTTCGTTTTTTTGGATATCTTTTGACACAAATTCAGCTAGCTACTGAGATACGTAAGTACATGCACATGTCATGTTAAGCGTTAGAATGTGACAGTCGAAGCTCTTGTGATTGCTAAATGTATCACATGTCGAATTATCAAGGACTTTGAGTGCCATATTATCTTAATTGCACTTAAAATTTTTAGTTTTGATACGTATGTGATTTTATGTTTGCCACATTTGTAAAGATCAAATTACTATCGCATTGATTTTAAGATGTGTTCAATATTTTAAGGTGTATTCAATAAATATTTTTCTCATTTCGATTTGAGATGGTTGGACCTTTATTTGCGTTACGTAATTTTTTTTCCCTAAAATTAAACCATTGGTGTTTATAAAGTTGCACCTATTTATAATATTTCTACTACAATGTCTTGCGTTATCTAATCGATGGGTAAATATAATAATGCATTTCAGCTTTTATTCAATAGGTACTTCGATTCATGTTTTATTTGGCCCTTAAAACTGTTTTATTGTTGGAATTATATTTATAAAACAAGAATATTGGATTTACTTGTTATTAGAATTTTATTACAATCATCAAATTAGTAAGGACTGTATTATGAAAAATGGTTGCAATATCATTAAACACGTTTCCTTAAAATGCATTCCAAATCAATTTATGTGGTTCATCTAAATTCAATATCATTACAATTGCTGTGTGCACAGCATTGTCCGGTAAATGTGTTCCTGTAACAAACTATTTTGTTCACGCGCGTCACCCCAACATTGTCGTCGAGAATCCCCGCCAAGCTACAGTTACAACAGTACAAGCAATAATTACCTTGGTGAGGATTCCATTCCGTGTCTTATTGAAATGGTCAAAATACGAAGGCACGCTTACATAGTCCCACCACGCGCCATTGTCCTCCCTCTCCACGCTTTTCACACCATAGTTTGTCACAATATCGGTTTGAATTTCTAAGAATGTGCTCCAAACATTTGTAGCTTTTCGATTTCAAGGTCCGTTACACAAACTCGAGACGTCTGTTGACAGTTAAGATTTTTTTCTTTCACGCGGCACTTTATGGGAACCAATAAATATTTCAAATGTGGAGCAAATTATTGGAACAGACTTCCATAGTAGTCGATAACTGTTCTTACTTTCAACGGAATGTTTGGACGCATTGTGGATTTATGTTGCTCCCTTTGTTTCAGATGAATAAACAGTTTCGCTTTTAAAGGTCGCATAGTAGTAAGCACACTATGACTAATATATTTTGTCATAAAATTTCAAGGTCTCCTCCTTTCAGTACTTATGTACAAAATCTGCATTATGAGTGTCTAAAGAAAAAACATCAGTTCTGTTGATACAGTTTAGGTATATGATGGATCAACACCAATGTGTGAAACAAATAGATCTAGTAAGTAGTACCGCGAACTCAATAGATACCTACATTTTAACTTATACATTATTGGATACATTACGCAATGTTCATCATAAAGTACAAATTAAAAATTTAATTTTCTAATAAAATAGAAATGTAATTATTTCATTAAGACTAATTATGTTAGCCCTTATAAATATATTGCTTATTAAGAGCGTTAAACTATATTATCTTAAAAAGATTTCATTGAAGTTTTTTTTTATTAACCAATTTATATCTGTGGAGTTATGTTTCGCAACAAACTTCTATTAGAGATATTTTATGATATTACTCCATTTAAATATACGCTACAATATGAGTAATTTATATAAGTAAGTCCAAAACTTTAAAAATTCCGAGTACCTACACCGAGAACAAATTGTTGATAAATACTAACTTTCCCAAAACTTGATCACCTAAAAGACCAGAAAATTGTAAATCTACACTTTCTCAAAGTTTTTGTTCGAAATTTACACAAAAATGTTTCATTATTGACAAAGAAAGAATTGTAACAAATTGTCTCAGTGAAAGTAAATTACCAATTCACTGGCCTTCCCGTAATGGAGCATTGCAAATGAGACAGAATGCACCGAACATTTCACTTTTACGTCCTAATTACCCTTTCTGCTACAAAAGCAACCCCTTTATGAAGACAAAATAGAATTTATGGTTACACAGTTTCGCGCAAACTGAACAAAAGTTGTCATAGACAATTGCCCAAGGTTGTTTCAAATAAATGCAACTCTTTCTCCTTCGGCTCATTTAGCGGTCCCTTTTAACTGTCTTTGTAACAGTTTGAACAAACGGTCTTAGTTACGGTAACCTAAAGGGTAAATAATGGCGCAAAACAGTTAGCACACTTGTTAGAGTACTATTGAAAAAGGATTTGGAACTTTAAGTGGCAGGAGAATGGTTTCTTTTCCGATGAATGGGTGTTCAAGAGTTTGTATAATTGTTTTTGTCAAATATTGCCAACCCTTGCGCGATTTTTTAATTTTTATTCCTTTTTATTGCGCAGTTTTGGAGGTTTGCTAGTTTTTAGCAACCCTTTAGTTATAAAATTTCTAAAAAGCCGTTAGATTTTTGTCCGAATATCGTTTGTTAGCTGTTAAAGCTAGTATTTCCTATTGTAATGCTTAGTTTATTGCGTTTTTTTAATAATGGGCAATTAGCAGAAGGGGTAAATGCAGTTTTGCACTTTTTACTCGATTTTCCATGAAATTAGTTAAATCAGTCATAGTTTAATTGTGTGCCAAAGAATCACTTTGGCAATTTACCTATTTTTAGTCCACAAAGGTTTTTAACACCATTCTTCTAATGGTATCATCTTACATACTTAGTAGAATTGTTTTGTTGAGGTGTACAATGTACATTGTTAGATACCGATTAGATACGGAAAAAGTTGGATTTTAGCTTTTTTATTCATAAAACATGTACCTACCTACTATTTTACAAATTTGACAATTAGCGTTATCTTATTCTCGTTGTCTAGTCCTAAGGACGGGTTGCAGGTTTGTCGTTGGATACAAGGAACAGTCAATCTAATTAACGACTGAAGCTAAATATTTAAAACTAAAAGAATAATTTTTAAGCAATTAGAAGATTAGTTCAAAATTATTCTTTTAGATGATTTTTTTAAAAGTATTTTCCAACCCAAAATAGCACGGAATATTAAACATTAAATCCCAGTAGATAACACAAATAAGAAAGTAAAATATCGTTTAATCTAGCAATTTAAAATTTCATTCTACGAACGATTGTTTCGTTCTACGTTATTCGTAGAACGAAACAAACAATTTAATGTCTGATAAAAAAGTGTTCGATATTATTTTTATTAGTGGAACATAGTCTTGCATTTAGATAAGTATTTTCAATCTCTAAAGTCTGTTATGTCAAAAAAGTCGCTTGCATAGCGGTATCTTTGTTTATTTACAATCGTTACGCTTCTATCTTACACCGTTGCAACTTTGTCGGCGTTCTCAAAGCAGAAATTGGACTAACGGAAAGAAAGTAGCAGGGTTATAAAATAGTTTACAAAAAGCTGTAAAACTCCTTAAATGTACCGTTTCAACAGTTAGGACTGAACATGTGGATGAGAAGGATCTGTTAATAGATATTGGAGCAATGAAAGGTTGTATAACTATTAAAATAACGGGCATTTTCTACGGTGAAAGAATAGGGTGAAGCAAATTTGGGCCCTGTAACTTTCTAATATGCTTTGCGAAATGTTTTTTTTATCTTTATTGGTTCCTTTGGTGCGTTTTTTCAAATTTTTATTATGCAAAAATAATAAGTGTACTATGTTTTAGTGATGAGATGACGCAGGTATTCGAAAACTAGCGTGTTGGTAAACTGTCTTTAAGCATTTTGCCTAATAGTTAATCAAATTTCCGTACACTTTGTTTAGCATTATGAGCCTAAGAGGAGAAGTTTTTTTTTGAGAGGGGAAACTCGGCACATTCGTGCAGACCAAGTGAATAAGTCATTAGGGAATCCCCAATAACATCCCTCATTATATGCGAAACGGCCATCCACAAATTTTAGCAAAGATGTTACATTTGTGCTTGTAGAATAATTGGGGGCGTGTAGAGTTGTAATCAGCTTGGCTCTTCATGACATCTGATAACTTTTTGACAGTGCACGCAATGTAGTCTCGCCCTCCTCGTCTTGGCTACATTTTACATGAAAATGTTTTTGGGGGGATCATTATTCCATAGATCTCCTTCTTCACGGCGCGTCGTTCGTGGGTAATATCGTGGTCATCATGAGAGAAGGTAGGTCTTGTTTTTTGCTTCACTGTATCTTGACATGTCGTCCAATTAGTGACACTTTACCTGCATACTTTACCCACCACAGATTGAATTCGCTCAGTCCAATGGCGACCCCCATGTGCTCTACTTTCCATTTACTCTTCAGTTTAGGTATATAGCATTCTATGAAGTCGCTTGAATAGAATCTTTCAAAACAATAGGGAGGTCATACTTTGTGCCTACGACAAAGCACAAATTTTTATATGCCCTAATTTGATTGTGAAGCTATTAATTTATCATCAGACAAAACCAAATTTTCACTTTAACGAACATCTAAATTAACATCCGATTTTTAAGTATCTACTTACTACATAAATGTATAACAACAAAAAAATATAATGTTTGCTCGATATTTGATAAAAATAATTACCATAAATTGTTAACAAAGTGTAGGATAATACTGTAAGTAATAATAAATACATTTTTGATTTAGATATTATTGATGAGCGCAAAAGGTGCCATGTTGTCATTTTAAACATAAAAAGTAGGTAATACTTTACTACTATTATGACATAATTACATGACTAACCTTAAATTATTCTACCGTTATTATCCGCGCAAAACAGCTACAATATTTGCTTTAATTTCACATCGCGGACACAAAAAGTTTCTAACGTTTTATGCCGGTTAGAATTTTTTTACGAAAATTTCTCTTTACAATCAACCGTTTTGCGCAATAAAAATTTCTCCTCTGTACCTTGCAATAAAATATGCTTTTTTTAAATTTAAATTTTTACGCAGTTTTTAGCCATTTCGTTGCAAAAGTTGCGTTAAGTAAAACATTTGTGATTCGACGGCAGTGTCTTTGGCAAAACGCCGCTAATAGCATAAGGCAATAGTGCTTTACAATTCGGAAGTTTACACTGCAATAGAACAGTAGGACTCAATTACTATATTGTTGGGAAGAATGGGTGTTTACAACCGACTATTGTGACTTCATCCCTATGTATACTTTGGGTATTGTTAAATGTGCCGATGCAAGGCAATTTTATTGTTTCTAACTTTTTTTTGGCCCAGTTTTTTCAGCATGCGCCAGTTGTTATTTGACTTATCTTAGGTTACGCAAAATTTTGCTTAGGCTTATCAGGGATTTTTATGGCTTAGGCCACGGCACTAGGTGGTCTTACGCTTAGTAAAAAGTTGGAAATACCTGCCTTTTATTACTAAACATTTGCTTAATGTTTCCTTCCTTATTGGGTAGTTAATTAGGCCATACCCTCCGACGTCTGACGTTGGTCATCGTCTCTCTGAATGTTCTGGTTTGATTTTCGGTCTTTGGTCCGAACTTTTTTTTTTCACACAACATCACATACACGCACAATTACATACCTATTGATACTGATGTTAGATGTATGGGTGTTGTTGGAGATTGAGTGTACGATATGCTGTATGTTATAAATGGCACAATAATTATAGTCATAGAAATGTATCAAGGATAGACCGGCTATATTACCAACCGGCAAAATTCTAACTGTCTACTATCAACTACGTAAATATCAAAGGATATGATATATTCAGGCCAAAATGTAAATGGCTTAGCATGTAATATAAATAACGATTTGCTCAACACCTAAAGTAGCGTTTTAGTTTGACAAAAATACACACGTATCGCTCATCTTCAATTGAAAGATCTTCTTGAAACGAGCTTAATAGAGATAAAATACATTAGGAAAGAATGAATCGCGCCAATTAATTTAAAATCGAATTTTGTTCATTAACCTAACTGACGTTTTGCAAATCGTGCACAATAGTGCAACATTGATCTATGCTTTTAGCGTGCACGAGGCTGCTCTACAAACTTCTCTTGATACGCTTACAAGAACAAAGGATCCTAGTATTACAACCTATTTATTGACGGATAAGAGTTCAACTGCAAAAAAGATCATTATACGAATATTTTATATACTAGCTGTCCCCGCGACTTCGTTCGCATGGAATAGAGTTTCATTCCCTTGGGGGTAGAATTGATCAAAACCTTTTCTTAGCGGATGCCTACGTTATAACATCTACCTGCATGCCAAATTCAGCCCGACCCGTCAAGTAGTTTGGGCTGTGCGTTGATAGATCACTATGTCAGTCAGTCAATCAGTCACCTTTGAATTATATGTACATACGAATACATCTTAACTAATATTATAAAGCTGAAGAGTTTGTTTGTTTGTTTGAACGCGCTAATCTCAGGAACTACTGGTCCAAATTGAAAAATTCTTTTTGTGTTGAATAGACCATTTATCGAGGAAGGCTATAATAGGCTATATAACATCACGCTGTAACTATTAGGAGCGAAAAAATAATGGAAAATGTAAATAAAAAACAGGGAAAAAATAACTATTCCACGTGGACGAAGTCGCGAGCACTGCTAGTATTTACTTATGTTTTATAACAGGTTTTTCATTTCACATAACGCTTTGTATGACGCCCGCTTATTATGACGTGTTTGTCAATTCCTTTTGATGTCATTATAAACGGACTCTACTGTATACTGTTTAGAAGAGTAGCTATGCCCGCGACTTCGTCCACGTGGAATAGTGTCTATGGGTAGCATTTTGAAATAACATCATCATCCTGTCGCAGTCACTGCTGCTCAGTAGTTTTTGTGCCAAAGACAGGGTTTCTTTGAAAGGTACCTATTTATAATATTAGTAAGGATATAAGGGATGTATGGGAGCGACCTATCATCTGCTCCAAGCCACCCTCACCTGCCCGTGGTGCATCCTGCTGAATAACGAACTAGGCTCTAAAGCGACTGGTAGCGGTATAACCATCACGATTGAAGGGTAGCTAAATATCACAGGCGGATGACGGGCAGCAGCGTCACCGGAGCGAGAAGCTACGCCCTGCGATTTTCAACCCGCCTGCCCAGCGTGGCGATTATGGGTGTAACCTTCAGGTGTTTACTCAAAGTGGTGAATACCTGGAGAGGCCTATGTCCAGCAGTGGACTGCAATAGGCTAATGAAGAAGGATAATAGAACAGACTAAGAAAACAGACATCATTGCCTCATGTCTATAACGTTGCTAATATTAATTAAATTCGTAACTACCCCTCGTAATGTGTTTTCTGACTTCCTCCCTACTTATAAGCGTATAATGGAACTAATTTGTTGTTCAAACAAGGGATTCTTTGGGTACAAACATCCATAATAAACTTGGCGCATTCGCGTCATCAAAACTAAAGGTGACCTTATTACGTCGCAGTAGAGTTCTTAATAGGCTTTAGTTTTGTTGTTTGGTAAATTTGTATCGAGGACGAAATCTCCAGGACATTTATTTGACACGTACCGATGGCAATTGTCGTTTTCACTTCATTGTCGACATAAAGGCAGGACAAATAGGTGCAAATGACTGTCGTGATTTTGTTGCGACGCGTCGGATTTGTTTTAATGGCCCGATTTTGATGTCAGATTTGACAGCAGCCGTTGTCAAATATAGGAATACAATTAATAATTATTACATACATCGGTTGTTATATACGTAACTACTTTTTTATGCAAGAGGCGGTAGACAAGCAAGTGTGATGCCTGATGGTAAGCAGTCGACACCGCCCATGGACACCCGCAACTCAAATCGAGTACTGGGGTCGCTGCCGGCCTTTTAAATAGGAATACATAACCTACACTCGTTTCTTGGAGGTCCCAAGTCGTAGCAGTACTGTTGGACTTATAACAACATCGCTACATACATTAGACATACATAAACATAAATCTATATACATCAAGCTACAAGCAAGAGTCAGTGGTACATAGTGTAGTGATACATACTACTACCTATTGCGTAAATTTTTTAAATCGTACAGAGTAGTTCTTATTATTTCTAAAAAAAAACCTTGTAAAAAAAGCTGTTAAGCCGAAAAAGGTACGAAACATAAGATTTTAATATCTCTTCGTAGTATCTTTTCGTAGTCATGTGTTTTATTGTGATTATCATATAGGTACCTAATTCTTTATAATCAAATTTATCATCAAAATTATAATTGGGTTTGAAGCATGATTAATAATTTTTATTTATTTCGAGATTTACTCACGAGCTTTCAAAATCAAATATTGCACAATATGATGTAACTGATAAATATTAATAACGATGGCAATTTATTTATGAAAAAAATCTTTTATCGATAAAAATCAATTCACGGATCGATTGATATTTGATTGATGTTTCGACCGACTTACGATTCTCATGAAATGACGATCGCGCCCTATTCAAAAGAACCTTGTACAATATCAAACTACTGAACTGCGTAAGTACTTACCGTTTGTACAGATCATGTGTGGTCTTTTAATGCGACAATTGAAGTCAAAATGCCGTGAAATTGCGTCATTTTGCGTCGAGTGGGTTTATTTTGGGATCAAAATTTTATTCTCGAGTGTCAAATGCGGTAGTGAAGTGACGAATGCATTCAAACGCGGCGTCAATGCGGTTCTTAGTGCGTTTAGGTGTGAAAGCTTTATCGTTTTTGGACGGTTTGTGGTGCTGATACAGAAAAAACGACTAGTCTGTACATACGAGTACGTTTGCATTAAGCATAGTTTTTGCAGGGGGTTTAAGGGGGCATAATGCGCGCTTCTCGCAAAAGAGAAGCACAGGGGGAGAAATTTTATTTAGAACACTGAGCATAAATATGAAATAAAGATATTGGAACTTACTAGAACGACAACATCACATTATGTAAATTGCTCGATCTCAAAGTAGGTATCTTGAGCACTTGTGTTTTAAGGAAATTAAATCAACGAAGATACCATATTGAGACACAGAACAAATACATATTAATTTTTCAATATTTCAGATAATTATGTAATGGCAAGCAGCTTATTTACCAAATGGTGTTTTCATTTCAATAGAACATAAAAGCGATCCATTGCCTTGTGCAAAAAGTTCGTCTTGGGTGGTCCTAAGTGGCGTTAAAGCATGCAACATTTCGGTTTGTATACTTTGACCATCCCATTCATAGAGTTTTCGATTTTCAACCTAGCAATTAAACCTGTAAGGTCGCTATTCAACTAGCATTAAAACTTTATGTTTAGACACAGCATCGTAAGTAAATATTTGCTTTAGACTGTCTTTATGAATGAAATTTCCAAACTACAAAATGTTTGAGGTTGGCAATGTGAAATGGAATTGAAACCAAACTGACGAATTCATTGGTTGCTTGTTTTTTTTTTAAGAGAACAAGTGGCGCTTCGCTTTCTGTATATTTTGCTTTAATGGGATTTGTGTCTTTAAGCTTTACTACTTAAAATAACAGCCGATTGACATCTGCAAATTTTGTTTCTAACTTTTAGATCGATAGATATCCCTTATTGCACAAAATATTATACAATTGATAGGACAATATATTACAGACATCTTGTGGTACAATTTAGGCGGTCTTATCTTTAGCAAGCTTTTTTGCGCAATCTCTTAGGAAAAGTTAAAGTAACATTGGAATGGCAAACTCAACTTCTACCAACGATTTTTACGTATAAATATTGCTAAGGGATCTATCTTCAATAGATTTGTCTACAAATTTCTCGAGGGCCGGAAATGTACCTGTGACTGCCTCGAAGTTGGGCGAAATGGCTATGGGCTGAAGTGATCAATTACCACCAGGTTGCGTTTGCGTTCAGACCGGTCTGCCCCCTCTGATATAAAAAAATAGCAACCAAACTCAGCTGGTTTTGCCATACTCATTTGGTAGTGATCCTGCTGAATCCCTGCAGTGGGTATGCCCTCTTATACTGGGAAGTTTTAATCCCACACAATATGCTGTTTCCTCCAGGAGACGGTTTAAAGATACTTAAAAAAAATGCATTCTCAAGTACATATAAAAAAAGTTCATATTAATGTAGACATGTGATGTTATCCGATATTTGATATTTATTTTCCACATGTTCTATACAGTCGCCTACATGATCTTTCCCTCACTGCCCTCTGGCAATAACTCTCGACACCTTATTGCACTAATAAGCCGTTAATGACACGACAAAGGCAGACCGCTCTGCGTTGAATTATGCCTACTCGCATGTATATAGTGCCTTATAAATAGTGACATCATCATCGCATTATGATGGCGGCTGAAGCCTACCGCACATGATTCGCTGATTAAGCCCTCGGCTCCATTACATTACACAGCTGACACATTAACGGCGGCTTTGGTATTTAATTGTTACGGTATGAGCTGAAGCGATTTTCAGACTCAGGAGGTATGTAAGGGAGCGTCCTATCATCTTTTCGCTCCAATTCAACCTCACCTGCCCGTGGTGCGTACTGTCGAATAACAAACGACGCATTGGCGATAGTCCAGCCCTCACAATAGAAGGCGTAGCTAAATACCACAGGCTGATGACGGGCAGCAGCATCACCGGAGCGAGAAGCTACGCCAACCCGCTTGCCCAGCGTGGCGATTATGGCTTGATGATTGATGATTTTTCCAGATGTTTGCCATAAGTGGCGAACGGCTGGAGAGGACTATGTCCAGCAGTGGACTGCAATAGGCTCATGATGATTATGATTTTCAGACCAGATGGAGTGACGATTGGCCCAGGACGGCTGGCAAGTCCTGGATGCGAGAAGCCCAAGATCGACCAAAGTGGCGAACATTGGGAGAAATCAATGATGATGAAGCGATTTATTTTTCTATAGTAGCAAAGCATGGCGGCCTCCCGTCGCCTGATAGAAATATAAGTTCATTTCGCCGCAGTAATGGACAAGTAACAAAATCAATCACTTGTGAGTCACCGCTATGCTGGCCTATATGACGATACACCGATTGTTCTCGAAACGCGACTAAAAGTACTTCAACGCAAACGAATCTTCGCTCGAATTGAGCTGCCCGTCCGGGGAAGGACCTCCACCCTATAAAATACCGCAGTCAAATGACCTTCGGGTCGTGTTTCTGCTGGTGAGTAGGGTGTCCGGAGCTCGTGGGGGGTTAGGGTTGGGCCGGCATGGCAGTGGCAACTGACAGGTAACTGACCTTGCCAGTTGTCACAGCGACTTGGGCCTCTCTTTCGCTTTCCATCAGGCGTAGGGAAGCCATTATGTCGAGCCACTATAAAAAAAAAAACGGTGTGTCTTGAGCTGCACATTCGCGGTGCATTCGTGAGATGCGCATACACCCTTTAGGCCTTAAAAGTAAATTACATGACCCGTACTTACGGTGTAGTAACGGAGAAAATTGAGAAGAAATGTAGAAGACTGGCTCGGTGGCTCATTTGGTGATGTGGGTTCGATTCCCGCACAGTACAAACATTTGTGTTCATGAACATGTCTGTTTGTATTGGTCTGGGTGTTTTCTATGTATAATGTGTATTTATTTACAAAAAAAAATGTATCTAAGTTTATCAGTTGTCTAGTAGCCATAGTACAAGCTTCGGCTTAGTTTTGGGCTAGGTGGCACTGTGTGGCCCAGAGTGGCATGTCTTGGGTTATTTATTTAGAAGGGAATGCATTAGGCACCTTCACGCAGTCTCCGGAAACGACTTGGTGTGTGAGACGCACCTTTCAGAATGGGAGGGCTTACCCACTAAACCCTCCTCTGTCATAAGCAGCAGCTTGCAGTGACTATTATAATCTCAATTGATAACGTGATTCGATTTACTTTTATCAGTTATTTCCGGCTTAGTATAGATATTGAAAGTTCGCAAGGTCGTTCTAAAAAGAAGGAATATATATAAATATAAATAAATATCAGACAACATCACATACATTGCTCCGATCCCAAAGTAAGTAGCTTGAGCACTTGTGTTATGGGTATCAGAACAACGAAGGTACCACAAATAAATACTTAAATACAAATATAAACACCCAGACACGGAACAAACACAAGTGTTCATCACACGAATGTTTGTCCCGGGTGGCAATCGAACCCACGACTCTTGGTTCAGAAGGCAGGGGTCACTACCAATTGAGCCACCGAGCCTGTCTGCAAAATAAAATATAAAAATGTTTCAGCACTATTGCCCACAACGATGTTTTTCAAGTGGTATCAAAATGTGGTTTTCTGTTGCATTGTGACTGGGTTTGATGGTGGGTCATCGAAATGCCGTTTTATGAGATCATCATCAGTCTGAAAACGTCAACTGATGGACATAGGTTTATAATGATAGTTCACAGTGTCAGTCATTTGTACAGTGTGCAATGAAATGTATTTATCTATCTATTTAATGTAAAAGGTTATTATAAAGTACAAGATTATATGGATGACAATATTACATGGACGTGATATTATTGTATTGTATTATGTATTTTAAACAAGGCTAACTGTTGAGTTTGTTGCGGCACTTCTTCTCAGCAGGCTACACGTCGAAGTGCTGGTAGGAAAAAAGTTTGACGTGCAAAAGTATTACTAGTGAATCTATTTGCAGAAATAAACTATTTTATTTTATTTTATCTAAATGAGGCGGAGATTAGTACGTACAGAATATCAGTTATTAGACAATCATTATCGCAAATATATCTTTGATACGTTGATCGCTCATAACTTTCACCACTCTTTCATACAGAATTGATAGACACGCCGATGATAGCGCCCGTCACAATAGAGCTATGATGGCTATTATTTTACCATAGTCTTTATAAGATAACGATGAAAAGGATTTACCGATCGCTGTGGATAATTAGGTCATACAGGACATTCCTTTGTTTCAGTGTTATCAGCTACGTTATAATGCTCTCGATATAAACGTTTAACTACCGGATTAGGTTTTGCTTGCGAAACGTTTGTTTGTAACGCAATTATTTTTATGATAAGGACGAGTTAGGTATGCTTTGAAACGTCTTAATTGTACTTAATATGTATTAAAACTTGTTGTTGTGTCATCATCATCATCAACCTTTATCATTCCACTGCTGGACATTATGCACAGTATTGCACAGTTTAAATTAACATTTATTTAATACCATAATCGATAATAGTATGTCGATGGATATTATAGATTTATGGACTTCCTTGTAGCAAGTCCAGCGCAAGGACCAAGAGGTCACAGGTCTAGGAGTTTAGTAATTTTTTATCATTCTATTAGATGTGCAGCACAAATGCTATGCGCGACATATGAGATGTCATCATGACGCTTAGGACCGACAGAGTACTTTCCAATGCATGTATGTATGTATAATATAATATCTGTATAACACCTCTTTCCTGTACATGTTTTTTCTGGTACAATAAAGAGTGTCTATCTATAAATAAATAAATTTAAATATCAGACAACATCACATCTGGTTTAAGAACTTTATTATTTCTCATTAAGAATGTAACAATTATAATTCACTTACTGAGAAAACAAAATAATACTAATAAATTTTACACGATACAGCGAGCGTATACACATCTAAATAAAAACAAAAAAAAGTCGGGTAGAAGTCGCGAAACACTGCCGTTGTTAATCTATTGCACCGAGCAACCACGGATCAAGAACGCACCGAGCGTACTTGTATTCTGGATGTGGCATATTGGTCAATGTAAAATCCTTTAAGTTTGTATTGATTTTTTTTTTTCTTCATATATGTATTAAGTAGTTAGTATGGTTTATATTGATAGTAAAGATTTTTTTTTTTTTTTTTTTTAGATTTGTATATATTCAAATGTATATATATATAATATTTTTCTTTTATGAGATTTCTTCTGCTACATAAAGTTTTAGTTGTCTTTTAAAACTTAATAATGATTTTGCACCTTTAATTTCCAGAGGTAATTTATTGTACATTTTTACGCCTTCGAATTCAATATTTTTTTTACCGTAATATGTTCTCGGAGTACGTGATATTAAATGATTTGCATTTCTGAGCTTCATTTTTTGTAATCGTCCTTTTTTTTGGAATTTAAGTGATGTATGGATCTGATTATTCAAAATTTTATAAATTAATATGCACGTATAATAAGTATATGTTTGTTTAATGGTCATTATTTTGGTTTCTTCATATATTTTTTTTGTGGGCGTACGAAAGTTGTAGAGAAATAAAGATTTTATTAATTTATTTTGTGCAATTTGTATAGTTTCAAGATTAGATTTAGAGGCGGTACCCCAAATTTCGATCAAATAGTCTATATGTGGTTTGATTAATGAATTGTAAATAAGATATTTTACTTTACGGGGTAGGCATTTGGCTAAGTTACGTATTATACCTGTTAACGATGTTAATTTGATTCTAATTTTATTTATGTGCTGTTTCCAGTTTAATTGACGGTCAAGGATAAGACCAAGATACTTCTCATGAGTTTTTTCTTTGAGAGCTTCGTTATTTATCTTGAGTCCTGCAAAGTCATCAATTCGTTTGTTTTTTGCTGCAAATATGACAAAATTTGTTTTCGATGTGTTGATTGTAAGTAAATTTGAAGAGAACCAGCTGTTAAGTATATTTAAGTCGTTTTGTGCTCTTGAAATTAAGGTTTGAATTGAATGACCAAAATAAAACAAACTTGTGTCATCTGCGTATAATGTGATATCAGCTGTTAGACCTATGTGTTGAATATTATTAATGTAAATTAAGAACAAAAGAGGACCTAAAATTGAGCCTTGAGGAACGCCAAAAGATATTAGATTTGCAGAGCTTTGATGTGGACCTATTTTGACTACTTGCTTACGGTTTTGAAAGTATGAATTTAAAATTTCATGAGCCTTACCAGTGATACCGATTTCAGAGAGTTTATTGAGTAGAATTTCGTGAGAAATTGTATCAAATGCCTTCTTGAGGTCAATGAAGACACCGAGTACAATTTGTTTATCGTCTATTTTGTTTTTTATTTTGGTCACGAGGTCGATAGTTGCGGAGAGCGTGTTAGATTTAGGTCTAAAACCGTACTGTTTTGCATATAAAACTTGTTTAGAGTCAAGGTATTTTTCAACACGAGAATAAATAACTTTTTCAAATATCTTTGAGATCACGGGTAAGACAGAGATCGGGCGGTAATTGCATGGGTCAGATTTATCTCCGGATTTGAAGATTGGCGTCACTTTTGCGATTTTTAGGCTGTCCGGGAAGACTCCCCTAACCAAACAGTCGTTTATACAATTTGTTAATGGAGTGGTAACTAGTTTTTGTATACACTTAATGGATTTCGTACTGATACCATCGATACCACAACTGGTATTAGCATCCAGTTGGTCAATTATTTTTGTGATTTCATCCGTGGTTGCTGGTTCGAAGTGGGTCAAATCGGTTGTTTCTGCAACATCAGGTGTTTGTACTAAGTCATTTGGGCTTCTTACTTGTGACTTTGGAATTTCGTTCGCTAATATTGAGCCAATTGTGGAGAAATAACTGTTGATACACTCACAAATTTGTTTTTCATCGGTAACAATGCTTGAGTTAACAACTAGTTTATTTGGGCCAATTCTGTCTTTGATTTTATTTCGTGATAGGTTATTGATAGCCTTCCACATTTTCTTTGGTTTCTTCATGTGCTTCTTGAAAAAGTTATGGTAATATGTGTTTTTTGTTTTTTGTATTGTTTGGTTAACCTTGGTTCTGTAATCCTTAAATATTTTTTCTAAATTTGTGTCTGATTTGTTTTCTTTATAGTTGTGCCATAATTTGTTCCTTTCATTGATATCATGTATTATGTTTTTATTTATCCAATCTTGTCGTGGTGGATTCAGTATCTTTGTTTTGTTTACTTTACTCTTTGCAGTGCAACTCAGTATTGTTTGTTCTAATGTGTTATAGTCATGCATGTTTCTTTCATCAATGTTACCAAGAGAACCTTCTACCATTTCATATAGTTTGTTATAATTTATTGTTGTGTAAATAACTTTTTTAATAGGTTCGGGCTGATAATTTTCTATTTCTACGTATAATTGTTTGTGATCTGAAAGAGAACTATCGATAACATTGAAATTGATGTTATTTTTTGTAAGGTTGGAGCAGACATGATCTAAAATAGATTTCTTGGAGTCAGTTTCACGTGTGCAATATTTATTGCAAATCTTGTTTAAAATTCTGTAATCATTTTCCTTTGCTATATCTATATATTTACGTGTATCTCGGTCGGGTGCCAGCAGATCAAAATTAAAATCGCCAAATACTATAGCTCTCTTTTTATTTTGTAGCTGCATAGAATAAGCTTCAAGGAAACTATTCACCTTGTTTCTATTGGGATTGTATACTGCGCCAATATCTAGACATTGCCGTTCCAAGTGGATCCAGAGATAGTGGATGTCGTCGTCAATGCAGTGTTCTTCAATAAGATTGTGCTTGAGGTCATTATGAATGAATATTGAGACTCCTCCTCCTCTTCGATGTTGTCTATGGTTACTATAGTGGGTGTAGTTTGGGATTTGTAATACACGGAGATCATTGTCGTCCTTGATCCAGGTCTCCGATACTACAGCAATATGAGGCTTGAGTGTAACAATTATGCATCTAAATTCATCGAATTTTCCCGGCTTGACAAGACTACGGGCATTCATATAAAAACATTTAAGAGATTTTTTAGTCGTCGTGATATCATTGTAGTTATTGGTTATTTTATATGTTATTCTACCAGATGAAGCAGTTAGTTTTTTGATTCTGTTGTATTTCCTTTCTGTTTCCCTTCGATTGATTCTATAATTTTGGGTATGCCTCTTATATATTTTATAACCAAGTTATTTTCGCCGTTATTAGTGCGTTTTTGAAGCTCTTCTTTGAGGTCTTGCATATGTTTCCTTTGAGTTGGAGTTTGGTCTGAGAAGATTTTGATGCTGTCGTTATCAAATTTGACGTTGGTTTTGTTACGTAATAAGAGCGTTACCGTTTTTTTTGATGCGAAGCACACCTTAGTTGGTCGAGCACGATCTGGTTTGAACTTGCCAAGACGAATGACTTTAAGAGGTTCAGGACATTCGTTACTAATCATTTTAATTATTTTTGTAACCTCATTGATATTATACGTATCCCTATCAGTCGCTGTCTTTGCTTCTGGTATTCCCACGATAACAATATTTTTAGACCGCAAACTACGTTCGTTGATCTCATATACAATTTCTTCATAGCTTTGACGTGACTTCGTTGAAGGGAGGACCAATGGAGATATATTTTTGAAATTGTGTATTTCAGATTCTAAGAGTTCGATTTTCTTCTCAATGTTTTCGCTTAAGGTTTGCAGACTATTTACTTTAACTTTTGTGTTGTTTTGATCGGTGATTATATTTTCGATCGTATTTCCAATATCGCTCACCTGGTTTTTGATTGCAGTGACATTTTCGCTGAGTTTATTTATATTTTCTGCTTGTGAACTGCTATTTGCCTTTATTACTGCCATCATTTCAGACATCTGTTTCTTTATATCGGATAGTTCAGATTTAATCCAGGCATTATCATCGGTGTCCTTTCTTTTACTGCGCTGGGTGATATTAGTGGGATTCATTTCAGTCAAGTTAGGCTGAGGGCCACCGAGTCTTGAATTATTGCCACATCCAGGCGGCGATCGTTTAACGCTCATTGTATATCCGTGGCTTTGGTTACTCACGCAGTTACGGAGTGCGCTGATATGTGTAAGCAGCCCGAAAAATAATGAACCCGTCTCGTTTCTGCGGGGGTGAAGAGCTGTATCCGCGTCACTTGTCGCTTACCGCTTGGAAGTAATTTATCACAACTCACACTTGGGTACTTAAAGGAAAAGTTGATCTATTACGTTTACGATAGCGTTTAAAGTAGTTTGGAATACTGTGTACAATTTTAAATAAATTCTGAGACACGTCCGTTTCGCACGCTCGCTCGTGCGTATCATTGCTCTAATCCCAAAGTAAGTAGCTTAAGCACTTGTGTTATGGGTATCAGAACAACGAAGGTACCACAAATAAATACTTAAATACAAATTATAAACACCCAGACACGGAACAAACACAAGTGTTCATCACACGAATGTTTGTCCCGGGTGGGAATCGAACCCACAACCCTTGGTTCAGAAGGCAGGGGTCACTACCAATTGAGCCACCGAGCCAGTCAAAAAAAATCTATGTATCTATCTATTGAACCAAAATAGACCCATCCAATACCCGCCAGTCATAACCAGCTCGGCTCGCACACACGCCGCTCCATATCGACATACCCGTCAAATACCGTAACCCGAATGCACTAATTTGGTGCTATTATCGTATCGCATCGGCCACATCAAACGTTTCGCAATAAAAAAAATACTGTCGCCTCACACTAGCTACCGTAACGATAGTCGGTACTTTAGATGATATCGCGTCGGCACCCTTTGATCCGTTATCGAATACTTTGAATCGATATATGTGACTACCTGTGTATTGTTCCGTTTATACATTACGGATAATCTGCCGTGATAATAGATGTCAGTGTAAGTAGGCGATATCGCTGCGTTGGTGTTTGATGTTTTGCCTAATGTGACTCCTTGGAAAATGGAGTCGGGAGTAGGTAATTCGATAGATGTCAAGGCTGCATGTAAGTCGTATCATCATCATCGGCTTATTTTAGTCTACTGCTGGACATAGGCCTTTCCAGTTATTCGCCACTTAGAGCAAACATCTGGAGGATATTCCCATAATCGCCACGCTGGGCAGGCGGGTTGGCGATCGCAGGGCGTAGCTTCTCGCTCCGGTGACGCTGCTGTCCGTCATCGGTCTGTGGTATTTAACTACGCCTTCAATTGTGATGGTTATACCGCCACCAGTCGGTTGCTAGCGCCTCGTTTGTTATTCGGCAAGATGCACCACAGGCAGGTGAGGTTGGCTTGGGGTGAAATGATGATAGGCCGCTTCATTACATCCGGCATACGTGACGCTTACGTTTTTTTTTTTTTTTATAGTGGCTCGACATAATGGCTGCCCTACACCTGATGGAAAGCGAAAGAGAAGCCCAAGTCGCTGTGACAACGGGCAAGTAACTGGTCAGTTACTTGTCAGTTGCCACCGCCATGCCGGCCCAACCCTAAACCCCCACGAGCTCCTGAAACCCTACTCACCGGCAGAAACACGACCCAGAGGTCATGTGACTGCGGTATTCTATAGGTGAGTGTAAATTTTCTGGAGCACGTGAAAAGTAGCACTCTTGGTACACGCATAGAAATAATACGCTAGTCCGTAACGGGCTCTAGTACGTCCACTGCTGAACGTAGACCTCCTCTATAACCCTCCATCGTTCCATCTGATTCACATGTGCCTTGCCGGCTCTCCAGATATTTGTAGGGTCACTTTTTAAAGGCTTTTTTCGTATCATAATATCAAAATCAGGAGAAGTTTAGTTCTGACTTCTGGCATTCTATTATTTCCCAACTCATATCATTGACTCATGAAGACTTACTTAGTCTGGTAAAACCGAGTTCAGTTGATATTAGAAGGTACTTAGATGATTAGGTTCAGACTCTTTCAATTCGTTTTAGCTCTGTATCTAATCATAAATGTTAACAGGCATTTTGATTAGAAGTGGTAAATTTTTATATCGTCAGTATTGATGATAAAACTATTTATCTATGAGCTTCCGCTCATGTAGGATTTAATTTGGATAGGCAAGATTTTAAGACGGCTTCGAGAACTTTCCTAAAAACTATTATGAGACTTGTTATAAAATTATTTTGACTATCGAGGTTTACCTCGATATAATAGGTTCTTATTTTAAGTAAGTACCTATATTCCTGAGGAGAAATGTATTATGTATGTTGGTCCTGCGTTTGATCTTCAATAACATCAATTACTTGAAACACCCAACTAAATAGGTATCGATAATTATGTACTTATTAAGCCTTCAATAAATTCGTCAAGGACAGTCAAACCTACTTTGTATTATTTGTTAAAAAACAATAATTATTTTAAACATCTAATTGTTCAGAATAAAGATGAAGGTACATTTACCTACATGGATAAAAGGAGATGTTTACAATGGAACAGTTTAAATAGGACCTTATCTTTCCTACTTTTTATTAAAGGTTTAAGTATATAGGTTTACTTAAAAGCTAGAACTTGTTAAACTGCACTTTTCTTAGAAAAAGTAAATAAAACCAGAAAATTTTACCTGATTTAGGAGGTTGAGGTAATTCATGTACTAGTTCTATTTTATATTCTAGTATACCTTCAACTATGTTAATACAAGTCCTTAATAACTAGACATTACTAAGTTCACTTGTAGGGCATTCAATCTATTGTTCCTCCTTAATGCCAGTCTAGCCACAAATGGGGCCTAAGATAAAAAGTTAAGCAGGTATTCGGCAGTTCTACAAAGAAAACAGTGGCAAATAAGGTGTGTTAATACCATTATCCGTATTGTATAGAATAAATTAACGTTGTTTACATTTTCGGCTTTATATTTTTGTTGCTAGGCGGTTTGTACAAAGGAAATTGGAGCATGGACTTCGTAAATAAAAATGAGTAATACGTACCTGTTTGGGAGATTATTGTGTATAGGAGGTCTTGAATATAGTCAAGGTCATAAAGTATCTATTTACTGTCCAGTAAAACGAATTTTAGTAGAATTTCCACGTTGTTGCCACTTCGGTATATCTTGAAGTGAAGTGGAACGATGTACCGATTCAACTTACCTATTAGGTTAAATTTTTAAGAATATAATATAACTTGGCTAGACATACTTTGGTTGTAGTTTTTAGCAATGGCATGATTTTCTTTATCACAAGTAACCCGTTATTTAAAAGGATGTAAGGGAGCGGCCTATCATCTTTTCGCTCCAAGCCAACCTCACCTGCCCGTGGTGCATCCTGCCGAATAACAAACGAGGCGCTGGCAACCGACTGGTGGCGGTATAACCATCACAATTGAAGGCGTAGCTAAATACTAAAGACCGGTGACGGGCAGCAGCGTCACCGGAGCAAGAAGCTACGCCCTGCGATCGCCAACCCGCCTGCCCAGCGTGGCGATTATGGGTATATCCTCCAGATGTTTGCTCTAAGTGGCGAACAACTGGAGAGGCTTATGTCCAGCAGTGGACATAAGTGTAATAGGCTGATGATGATGAACCCGTTCATGCCGAAAGTAAAATTGCAATGATGGGCTACGGAATCGATAAAATACTTATTTCTTATATCATCAACATCATCATTTCAGCCCACATCTACCCACTGCTGAGTATAGGCCTCTTCTTTCAACCGCTACTTTACATGGTCTCTTCTAACATTGATGGATATCATTAAATATTTTCAATTCTCAACATGGATATCATGAAATCTTTTGATAATGTTTAAGGAAAATATAACCCTATAAAATTAATGTAACTTTCAGGAACTGATAACGATAGTAGAAAATTTCCTAGAAACTAAGTATTAACTTTTTTTTTTATAGTGGCTCGACATAATGGCTTCCCTACGCCTGATGGAAAGCGAAAGAGAAGCCCAAGTCGCTGTGACAACGGGCAAGTAACTGGTCAGTTGCCTGTCCGTTGCCACCGCCATGCCGGCCCAACCCTAACCCCCCACGAGCTCCGGAAACCCTTCTCACCGGCAGAAATACGACCCAGAGGTCATTTGATTGCGGTATTCTATAGGGTGGAGGTCCTTCCCCGGACGGGCGGCTCAAATCGAGCGAAGATTCGCTATGCCCTACCTCTCTTAACTGTTTTATTTTAATAAGAAATTGGTCAATAACAACCCCGGAGTCAGTTTACGTTCGTTACGTTACGTAAAACCGTTCGATCTGGGCCCAAATTCCTGCTCATTATCACGTTCACACCAACATCTTTCACGACGGTTCTCAGCGTTACCTAAAGCAGGTGGAAGAGCCATCTCTTTTCGGTCGTATCCAGCTGTAGGCCCGTCAGACATACATTTGTGCACCAAGTATAATATCTCTTGCGTACTTGACTAATCTCACAGAGAGATTTTGTTGGCAAACTTTAGTTAGAATTTTGGTGCACAATTCAAGGACTCTACAATACAAAATCTTATCGATCGTCAGCCTGCAAAAGAAATAGGCTTCCCAGCAATGAACATTTGGGGGATCAGCCTTAGTCACCAGGCAGGCAAGCGGGTGGGTCACCTCATTAGATTATGTTTACCCAGGTAAACGATACTGCCCGTTTTTGTATAGTAGCTCGACATAATGGCTTCCCTACGCCTGATGGAAAGCGAAAGAGAGGCCCAAGTGGATGTAACAACGGGCAAGTAACTGGCCAGTTACCTGTCAGTTGCCACTGCCATGCCAACCAACCCTAACCCCCCACGAGCTCCGTAAACCCTACTCACCGGCAGAAATACGACCCAGAGGTCATTTGGCTGCGGTGTTCCTATGGAGGTCCTTCCCCGGACGGGCACTGGGCAGCTCAATTCGAGCGAAGATTCGCTATGCCCTACCTCTTCCTGATAATATACTGTTTCCTGATAATCGCTTTCTACGAAACCCATCCATTATCCTAGCCTTTTTCCCGATTGTCTCAGGGTCGGCTTCCCAAACTGAGAGATTTGGCGAGGGCTAAGCTTTTAAACAGAGCGACTGCCATCAGACCTCCGCAACACTTAGGGTAAGCTATACCCATTCCCAGTTTAGGCGTCAGAGTTAACATCATCTCTGATATGATGTAACGACTGCTATCTGAGTTGGTAAAGATAGCACCCGGGACCAACAGCTTAACGTGCCTTCCGAAGCACGGAGGAAATCGGTGTCAAATTTTGGTCACCCATCATCGGATTGACCGCGCCAATGGTTGCACAACGTTGCGATCATTGTTAAGCGAACAAGACCGCGGCGCCACTGAGCCCTACGAAACCCACGGGATGAAAAATGGGGTATTCTAAACCCGGAAACTATACGGACAACTGACAGTAAAAAATTTTTTCATCTCAGTCATAATACAATCATGAAAATAATCCACCAATAAAATATATCACCAGAAAATACGTCCAATTACCACACATCATTACAATGATTAAGAAGTAAAAGTGTTACGCTTATCACTGTGCAAATTAAGACTTACCTACCGTCATCGTCATCTCTACCGTGTTAATTTGAACTAGTCATAATCTTTTTTACTATATTTACATTGTAATTATATGTAGGCTACTTTAATTTAGGTAAATCCACTTTTTCGACATGTTTATTATGTTGAGCTAGGTTCATTTGTGAATATCCTTGGGTTACTTTTAGATTTCTGATGCGACTATACTTACGCGTCCCGCTTGGCAGGTAGGCGATCGCAGTAGGTTTTCTTTGTATCCAGGTAAATGCTAATGCCCTGATATGCCCTTAGACGTCTTCTACGACACCCTCGCGATGAAATGGGGTCCATGACCAAGGACGCTAGTTAGAATACCAGCGTAAGCTGACGTTAATACTACGTCTACATTCTGCCGTGATTTACCACTATCAGAACATTGTAGTTAGACTAACGATTAGAGGCCGAAATCGGTCTATCATAATTAATGTTCAAGTAAAGTTGATGCCAGGGCAGGCAGAGACAGAGCCGCTAGCAAATAGGAATGTTCCAGGGTCAAAATAATTACATTATATTTAGTCCCCATTTTAGATAATAAAAATGTATTGGACACTTATTTTTTCTTTTTTCGTATAAACAAAAAATAATAAAACGTAACTCCGTGCGACAAAATGCCACACGGCGTGACGTCACGCGTCACTTTAACGTGCTATATCTTTATAGTTTTCGGTCTAATTTACAAATGAAAAAAAATACGTATATTTTATTTTTGAATACATAATCTAGAAGACGGACTAATCATTTCTACGGTAATTCATTTTTACGGTAACAAGCCCATTGCTGCCCACTGGCGAATGGGAGTTTAGTGGGTAAAAGCGGATACGATGTGAAAGTATCTAATACATTCCCCACTTAAAAATAAAAAAGTTTGATGTGTGATTAGGAAATCACATACAAATGGCCAATACTCCATATATAGTCACATACTAAAAACTAAACGATGAAACAAAGGAACTCTACAAGTGCCTAATAAGCATTACCACCAAAACATATAAACGTTTGTACTTAATACGTACTATTTGTACGTACTTTAATCTTTATACACAAAAGAAAAAAAAAAGAATAATAATAAAACAATCAAAAAGTACATAAAACCAAAGTACGTAAAATAAAAAATACGTATCTTTTATTTTTGAATACATAATCTAGAAGACGGACTAATCACATTTTTACGGTAAAAAGCCTATTGCTGCCCACTGGCGAATGGGAGTTTAGTGGGTAAAAGCGGATACGATGTGAAAGTATCTAATACATTCCCCACTAAAAAATAAAAAGTTTGATGTGTGATTGGGAAATCACATACAAATTGCCCATACTCAATATATAGTCACGTACTAAAAACTAAACGATGACAAAGGAACTCTACAAGTGCCTAATAAGCATTACCACCAAAAACACTTATACGTTTGTACTTAAAACGTAGTATTTGTACGTATTTTAATCTTTATACCGGTTGTTTGCTGGATTCGTACGTCTATGGAGAATCCTGTCGTTAAAAACTTAGACGTAATTAGGTTTTATCTTGGTATAGTAAAATTTGTAACTGTCAAACTCTGTTTTAATTACGTTCATGTGCTAATAAATAATTGAAATCACGTGCAAACGATTCCAAAGAAAGTGTTTCTACTTAGTAAAGAAATTTCTGATTAGAGTTGGTTATACTTTCTGCCAGTTCTTATAGGTAGAATCAAATTCTACTTTTCCTTACAGATTTTTTAGTAATGATTTGGAAATAGATAGTAGGCTCGGATAAATGTTCACGAGAAGACTTTGCTGACCGCCAAAGTTCAAGTGATAGTCGTTGTATTTTTGGTCTCAAAAAAATACTTATGTACATTGTATTAAATCTACACTTAACCAGAATATGTAGGTCGAGGATTGAGAATAGAGGAATATTTATCGATAAAACAAATTAAAATGTTTTTTATTATATTTCCAAATAAAAACAAACCATTTTTTGTCAATGAAAACTTTTAGAGTAAACAATGTAATTTCACTAATTTCATAAACAGCCCAATGACTTAAAAATAAACTAGATTTAAAACTTTTTTTACAAATTTCCTGCATATGCGTTTTCTTTTTGTATTTTTATTACTATTTCATTTTTCACCGTTTAAATAGGCCTAATTTAAAAAAGAAAGAACATAGTTTACTTAGATAATTGAAAAATAAAATTCTTAGCTTGGTTTTCCTATGAATGGAAAATGAACAAGTAACCATATGGATCATTTATGGTTACTTGTCCATTTCCGTGGTAATTTGGACAATATTATGTCCGCACAACAAAATATTTTTTAAGACAAATTTTCCATTTGTCTTAAAAAACTATGTAACTCCACATAAACAATTTTATAATACCACTGAAAATAATACTTATTTCTATACAAATAGCACGCGTATATTGTCACTTTAAACATTTAACTTGATTACCCATTATCTTTACAGCCCTTCGAATGTAAGTGATTAAGATGATATCAGATAATGTAGTGCTGTTGGCACTTTGATGCCTGTATGACGGCACAAATCTAATTGAGGGGGAAATTTTATGCATACATGCATAAATATGTACTTTGACAAGATCCCTTTATGAATAAAATATTTTTGACATTTAAATATTATTTTTTTATTTTTTTAAATGAGATTTCGCTCTCCTCCATTTCTTGAACAAGTGTTATTAGCTCAAAACTTTCTTTAGTTATTTGTATCTGTTATGATGTAAAATTATGATTAGGTACTTTATCAATGAAAATTGAAGACTTTTTGTATCTGTTTACATATTATAGCCGTTTGTCTGATAAATGAGCTGTATTACTAGTTTTTACGCGAAAAAGTAACAAACTATTACTTAGTAAGTCTACTGTAAATATTTTAAACCCCATAAGCATTGGTTTCGTATATCAGACGACACATTGATTGCTTCAATCCCAAAGCTTAAGCGCATCGCATGTGTTATTGGTATCCGAACAACGAAGATAGTAACTCGCGGGCGGAGGCAAGACGTAATTCCCCGTGAGTCGGATGAGGCCGCTACATTACTAGGTATCACACGCACGGAACAAACAACAATCTTTGGACATTTATACCCGTAAGATCGGACGGATTACAAATACCCTTTGTCCCGGGTGCGAAGTGAACCCATTTTTGATTCACGAGACACTACCTGTAAGCAAGTACTAGAAATAATATAAAATATTGTACTACGCTCAGTAATCTCACCGACCTTACCTATACTGAAACATAATAATTCTTGTTATCTCGACACCAGCTAGTATAAACTTTGTAATGACGCGTTAATCTGACTGAGCGGCTTATAAATAAATACGGCTTTGAAACAGAAGCTAAATGTAAACAATTTGATAAGACATTTCGCGCTGAGTATGTTAAAACGTGGTAGGATAAGCAAAGCAACATAATAATACAACAGTTAGAATTAATTATTTATTCATCATCATCAGCAGCCTATCACAGTCCACTGTTGAACATAGGTCTTTCCAGTTGTGTGGCACTTTGGCTATACATCTGGAGGCTTTCCCCATAATTGCCACGATGGGCAGGGAGGTTGGTGATCGCAGAGCATAGCTTCTCATCCTGGTGACACTGCTGCCCAACATCGGCCTGTGGCATTTCGTTACGCCTTCAAAAGCGATAGTTATACCGCCACCAGTCGGTTGCCAGAACCTCGTCTGTTATTCAGCAGAATGCATGAAAAGATGATGGAGTCGCTCCTTTATATTCTCCAATCCGATCAGCCAATCACAATTGTAATTTGGGGGCATTAGCCTTAGTCACCACCTAGGTTTTGTTTTGTCTCATTTGGAATGGGCCACCCCATCTCATCTTGTCGGTGTCGTAGAAGACGCCTAAAAGAAAATCGGGAACAAGCAGCAGCGTTTACCTGGGTACTAGGTAATAGAACCTAGTGCTACTCCGGAGGTAGCAGGGTATGTGGGACTCACTCCGGCTTTAGATGGAAGCGAGACGGAGAATATCCACTTCACCACGCGTTTAGGTGATGGTGTCATGGGAAGCGGCGTGAGCCATAGCACCGCGACACCATCAGAGCAGTTTGGGAAGTGAAGGGAGTGGCCACCATCCACTCCCGTCCGACACGATAGGACCCGTGCAAGGCAGATGGACCTGCCCCCGTACCATCCACCCGCTGGGCCCCGTCAGGCGGCAAGGGTCGTCTCAGAGGATAGAGAGGACGGGAACAAAACACCGCGAGGTCCAGGAAGTGAAAAAGTAAGAAAGAGGAGTCCCCCGAAGGGCAATCCTCTTTCTCTTTGACCCTCGCCGACAAACCAGCGCCAAATCCTGTGGCCGACAAGCAGCCCAACAGGTGTAGGCCTACTCAAAGCCGTTGGGTTGTATAGGATAGAGAGGACGGCAACGATACACCGCAATGTCCCCCAGAAGGCTCATCCTCTGCGACCCTCGCCACACACTCCAGCGCAATGCGCTGGGGCCGGCAATGCAGCTCCACTAGCGCGCGTTGTTGGACGCGCAGCTGCAGACTGCGTCTGCCACACAAAAGACGCCGCCAGAAGGCAGCATTACTCGCGGCGGGACGGGCGGGGATCGCAAACAATCTCCTAAGAGAGCCCGCCATTGCTCGGACCTTCCTCAAGTATTAGTAGCAGACAGCCACACAAGGAGGCATCTCACTGTTGTACCCCGCGGTTACCAATCCTTGCCACTTCTAAGTAGCACTCGCAATTACTAGACCAACGTGCTTGTCATGATTAAACCCATTTCTATGAAGACCACTTGTAATCACCTACCATCCATAGATACGTTTAATGTTGTCATTAGGAAATAAGAAATAATCACTGGCAACAATTCGCCTTGAACCGCAAATTCATTGTTCTGATCAACGTCGGCACATAATAGGTACATTTCGAAGCATTTGAAACACGTGTATTATCACATATTTAATGACGGTCTTTAGCAATTTTTGCACAGCCATCGAACCTGTGTTTGCACCAAACAATTTCTCACTGTAAACCCTCACAATGGATTGTACTGTTTATTCAATGACTAAACGCTTGTTAACATCTACCTAATGCTGGCCATATAAATTGCCTATTGCATCGGTCCTGTCAGTAAGACGATATTCGCTCGTAAGTCTCTTAACGACTTCTTTAGATTTGCTCCGGCATTGCTCAATCACCTTAACAAGCTTACTTCTAGACACAACAATGTGTCTACTGGCATATGACCTTAGTTTCATCATTCCTTAACCGCATAACTGGGTGGCGTGTTTTCAGAGGAGAATCGTTCCAATAGTTGGTTCGTTAGAGGTTAGTTTCCTTTGGTGGATGTGTGGGTTGCAAAGTTAAGTTTATGTTTGCGTCGGCGCCTTTGATGCCCGCACAAAGGGTACCGCGCGTGGAGTGTCCAACTGTCCATCGACCACCTGAGCTATGTTTGCGTATTCATCCACTTACATATGCGACATTCGTCCTCTATGTTTGTGGTATTACCTTTTGAAATGTAGAAATGGAGCCTCGGTTTCATAGTTCAGAATATGAGTGTGGATTGGGATTAAATTTTTGGTTGGGTACATTCCACTTGAAACTGCGAACGTAACAATTTGAAGATAGGCCTTAAAAAGTTTATCTAGAGGTTCTAAACTTTTATTTAAACTTATTAAGACATGTTTTCATTTTATTGCATTGGTATATTGGTAGATAGATATACTGTGTATATTCCTTGTAAGTACACAATACAGGTGACTTGAAAAAGGAGTAGGTTTATCAGACATTCTCTTGAACAATTTAGACCGTCTTATCGTTACAAGCATTCTCTTCCAGACAACGTTTGGGTAAAGGATAGATAAAAGAAGGTATAGTGTGTAATAGTAATTTTATACTTTTAGGTCAATTGAAAATACTTTAATAATAATATTTTTTTACTAATTTATAGTAAAAGAGACAAAAATATAGGTCTAGGTACTGAGAACAATGAAAACGAAATGAAAATTTGCGGAATAATGGACGAGATGCAATAATTTAAGGCAAATATAGGTAGATCTGTCCCTCTAACAAACACAGATTTTTTAATGAAATTGTATGGTGTGAATGTAATATGACGTCATCGGTGATATCGGATCTCCGTCTAATAGGTTTAAAGGTTTACAACCGGCATAGAGCTATTTATTTGAAAATATACATATTTGTTGTAAATAAACATTTTAAAATGTCTTCGATGACACAAGCATCTGGACTCCTAAAATATTTCGATAAATCTATGAAAAGAATCACGCACGTATTACTTTTTGTATGACGTAAGTATAAAAAAAAATTAACTATCACTATACTTGTTCATAATGTCAAACGTCTATAATAATGCATTAACCCTTTAGTAGTATATTCTTGTTTGATTCATTATACATTTCGAGATTTTCCTAATATTTTTAAAAATAATATTATACCTGCTTTATAAAAGTAAAATGCCTACTTGCTTATGAATTTTGGTAATATTTTTTTAGAATTAGGTATAAGAAACTACATATGTATAGTACTTATCATTATCCATTCAAACTTAATGATCACCTGACTGCAATTACGAAATTCGGAACATAAGTAGGTAGGTAGGTAAGGTTATCTATTAAACCATTATAAAATGACTTATTAAAGTTAAACGAAATTAATTAGTAATCCAACGCAATAAGTGGTATCGAAAGAAAATGATTAATGAATAATATGTAGGTATAGGTATCTACTTGTAATGGTACTTAATTAATTAAGATCATATGACGAATGATAAATGACTAGCAAAAGATGTTATTAGTTAATATTATGAGTGGTCATTATGCTCCATATTAAATGTTAATGTTATAGGTGATATTTATAAAATTAACAACATGAAGAAGCTACCTCTATATTTCGTTATTATTTAGTTCGTTATTTTTTAAAATTAGATTAAACAAAATTGATATCTTTTATTATGCACGATAAATTAATTAAAATAAACTTAGCTAAAGAACCTCCTCCTTTTTTGAAATCGGTTAAAAAGTTTGCCTAGAAATGACCTGAGAGGAACAGATTGCAAATACTTCCGTTAAATAGTTTGACAGTGTGACAGGAAAAAACAAAAAATGCACTGGTTGTCACAACATGTCTGTAGAAAAGATTTGACCAAATTTCTAAAAACGTAGGCACTAACACTAACACTATACTAAGTTTAGGCAACAGCCAAAATAAACAATTCAAAGGAATTCCTTAATTCAAATAAATTGTAATGACAGTAACTTTTTTAAACTTAAGTAACTTTTAAAATTTTGATTTTAAAATTCATATCAATTTTATTGTACTAATATTCAATATGACTTAGGCCTTAAATATAAATTTATCAACTTCAATAAAATTATTACAATAAAATATAATAAAAGCATTTTATATCATTATATCAATAAAATAAAATAAATTCCCAGGACATGATAATATACTTAAAATGCCTTTATTATATATTTTTTGGAACTGTGAAGATTTAGAATAACGGAAGACTTTTGTTATTACGAGTATAAAATCATTCATTTTGATTCTGTATTTTGGGAGACTTTTTTACTTTTATCACTATTTTTCTAATATTTTACCATATTTATTCACATTACTATGTCTGTGAGAAGACTTTATTTCTGTTTTTTTTAATAAAGTATTGGTCAGTAATTTTTTTTAAATGTTGTAAAGTCAAATATAAAGTCATTACAACATTTTGTAATTCTTTTTCTTAATAATTGATATTATTAGCAAAAAGAAAATTCACATCTGTTTATACCTAACTAATAATGATCCTTAACCGTGTATGACACCTACACACAATAATTAATAAGGTAGGATTTTAGTTTTAGATATTTACTTACTAGGTAACTATATATTTAAATACGAGTGTATATTTTTATTTTTAATGAAATAGTTTGCTCAACTTCGCTCCTCTCTTTAAATAATTGCAATTCTACCTGAAGGTTGTCTGGAAGTAATCGCTTACTATAGATAAGACCTAAATTGTTTCACGAGATAGATCTGTGTGGAATCTTTTCTTTTTCAGAATTTTTTTCTACATAAATATAAATATTCTTCTATCTAGTTATCTACTATTCATTAGTTACAACATAACCACCTCCTAGTAACAGAAACAAAAAGCTTGTAAGAATAATATAGACAAAATTGATCCAGACTGTAGAATCACTGATTCAGCTTTCACTGTCGCTCCTTAACTTAACATAATACAATAGACCGTAGCAATAGGTACTGAGCGAGCAATAGAAAGACAAATTACAAAGAGCACGAACAAAACGTGCGGCACAAAGACTTGCCTACGAAACGAAATTACGAGAGCAATTTCGCTCACCTAATAGCTGCTAGGGGACGCTGTGTCACCAAAAATTTGCATTGAGTTAGCAAACACCGCTCAATGCCGAAACGTCGCAAATACGCTTCAACTCAACCGCGATAAGGTTGCAATGTGGTCCGTTGGTTCAAGCTATTGGAACTCTGTCGTTTTGAGTTGGAAAGTGGTTGGGGCGATTCGCTATTGTTGCCGATCGATTTCGAAGGCAGTGCTCAGTAAGCTCCGCCTACTGGGCGGGGCGCTGCCGCTTCGGGAGCTCATACAGGCGCCGGCCGCCGCGGCTCCTTTGATGCCCCCCCTCCCGCGAACGCACGCGCAGGCCCCGATACCAAACGCACACAAACTCATAACGCTCCGCGCGCTCTCTCAAGCCGGTTGTCAGTTCAGAAACCGGTTTGCCAGTGACAACATAGTGTTGATACCAAAGTGCTGAGTACAGTGCCCTAGTGTTCATTTGAATGGATTGTTATTTAGTGGAAATGGAAGACAAGCCTTACAGTGTTGACTCTTCGGATGATATTAATATTGAGGAGGAGGAAGAACACATTGAGGATAATCACAGTAAGTTCTTTATGGTTTTCAACTATTTGTTTTGCAATTTTTTTTTGTTTATTTGTGTATATCATTTTTTAGTTCATGCTTATTTGCATGCTTTTTGTGGACTAAGTAGATATTTTAACGAAAGTAATAATTTTTTTTTATTCAAAGTCTGTCTTTTGAAGTTTTTATTTTTTTCTATATTAAAACACTTAATCCAAAAAACAATGAAACCTATATGTCCCTTAATAATAATACGAATGGGTTAATTAAATAAACAATTAATTAACTAGTTGGGCACTTGAAACAATGTAATAAGGATATAAATTAATTGCCTTAAATTTTATATGCCTTTTTCATCTCATACATAAACAATTATGTTTGTTTAACTATTTTAAATTTCTTTGTTTTTGCAATTCAGCAGAATAATGGTTGTTAATATATTTATGGTTAGTCAATTTTAAACAGCATAGTAAAATTTCTAAATGGTTTTTTATTTTCTCCTCAGGTTACCCTCCGGACTTCCCTATCGAAGCGTTGGTGAAACTCGAGCGTCCCTCACCCCCTTTACCTACCCCACCGCACACGCCCACCGACGACACGCCTCCAGCCGTCGTTATCTCCCGCCACCAGCCCGGGTGGACCCCACCGGCACCCCAACCTTATCCCACTTACCCCCGGCCGGCCATGCAAACGCCCTACCCCTACGAGAAAGCGCCAGTACCAAATTACGCGCACCCCGCGATGTCAGCTTACGTTCAAGCACAAGTCGCAACGCTACCCCCATCAGCACCATACCACGCAATGCTGGTCAACCAGTGGATCAGAAACGCCGCTCTCTACCATCACTCCTTAAGATACCCAGGAGTTATGGCACAGAGAATGCCCGGGAGAAACCCGCCGCCGATGAGAGCACCTGGAGTACCCGGTGCAAGGCCCAAGAAGCAATTTATCTGCAAATACTGCAATCGACAGTTCACCAAGTCCTACAATCTGCTGATTCATGAAAGGACGCACACTGATGAGCGGCCTTACTCCTGTGACATTTGCGGAAAGGCATTCAGAAGACAAGACCATTTAAGAGACCATAGGTAAATATCTTTTCCTATCTTTTCAGCATGATTTATTTTTTAAGTACAACGTGTGATAAAGCTAATAACACGTCAGCCACTATTAGAAATCAATAACTATCCCGAGGCTTCAATTTAAATTTAATGTTTCCTCTCTAATATCAACAACGTGATTTAGGACGTGTTTCATCGAGGTTTTGTTGACGATAAGAAAAAAAAATTAAAAGTGTAAACCTTTTTGTGAGGTCTGAGGTCGCGAGGCGGCGGCCGCACGCGCTCCCCGACCGGTTTGATTCTTTACGATCACCATATCTGTCTTGCTCCGCCGGCGAACAAATTACACGTTATATTTCTTCGCTTTTACGAGACAAACTTACCTTTTTTTTCTCTCACATCATGGCCTGTATATATTACCGGTCTAATGTGGAATTACTTTGAATTTCATTCGATAGGGTTATTATTTCGACGCCTTATTGAGACATAGAGACGCATTTAGGAGTGTGTTTACACAAAACTTGTTCTCTTGAATAGTGAAAGCTGAACGGTTGTCTAACATTGGTTTTCTATTTTTTTCCAGGTATATTCATTCAAAGGAAAAGCCGTTTAAGTGCACAGAATGCGGGAAAGGTTTCTGCCAATCGCGGACTTTGGCAGTACATAAAATTCTGCACATGGAAGAATCTCCCCACAAATGTCCCGTATGCAACAAGAGTTTCAACCAAAGATCGAATCTGAAGACGCATCTGTTGACCCACAGTGATGTTAGTAAACATCATTTAGACCATCTTGAAGGATGTCAAGAGGTTTCGTCAACAAGTCAAGTCCCTGAGAGCTCACTGCTAGACCTCTCACACAAGCCTTCGCCTCCACCACAGCAACAGCATCAGATCTTAGCAAGCCCTCATCAATCACCCGTAGAAGCACCTAAAAGAACGTTAGGATTTTCTATAGAAGATATAATGAAGCGCTAGACTAGAAACTAGTTCCCAATGACTATTGTACTGTAAATAGGATAGGAATTAGAAATCTATGTAGATATCTTGTGAAATGTTACGTCGTTTTGACACGATGATGTATCAGAAATCAGTCCTAGTTTTTATTATTTGCCAAAGAAGTATTTCACTGACTGACGCGATCAGTAGAATATTCCATGTCTCATGCTTTACTTTTATCGTATTATCTATTATTTTAATCATCATCTGATCATTCTGCCAAAATTGTGTGTACCTCTTTAGCTCTGACAGAGGCTGATTGTATATCAACGATCTATTTCAAGACTAAAAAGACTGATGTTATTGTTTTCTTATTATTGTTGTTATGTTTTCTAAGAGATTTATTTATTGTGATAGCTTTTTACTTAGGCCTAAGTTTTGGGTTAACTAAAGTTACCGAAGAGTATTACCTTTATTTTAAGTTCTTTACATCCAAATTATGCTTCTTCGACATCGTTCAGAGCATGTTTAAATTGAGATAGACGAACCTATTTTAATTTAAGTATTTAGTACAATTTGATCTATATAGTAAAATGTAATATTGTACATTTCTGTAAATACTTCTTAGACGACGAGGCTACCTATAGAGATTTAAAATATAAAGAAAATACTAGTACACCTTTGTTTTACTATCCTTTTATAAACTATTATTCGAGTATTATTATTATAGTCTGATGATACTCAAGTATCTTTGGACTATAAAAATAATACTCAAATGATACTCAAGTATCTTTGGACTATACCTACCTACCTAATAAAGAATGCAAGTTATTAAAATACTCAAAGTAAGAGCCCAAATCCCTGAAACAGTTCAGAATTACTAGACGCAATCTATTTTTTTATTCATTATCGTAATCATGCCACAAGCCATAATGTAACGGTTATTTTTGAGATGGCGTGTCAGCCGAGTCATTAGAGAGTGGCCTATAGGCCAATATGGCGTCACAGTTCGTGCAATACCAACACAGTCATTACGGAGATAATATAGCGCACATAATTAATTACAATTATAGGTTACGTGGCTGCCAACAATTTTGGGCATATTCATACTCATTTGGGCGTTTCTAGTGAAATTGTTTGCGAACGAGTGCTTTACGTGCGTTTTGTAATTTTAACAGAAATAATGCGAATAGAAACTTAGTGCAGTATAAATAATCATTGGAAGATTCAAGTAATAGTTGTTTATTGCATGTCACATATTATCACTGTTACAGGTGGTAAATATATTATGCAGTACCTACAATGTGACGGGATGTATAGCAATTTGGTACACAATTATTTCTAATTTAAAAAAATGTGCATATTATGTCATAATATGCTATTGCGCTTTAGTACTTGCAATAAGTAAGTAACCAACTACAAATTATTAGCACCGTTTACTTTTGAAATATATGGAAAATACCTAATTAATTAGGTACTTAAATACATTAATTAAATACCTACTACGTTAATGTATTATAATTTTTTATCCCTATTACTCTCTTATTATCTGTATTATTTATAAATTCCAATTAAATCTGCTGAGAGGTAAGTTTAAAGTAATAAAGGCCGGACTCCCAGACACAATAATTATAATAATGGGATTTGGATCACATTATATAATTATCTAAATAATTATTTTCTAAGAAATATATAGGTAATTAGATTCATAAAACATGTAACATTTTTTTGATATTAATTTTTTAATGGCGAAGTTTCTCTAATTGCCTATGATGAAACTACATAGGTATTCATTAGCATAATAGCAAGTACTTGACATATGACTTATTAGACTCTCTTTTCCTCTTGTACGGTTAATACACTGTTAAAAGTAAAAGTTATGTAATTATGTAGTTGTCAAATCATCGTAAATTAAGATATCCTAATGATAATTATCACAAAAAGTCGCTTTGCCGAATGCGTTTAAACTAGCGACATCTAGATCAGTGGCTGCGAACTGTGAAATGTCACTTATTACAACACGATGTCGCTACGCGTAACGATCCGAAACCAGTTGATGCAATATTTTACCCATAGTTATAACAGTGATTTTAATATTGTTAGTGTTGGTTGTGCTTTTGTTATTCTTATTACTTTAATTTACTCATTTCTAAAAAAGTAGTTAATTGATAATGTGTATTAAATACTCATGGGCAGACCTCTTGATAGTATTTTTTATTTTACTCGAGTTTCCTCCTTGGTTCTTGCACTCTTTTTAGAAGAGTATTATGATATACTACTAAAAATATTAATTATTAGCTATTATTATAAGATAAAAGATTATTTAATTGCATTGTACTAAAATAATTAATATGTAAATACTAGGTGCAATATGCAACGTTCTTTTAAATTTGTCCGTGTCCTATTTTACATACAAGCCACAAGTGGGTCAATAAAAAGAGAACCGTTCTAAAAATGTTAATTGTGAATATTACATACAGGTTTTTAAGATAATAGCGGCATTTAAGATCGGACAGAAAATTCGAGTTGATTCTAACCAATTGTTCGATTTCGGTCCAAATTCTTCCATCTGATTGATGATTGAAGCTTAGCGGCAATTTGGCAGTCATTGGAAATTGCAACGATTCGTTTGATTGCGCTCTAATCGCAGAAATCGCGGAATCGTTTACAAAATTGTTGCATCCCCCATCACTATTTCTGATTTAAACTTCGATAATAGCCATTTCTTTCTTTTTTTTACTTTAAAAACAAAATTAAGGAAAGAATAGAGAAAAGTACCTACCTGTACACTTACAGGTTATAGCTTTTGTAGTAGCCATACTTATGTATTTTAGAATACATAGAAAATTCCATTTCAATAGCATTTTCTTTTGAATTTGGATTTGATTCATTTAGATTCGATGTTACAATAACTCTAAAAACATTTCCAGATTTTATAACTCTAAAAACATTTCCAGACTAAAATTTCCCAAGTCTAGATAAATAGTTTTATATTTATTTGAATACAATGTGTAGCTAATATAATTATTTAGTGCTCAAAGTAGAATTTTATTAGGAGCTAATTTTGTAATTTAAATTGTGCATTGCAAAATTAAAAATTTTAAGTGTTTATATCCTTTAGCCTTTACCTTTGGCATTTATTTTAATTTAAAAATGTTAGTTACAAATATATGTATATTAGGCTTTAGAAAAAATGTTTATTAGGTAAAATAAAATAAGATACCATACCATAGGTACCAAAAAATACACAGCAGCGCAGGAAAATTTAAATAACGTACCTATACATAGATTGTAGATACCTAAAAAGTGTCCGATCAGTATAATAATATTATTATGTCGCGGGGCCGCTAACTGTATTCTGCGCCTATACCAATAGGTATTTATCTTGCATCTAACTGACACTAACTTTACAATATCCTTTCAACTTGGCTTATACACTACCTATCTTGATAAACCTTTTGTTCCAATTAAAAGCAATTCATCAAGGATTAAAGTCGAATTTGGACGAGCCAAGGCAATATTTCACGGGTATCTGTCTGTCAGGCACCGTCGGCATCGAGTTTGTTGATTTATTGTTAAATTGATTTGATTTATCTATATTAATACAGGCAGTTCTATTCAATTAGACGTTTCCGATAATTGTTCGCGTTAAAACGGGTCTATGTTTTCTATTGCGTTTGTTTATTTTATCAGCTTGTTGTTGAACTACTTATCCTATATCGGAACGTGTGTTTTCTTGTCACTTTCCCTAACTTTGTTTTTGGGTAATAAATAAATGTAATTATTATTATAATTTTATCATCCCAATATTATCATCACATTTTGTTGATGTTTTGTATTTACATTATTTTATTTTTGGATTTCATAAAAAAATAAAAGTGAAATATAATTTTGAACTATGTTGCAAATAAGTATCAAAAATTGATCATTAACATGGTAAGTAACATTATAAAATAAATTTAGGTGTCTAAAAGTAATAGTTATTATTGTTAACAAGGGATGGCATTTCAAGCTTTTTTATTAATTATTATCTATTTGATAATAAATATCAACGAACAAAATAACAATTGACGGAATATTACCGTTTGAATTTCTAAAAGCAACCGTATTGAGGCACTTCATAGTATTAGCGGTACGAAAGCTACAAAAACAAAATTACTGTGTGGGTGAACAATAGTCTTAGCTAGGTATTTAATGAAGATTGCATTCCGCCTCGGGGCACAAACCACGTAACGATCATCTGAAGTAGCACGTAAGTTCTTTTGGGGCATTATTTAGAGATTTATTACTATTTAGACGATATAATTGTGTTCTCTACTGATTATTTCGACTGTGATTTATGTTATGGCTCTGAGCGTTTTACTGATGTTTGAAACAAAAGACGTTTTTTTGGATATCATGATTTATTGCTGAACAAAGGTGGATTAGATTTGGATCGATCGTTCTGTTTTTATAGCAATAAACAACTATGCCAATGCTTACAATCGAACCAAGAGAATCCCTGATATTATAAATATCAAGCTATAGCAACGTTTGGCGGCATATTAGGACATCCAGATACATAGACGAACGGTACGAAAAATGATACTACGTAAAAAAATATTTACTCGTACCTAATGAAAAGTCTCATTTATAAAGGCAGTTCGAAACAGATTATTTACTCATATTTATATTTATATTTATATATTTATTTATATTTATATTTATTTGCAAACATTTTACAAGCTTACAGAAATATTCCAAAGCGCTTATAAAATAAGTTTCAAAGGTAATAATTACATATTAATCAGTTATTAGTCAATTAGGTAATGCAATAAATTAATGGAACAATCAAATTTCTAATAGGTACATCATACGAAAAACGCATTTTTGCTTAAATTATGGTCAAGTCAAAAGTTAGTACACGAAAAAAAACAAAAAAAATAATAATTCATCTTAATTAATACAGAACATGTCACTCAAAAATAAAATTAAATAATGTCAAATAATAAAAGTCAAATAATGTCAAATCAAATAAATGTCAATCCGTTGCAATCTCATTCAAAATAATCCAAAATTTATAAAATAGATGTCGTAAGGTGTCAGCAAATAAATCTACCTCATAGTGCCGAGCAAGAATGTCCCCGATAGTTCGCAAAGCGCGGGTAGTCGGTGCGTGCCGCGCGCGCTCGGTGCGCACGGCAGGCAACGCCAGTAGGCGAGGTCTGCGGCGCGGCGCGACCAGACCCGCGGCGTCCCATGAGATTGAGGGAACGATAATATGGAATTCGGCTAATATGCTCGGACTATCAATCCTATGGTGAATTATCGAGAGATAATGAATTATTGCAAGCATGGCTCTTCTTAGTTGTAGGGTATCCATTTCCACCATTCCCGTAACGAAAAGTGACGGATATAGGTACGGATAGTACCCGTATATTTTTTTATAGAGCCATCTTGCAAATTTACGTTGAACCCTTTCAACCATAAGTACATATTTGACCTCATAGGGACTCCAAACAATTGCCCCATATTCAAGTTTGCTGCGAACGTATGCAGAAAAAAGTACTTTAGCTACCATAGTATTGTCAAACTGAGATGCTGTTCTAATAACGAAACCCAACATCCTATGTGCCTTCTTACAAGTATATATTATGTGCATGTGAAAGTCCAATTTGCTGTCCAATATTAAGCCTAAATCCTTAATGTCATATACTCTTTCCATAGGAGCGTCAGATAAGTTATAATTATGTAATACAGGTTTCGATTTGCGTGAAAATGTGATAACCTTGCATTTAAGAGCATTAAAGGGGAGATGGTTGTCTTGACTCCATTGACAAACAGAATCAATATCCCTCTGTAAAGCTAAAGCGTCTACTTCGCTATTAATGCCTAAACATATCTTCAGGTCATCAGCAAACAAGAGACATTCAGAAGTAGACACCGCTTCTGGTAAATCATTGATAAAGATCAAGAAAAGGGTTGGCCCTAAAGTGCTACCCTGACTCACCCCTGATCTTGTAAAGTACTGACTAGACTCAAAGCCATTTAATCGAACATATTGAGGCCGATTATTTAAGTAGTCTGAGAAAAAATTGAGAAGCTTGGGGGTGAACCCAAACAATGCCAATTTCTCCAACAATTTGTCGTTATCGACCAAGTCGAAAGCCTTTTTAAAATCAAAATAGGCTGCGTCGACCTGTTGCCCACAGTCCATTCGGCTCTGTACATAATCCACATGCGCAATTAAGTTAGTCGTGGTGGAGCGCGCGCGCCTAAAACCGTGTTGGCTATCATGTAATAGGTGATTGATCTGATTAGTAACTTGCTCGTTAAGTATTGCTTCAAAGATTTTAGCAAAGACGGATAGAACTGCGATCGGTCTAAAACAAGAAACATCCGTGCCTCCATCTCCTTTCGGGATGGGTGTGACTCTCGCTAGTTTCCAACTTTCCGGATATTTTGACACGGTTAGCGCAAGATTATAAATATGCAGGAGAGGCGTGGCCAGAACCGAAACGCAATCCTTTGCTAGAAAAACGGGGATACCATCAGGTCCACCAGACGAACGTGGCTTTAGTCGTCTAGCCGCCTTAAGAAGATCAGTCTCCCCGACTGCCGAAATTGCAATTGAAGTTGCGTCACGACAGCTATGAGCAGCCTGTGCAGCCTGGGTACAGTCCAACATAGGAACATCGTTATGGAACACCGATGCAAAATAAGCAGCAAAAGCGTCAGCTGCGGCTTGTCCCTCAACCTCTGTATCACCAGATGTGAACGCGTTACAATGCTTCCTATCCCTTTTCCTATCCTTAATATACTCCCAGAACTTAACTGGATTGTCGATGATGTTTTTTTGTACTGATTTAATATAATGCCGATATTCGTTGTCAATCATTTTTTTTACTTTCTCCCTATAGTAAATGAACATTTGCTTATTAAATTCTTTGCCTTCCTTTTTAAATCGCTTGTGATGAAAGTGTTTATTCTGAATATTTTTTATAATTTCCGCATTATACCATTTAGGATAGACGTACCTTTTTGCATTTTCAGAGGGACGATTTTTTACGGGTACAAAAAGACCAATACATTCATTAAGTATGTTGTAAAACAGCTGGACAGCAGAATCCACATCTGTAAATGTTAATATTTCAGACCAGTCTAATTTCCTGAGCGCCTCGTATAGCCCCTGGAAGTCTGCTTTACGCCAATTCCATTCGGGAGTAATTCCTAAACGAGGTGGTGGTTGTTGCGAGTTAAATCGATCATTAGATATAACGTTGGACGGAAGCTCGATAACTATGTCGAGTGGTGGATGATAATTATCGATATTCACCAAGGGATCCATGCTTACAGATACTACCAAGCAACCAGGTTCAAAATTGCTCAGCACCAGGTCCAAAATACCGCCATGACTGTTAACTACATTATTACATTGGTGTAGCGAACAGAAGTCACAAAACATGTCAAATTGGTTTTTTACATTAACACTACATGAATTTAAATTGAAATCACCTATTATAAGTACATTAATATCAGAATAACAACAAATCACATTTTCAATACATGTCAAAACATTCAAATATTGATCATCGTTATAACTAGGGGGCAGATACACGACACCACATAGAATTTTGACTTTTTTCAAGGACACAATAGCAAATATTAGTTCTTTGTCATCAGTCATATTGGGGATTCCATTAACTTGGCGGATACTATGGCAATCGGGAATCGCGAGCAACACACCTCCCCATCCAACGTCACCTACTCTGTCTTTACGCATAACATGATATCCAGGCGGAAATAGTTCTCCGTCAGATACAGAACTGTTCAGAAATGTCTCTGTTAGGGCTATTATGTCGTATCTACTTCTCAAGACATTATTGTTGAACACATGAGTTTTAGAGCGAAGACCTCTAACGTTTTGGTAGGCTACATTGAGCTTATAGGGTCGGCGTTTGCGCGTTTTAGACTTTGACTCGAAAATTATGCCGCCATGGTTTTACACATATGTCCTCAGCCCAGTTTTCAGCTGCCATAACCATGTCTGCATTCTTCAGAGGGACTCCTAATTTAAAGGAAGCATAACGCCCACGGGGTTTCAACTCTTCAACTGTGCAGACATCACTGCCACATATAGACCCAAGGTGTTTGCGCACTTGCTCTATTGTGGTACCCTCCTGTACATAGTATAGATGTAAATATCTCCAACGCTCTGAAGCCCGCAACGTTGTCGAGCCTGGTGCTGCAGTACCTCTAAGAACGCCAGGAAGAGACGCACGTGTCCGTCGGGGTCGTACCTCCTCCCAAGCACCCTTATCAGTATCGCCGCATGTTTTGCTCAAAGTAGGGTCAGGTGCTGATAATACTTTATCTTGGGCAGTTACCCTACTACGTTGCGAATTTGCCGCGAGTGGGCTGCTGGATGTTTCTTTATGAACAGTCGGCTTGGAGATTGTTTGAGGTTTGCGTTTCGAGGCTTGTTGCTTTGTTGTTGAACTAGAAGAACCAAAAAGATCTTTTGAAATGGGAGGTTTATTGGCCTTATCAGCATTGGCTATGTATTGTTCTTCCAGTTTAGATACTTTGTTTGTTAACAAGTAATATGCGCATACACATACAGATTATTACTCTAATAAGAGATTTATTTGGTAATATAACCAATAACAATAGTAACAATATCAAAAAGTTTATTTGCCAAAGAGAAGTAGTGCTTCTCTAACTCATATTGGTAAAAAAACATCTAATTTAAATAACACCGATGTTCAATTCCACTACTCGAACAGCTATTAATGAGTACAAAATTACGATTTAAAATTGTTCATAAAATTTAATATAAAACCGATGCTCCCCGCAGAGCACGCGCCACCTGGCAGCACCCTCACGCAACGCTTATTGGCACCTGTCAATCATCACAAATCATCGGGCATAATAGGTTTCATTTTGGCCAATTAGAAGCCGAGACTCACCCACGACCCGATGAAATGTTAAAACACCGATACAAAAGCTAATATACGCGTAAGTGACGCAACATGCAACGTTTAGGCGCTTTCGATGTGGAACTGTGATTTTTTTCTCTTTTCTTTTTTTAAAATGGCTTCTATGATGGCTGGGAAAGACTTTTAGTAGTTTTTTTTAATGCAATAAGCAAGTGTGATACCTGATGGTAAGCAGTCAACACCGCCCATGGACACACGCAACTCAAATCAAGTTCTGGAATCGCTGCCGGCCTTTTAAATAGGAATACGCTCGTTTCTTGAAGGTTCCCAAATCGTAACTGTTCGGAAAGACTGTCGCAGGAAGTTGGTTCCAAAAAAACCGAAACGCGTTGTAATGGTAGTTGGATTTTATTTACATACATGGGTGATGAATAAGTCTAGTCCGCATGTTAAAAGTCGCTCAGCGAACAATGGAAAGGGCTACGCTCCAACAAGATCCAACAGAGAACCAATGACTTAGCTCAGAATTAGCAAGCTGAAGAAGCAGTGGGCCGGCCACATTAGCTGCAGAACCGACAACCCTTGAGGTAAACGAGTTCTAGAATGGTTACTGCTTCTCCCCAAGCGTAGTTCAAGACGCCCTCAGGCCAGGTGGACGATTAGGGTAGGGTGCCTCGCAAGATCGATCTAAGTGACGAACAATTTGAGAGCCCATCACTGGACTGCGTTAGGCAGACTGGAAATTGCACCCTGGAAGATAGTATTTGAAGATGGCATTCATAAATGTGGCCATTTTATTAGACGTGATCTTCTAAAACTGGATGATAGATAACTTTTTACATCATTGCGTGTTCGACCTCATGTACGACATGATTAAACTTCAGTAATATTGTATATAGCATTCTTCTATTAACCTTTATATTTTGATGCCCTTATCACTTCCTTGTATGTTATTTATTTGAGGAAGTGCAATGAACAAGATCAAATCATTTAACCAATTGTAACTCATATAGTGGTTGACATAAGATCGAAAATGAATGTGTTACTTACTGTTGATTGTACATAATGTTACACCTGATATTTAAATCTATCATCATAAATCATATCGCTTTTAGTATTGCGGTGATGAATTAGCTCAGTACAGAATGCTTGATTTGTAAATCCTGTTATTAGCTAATGCTACATCTTGACCTTTTCTTAAATCTAAAATTGGATGGGTCAGTAAATGAGAGTTACTTTAGTTCAAAAGTAATACTAAGAATACTAATGCGAGTTTGTGATTAAGTTTATTCAAGGCAAAACATATTTTTTAAATAAATTGATGAACAACTTTCGGATCTTTAATAAGACATTGCTTGCCTTCGGGAAAAAATTGGTAATAAAAAAGAACTTTGTATGCAAAATAGTAGTATTAATAGGGACTTCCAAAATAGTAGGGACGATTCCTAAAATACGACCATATAACCTATTTCTCAAAAATCCAACAAAACCACAATCAGATAAATGCTTCAATATCCCCAATAATTATCTAACCTCACCCTTTTCCAATTTTTGTTTGACATGTCTGTGTCAGCAATGAAAACCGTTACCATCCCTGCAACATTGATTTACATCTCATCAAAAACGTTATGAACTGTATTCTTCAGTTGTTAAGGATCAGAATTAAGTGACTTTATGTTGATACGGTTATTTTCATTAAGTTCTTTGATAGGACCAACCTTGAACGCCCGCTTGTCAATCTTAGAGATATGTTTGACAGGCCATGGCAAGGTGTTGTGTAGTAGAGAATTATTTAACACCATCAGTTTTACATCTGAGGTTTCCTTTGAGTTATTGGTTACGCTTATTGAGTAAGAAAAAGATGTTTTATATGGAAATTTAACCTCGATAACAGTAGGTATTATTATTAAATATGAAGAGTATTGCACTAACTACTAATGCTATGCACTTAATATTGAATGTAAGATAGAAAAAACCTTTTCCCTTTTTTGACATGAATCAATTGGCATAATTTGTCGTTGTCAGGTCATGTAAGTACTTATAATATGCAATGCATACTTGCATGTTATATTAAGTTCGGTCTTCTAGAATTTTTAGAATTTCTGCCTCAGCACCTAATTTCCAAGGACACTGGACAAACACGCCGATGACATTAAAGTACACATTACACAAGTGTTAGAGTAAAAACACGGGTACACTCTCTGTGCCTGTACTCTCATAATCCGATGGGTCAATTTATAGTTCGACACGAAGTCTGGGAGATCAGGCACAGTTCCAATGGCTCCCTATGTAAAATGTAGAAGAAACGACAATTAATATTAATCAACTCAATCCATCTATTTTTGGTTCATAATAAAAAGAAAGCGATTGTTCAATAAAACCTTTTTAGTCATAAAGTTTTTTTAAAAGTAGAAGAAAGAAAAAAGCTGATCTTGACCATTTTCGGTATTAAATTTTCAAATATTTCTCGTGGGTGGTAAATTTTAATGAATTATCTTTTAAAAGTCGACAGTAAACACCTGCTCAACATTTTGATAATTGTACATCGCAATCAGTATCATTGCATTTAATTGTTGTAATCATCCTCATATAAGGTAACCATCAATTTAGACCGAACAATTAAATAGATAATAGTTCAGCAATTAAAGTAGATGAATTCAGTGCAATCTCTTAATCAAAGCATTTTGTGCCTTCTCAGTAGAACCAGGTAACCACAAAAATGTAGAATCGAAGTTTGTAACATAGTAAGGTATAATTATGGGAGATCAAACTGTGAGTTGCAGTTTGGGCCAGTTATTAAATGTCGGGAGCAAATGCGGTTATAATCGGCCGTCTTGCGGTTAGAATGATACAGAAATAGGAGATGGTAGTTTGAAGTGACTCCATTTGTGAACTATATTGAATTTCGTTAATTTTTTTTCAACTATGTTCGCCTTTGTCCTTTGATGAGGAGGTGGTTGACAATGAGGAAGGAGATGCAGCACGCGTAGATAGTAAGTGACTATTCACTTTTGTATTACATATCCAGATGATAGTAGTTTGGGAAAACAGATACTGGGAGGCTATTTAACAACTTAGGCAGTAGGCGTGGCTCCGAAATATTTTACTAGTTTCAACACAAAGCTATGGCAAGAGAACATACGAAGTATTCCTTGTTTTGTGCCTTTTGGACTAATATTAATACCTTTAGAAGTTTCCTACCATTGTGTTTATTTGATTAAAACCACAGTAACATAATATTCGAATAAAACAAATTAACACCAACAGTGCTTATCTATGAAAACTAACAATACTATGCGAAGTAAGGTATTTACATTACCGACAATCAAGTGTTATCTATGAATAGGGTTACCGTTAACCTTAGTAGGTTTACCTACCAAATTACCAAACCCGAACTTTTGAGCTGTTTAGGATTTAGCTGTTTTAGTTTTTAGAGAGATATTTCCAATCTCTTAGCTTTCTACACCAAACTATGTACAAATAAACTCGCGGCAAAAAAGTTGAGGCTCGAAAGTCTCATCTTTATCCCCAAAAATCTTCGTTCGTGGACCGTACCTCAGATAATTACGGTTCACTTTTCGGACATTCCGTGGTTACTACATTTGATGGGACGTGCCTTCCGTCTGCTCCTATGTTATTTCGCAAGTAATAGGAACCATCCCAAAGGGACGTTTCCATTCCGATAATGACAGGTCCGTGACATTTTGATGCGAGAATTCGAGATTTATGAACAGTTTTTGGAATCAACACTGACAAATCTGCGGCAATATTGTAGTTTTTTGCAGTCCAATTATTTTTACTGGTGATTTAGTTACCTAATAACAGATATTACAGGGAATAAATAGGATTTTAATTTTATTTTCGGTTTTGTTTCAACTTTTCAACGGTACAACATAGAACTAACGGACATTTGTATGTTAGGTAGGTAATAAATAAATAAAATAAATATCAGACAATATCACATACATTGCCATGATTCCTTAGTAAGTAGCTTAAGTACTTGAGGGTATCAGAACGACATGGGGACCAGGTACCAATAATTTTTGAATCATGCGACTATTAGGAGCAACGGTATATTTTGTATGAATGTTATAAATTTTTTATCGTATTGTATAACATAAATTTTCATTTCTTATTAGTCTCATGACAGTAGGTACATCTGTCCCTATGTGACATTCCCACTGATAGTGCACTGTTGGTTTTTTTTTATAATAGTTCATCCCTGCGGCAACGGACAAGTAACCAAATCATTCCCTGTCAGTTGGTACCGCCTTGCTGCTTAGGCAGCACTACGGTCTTTTCCCGCAAGCGGTTAACCGCGATACCACACGAGACGCACACACTACGGCTTAAAACCGCGAATATGAGTTCTATTTACTACAAATTTGTGCGCAGTTTTTCCCACTAGGCAAATCTATCGCGAAAGAAACCGTCGGTGCGGCCGCTAATCTGACGGTTAAAATCCGCGGCGGTTTAGCCGTAGTGCGACCAATGCCTAAGATAGCTTTGACTATACTGATTCTGAAATGCTACAGAAGCCACATAGATGTTTCGCCAAATATACAGTAGTCGCTAGCCAGGCGGGTAATCCTTCCCATCGCCTCCGATGAGAAGCTGAAATCTCAAGAAGTCGACTCTTGCGAACCCACCTGAAGAATTGGTCGGTAATTTGTACTCTTTTCTGTCACTACACGTAAAAATGTATGCAATAATGCAATTTTTAAATTTTCAATTCATCCTAATTGCCAAAATCTGAGTAGGTAGGTATATCTACTTTGCCCCATCAAAGCGCCCATATTTTTTGTCCGTAACAGATAACAAAAATACAAACTTCAAACATTATCCACTCGTAGTAACATAATTTCGTTAACATCAGCCTAAACAGCGGTCATCGGTCTTTTACAATGACTGGACATAATTAAATATGAAGTTCGCAACCGTATCCATTCATCGGATGGCGCAAAAACTAAAATATCGTTTGCTAATAATAGGTGGTCCGGGATGGACCATCGAATAAAGGACGCAATAATTTTTGACATGTACAACGTAAACACCTCATAATTTTTACAAAGAATACAATCGGCAGAACGGTCATTGCAATTGACCAAGTAAGGTCCATTAGAAACATGTTGAGAGTTGTTGTTTTTCTTGTGTAGATACAGAAGGAATAATCAGTTTTTACGTATTTTTTGCATTTAAACGCTATAATAATGAAAATCGTTCGGTTTCAGTTCCTACCTATTAAACTAAATCATGATTTAATAATCATAGTCTATCTTTCTTACCATAAGAGCATAATATGGAGTCCGCGCCATATACATCATCATCATCATCATCTGCCCGTGTCAGTCCACTGCTGGACATAGGCCTCTCCTAATGTACATATACATGAGTAAAACAAATTAGTTCAGACATTAAGATATGTAGGTAAATGTTTAAAATCCGTGCTCCATTACATAATGCATATATCTACATTATTATAAGGGCGTCTCTAGTGAGATGATTCTCACTATACTTTGCTGCCGGCCACTGCTCCTTTAGTGGGAATCGAGCCTAAGTCTCTCAGAGCCTTCGTGTCGATAGGCATTTAACAATCAACGGCCGCTGGTCAACATCTTTCGCAACTTTCTCGCTCAATCCAGGATCGTCATTTTCAAAAATGACGGTATAATGAAAGGTTGTTTGATTAGTTTGCGGTCAATGGGACCGCATGGAAGTAGTGGCGCCGATAAAATATTAGATTAGTCAGTGGGGTGTGTACCGGCGTGTCTTATATGATTTTTATTATGAACACTTTTGCGGAACTAATTCGAGAAAGGTACGGTCTACTTTCGCAATATAGTGATTTTCAAAAATGAACTCTATTTCTTTGAAATGGACCATTTTGGAAAGGAGCTAGTAAAAGTGATCGACTGTTACTACTAATACCTACTTTTTGATAACATATCCACTAAGTTTATATGTTGAGTGAAATACACATTCAAATATCTACTGATCTGGCTTATGAAATGTTTTAGTAAGAATAAAAATTTATAACTAACCTAAATATTAAATTACATTTTAACAAAAAAATACCGGATTCAATATTGTGACAATGAGACCAACTAGGAAGTACACTTTTTTAGAGAAAAAAAGAATCATCCAAATCGTTTCACAATTCTCGGACATATTATCTGGTAACGTATATAAAAGAAAAAAAAATCAGTCGAATTGAGAACCTCCTTTTTTCAAGTCGGTTAAAAACAAATTGCAATAAAAATGGCTAGAACCCACCAATATAATAAATGCTAGGGATTAAAATAACTAATAAGTAATAATGGTAATATTATTATTTACTAAATATTTACCCATAGATTTTATCACGTGGCTGCAAGTTTGAAAAATACATTTTTCATATTCCATTTAACAATCTACATAAATAAGTAGATACTGGGGTAGCCCAATTAGACTTATGTACGAGTATATGTAAATATCAACAAGCTTAAAGTAAACATACATTTTGAGTAGATATATTATTTTTAGACGACATTTGAGAAAATCTTGGCCGGTTCTTGTTAGCAGTTAACCCTTCGTAAATAAGAGTTTTCGTAACTAAAAAGTCAGACACCCACAAAACCTTGGAGGTTTCTCTCGCGTGGTCACTTACCAAGCTAAAAGAAATGACTTATCTTAATAACCTCACGATTAAATAATTAAGTGTTCCCAATATTAGGAAATTAATCAGTTTAAATCTCATACACATCACGTATGACATAAATGCCACAGATTAATAGCCAAGATTATAACCATAGGTGGCCTTAACTACCGTTAGAAGAGGTTCTAATTTGAGATTGAAATGATAACGTATGGAGCACGTGTTCTTGTTGACGGTAATGTTGATGCGTTGACGTAAAAATAAACTCATTGTAAGCATGAAAATGACATCAAACTACAAAAAAAAGTAGAAGTACTTAGAGTAAAAGTCCTCCATCATCACGTTAGTGTTTTATAATTTTTAGTTAAAGAAATTTAGACACAATAGGTTCTCTTGATGAGGTTAGATTTCTCGCCCTATACTTATATAAGGAATCTTGACTTCGATTAGAATATGTACGCCGGAATATGATGAAAAACAAAAATATTCAAGAATGTTTTACAAGGATCCATGGTTTCTAGTGGCGAACCTTGGGAGAGGCCTATGTCCAGCAGTGGACTGATGTGGGCTGATGATGATGAAGTTGTTATTTTTTTACACGGTTATCGTCGTCGCTACTAACTTCCTACGATACGCGTTGTCTATGAACGAAAATTCTTTATAGTACGAGTACTTTTAATTTTGAAACAATTCAATTTTGCTTATGTACTACTGCGCAATCTTTGCACTTAACACAATGAGAAGCTTTATATAAATTTCTAATCACCTACCAGACTCCAGCAAAAAGCCAGACGGCCGTTCCTAGATTGCCTCATCGACCCAAAAAGGACCCAAAATCACCTGCCACAGTAACACCCAAAACATTAAGCCAAAGATCCCGCACGACTTTGCCTCAAGCCAACTTGGTTATTAGGGATGCACCGCACCTGTGTGAATATTTCCATAATCCTCCTAATTAGAGGTTTGCAGATCTTCCCAAAGGCCGAAACGGTTGGGCCTTTACTGTGGAGGCAATAAATTGTTCGACATTTGACCCCGTGGAGCAACTTTTTTGGGAATTTGCCCTCAGGTTGTCGTGGGCTCGGGATGAGGCGCTTGGAAAGTGCACAGAGTAGACCCATCTTGTTTAAGAGAGATTTAATGTATTTTCTATATCTACATGATTTTATCATAAGTAAAGTATGTAAAAATAGTTAGGAATTATTCACTCTGCTACATCGCTTGCGTTTTTAAGGTATCTAAAAGTGTTTTTCATTACAAAAAGAATTTGTTTGTATAAGTTATCTATTTCTAACAATATTGGATGTTCAACTTCATTAACCTAAGTAACTAGTTCAATTACAAAAAAAAAACACTAACATTTTAAGTCAATCTAGAAATTTAACTTACTTTCTAAACAGCATAGAAGTACATCATAGTATCACTATTTTTAATAACATTTTAGCGTTTCACATGACAGTAAAGTTATTTTATAAGAATTTACGACCGTTCAAGCATTTGTCAAGAGGCGATTGACAGTAAACTTTCAAAGTCTATAATTTCACACAAATTCTAGTTTCGAAAGCGCTCGATTCACACGAAACCTCTCAGCCTCTGATGACCACATAAATCCACCCACAGGCTAGCTGCTCTGTGGCCGCTAATGTCGGGCATATTTATCGCGGAGATCGTCAACCGTGGCGGCTCGCCGCAGGGCCCTCCGCCTCACCATCGCGTCTTTCCCACGTGCTCCGAATGCTCGGATTGCGTGCGACTTCGTCTACCGACCATACTTGTACATATAAAGAACCTTTGCTTCCATAAACCAACTTCTTACCTTCATTAACATTCTTGAAAGCGCCAGTACTGAATCCCTATTCGGTAAAATTTTATTCCTCTGTGGCATTCATAATGGTGGCGTCTGTGTAGTGAGTGGGATCACAAATGGACCCCGGTGCTGCTGCAGTAGGTCTACCGTTTGCTTCAGGCTAGTTTTTGGTTCTCACCTTCGACTTTTATGGCCGTGAGAATTTACTTGGTAGGTACTTATGTAATATTAGAGATTTTGGTATATGATAACTGCATGGTTTTGGGATAATCTAAGTGAATGTAGATCAGTTTCATATTGCTCGTAATTATAGATGCGTTTTTTTTTTAAGATAATAAAAACATTTTTTAAACTAGACCAGGAAATATCCTGGTAAGAATATCATAATTCTCTAATTAGTAATAACTAATTAGAGAATTATGTTAAAATAGAACAGCTATCAGATAAAAAATCTAATTACAAAAAAGGTTAGGAGTATTTTTGTGACTAAGTATTCAGTAGATACAGTTTTTAATGGTACAAATTCCTTTAGGAACCCTTTCCCCGATTCCAGTGTCGAGAAAAAGTAAAAACATAATTCGAGTTCGCTGTAATAGCAGCGTTCTCGGTAATAACGATACTAAACCAAAGGTGATTACAAGCGTTTACCGAATGATTCGGTAATCGATTTGTAATATTGGGAACTTGGGGATAAAATTTAAGGAATCTCTTAGGAACGCCAGTTGGGATATTGTCGGGGTCGTATTACGCTTTTGAGAAATTCTCCAGAGTAAATATAGTGTTTAGTGGAATAATGCTAGTGACGGTACTAACTGAGATGAAATTCCGGAAAACTTATTAACATTGTTTAGATCATTATAGCTATCAAGAAATTTATTGAGAGAAAATTAGATCAGAAGTATGGCGGTCAATATTTTTCTTTATTTTAGATTTTTGTAGTTGTTGGGCAGTCTAGAGTTTGACGAAAAAAGTGTTTTCGTTGTTTGCGTTTTTTAACATGTTTGTATGCATTGAATAGCAAACAGGAAAAATGAATATTAATTGTTCTTTAAAGACTATAATCTAACGAAACTTTCATAATAATTTTTGTTCATGTTATTTTTTCACATAAGTAATTTTCTAATGAAATATCATCGATAACCTGTCTAAAAGATTTTCTATTTACTTTTCATTTAGTTAAGATTTTTAACTAAGTTTCTAAGAAAGAGATTGTATTTTCCGGAAAGTAAATTTTCATATCCATTCAAAATATTTATAAACACAACTACTTAAAATTAGTTACACATTAAATCAAAATACATAAACTGTTCTTTTTAAGCACACATTATTAATGAGATTATAATTTCGGCATGTTTAATCTAAAACCCATTTCGCGGCTTGAAACAATCATTAGTCCGTTTCGTGTTTCCACCCCAACTTTGTCGGGGCGATTGGTTGCGGCCTACCGCCAATTAGGGTCAATTTTCGGCTAGCACAAAGGGCACTGCCAACGGTGTCCTACAGATACTTGGTAATTAAAACAAATAGGGTCAAAAAGGCCCGCCCGAGGCGCCACGGGGCGGCGACGGGCGCGCGTCTCCCCGTCGCCGTCTATACAACCACTTATTACAAGCTTAATCTAATTATTGAATTCGTACAATGTTATGTTTACATTTTTTTTTCTAATTTGCTCCACTATACTTAAGAATGGATGCGTAAGCGCTAAATGGCACGTTTAGAGTAATATATCAAGGAGGCGAGTCACTGTAGCGCCGCAGGATCTTTTCTCACGCTGTGGCTTGAGGGTTTTTTGAAGACTAAGGATTTGTTCGGTTGATATTAAGGCGGCTGGGTTATTATAAGGTTAAAGTTTTGCCTCTAGATGATTGTCACGATTTTATTATGTCCAGGTAGGTAGTTCTTGTGGAACGATTTGTTGGCAACTGGTATCCATTATACTGTTGGAGGAAAAATTGTGTGTGTATGACAAATTAGCGTGGTTTATCTTAAAAATAGGCATGCAATTAATAGGTTGTCGATATGATAAATAAAGCGTGCTTTTGTAATTTATTTATGTGTGTAGCATTGTATAAATTTTAATATTGTTTTTACGAAATTGTAATATTGTTGTAGAAAATCTTCAAAGAAATACATATGGAGTTTCTTCGTTCTCTAAACAAACTTTTATATAAGAATAAATATAAAAAATATTTGTTCACCAATTAATTTATATTATATTAGGTAATTATTATTGATTCGTTTGCATATTTTCTAATGCTTTGTCACATGAACTCGTACCTAATGGTTGAAAATTGCCTAGAAAAATGTCACCTAATATCACACCTAGAAAAACGGACGATCGAAACATCAGCGGCTGAAGTTCAATTAGATTGCGTAATCTTCTTGAAACGAGGGCTAAAAAGTTCATTTAGAAAGCGAATTGGGCGTGAATAGGTCTGTAAGAACAATGGCGTTGAAAAAATTAACTATCGAATTTCTTGCCAGTTTTTCTCAATAGGACCTAGTCCAGCATATAATATAATTTTTAACAGTGACGATTTATAAGTGCTTGACTAAAAATTGCAGTGTATTGTGCAAAATTCGACTCATATTTAGAATACGCAAGGCCTTCTAGCCTTGATAAATATTTCTGTGCTTAATATATCTAGTACTTAGTATGCGCATGTATCGTCTATTTGTAAATGATTCCAGCATATAATTTTTAACTGTATTTGACGATTTATAAGTGCTTGAATCAAATTTGCAGTGTACTTATTGTGCAAAATTCGAATCATATTTTGAATACGCAAGGCCTTCTAGCCTTGATAAATATTCCTGTGCTTAATGTAGTACATAATAATTATGCGCATGTTTCGTCTAGTTGTAAATAATTAACTATACCTAGTCTCAATGCAGATCCGCTGCGGTTCGACCGTGATTCGGTCAGGTGAATATTATTATAGCAGTAAAGCTTTAACTTTGTTGTATACATCGTAGGTAAGCTTGTAATATAATTTTAAATTACACGCAACTTATTATTGACAACTCATTTAAATAGCTAAAATAGCTTGAGATGCTGCCCGTAGGCGTACTAGCTATTTTCAGTAGGGTTGTCAGTTACGTAATGCAAGCATACATTCTTATCAATGACGATGAAGGTTGTCTGAAATAGATCGCTTACTACCGGTAAGACTGCCTAAATTGTACCACATGATGTCTGTACCTTTCTCTATTAATGTTTGTATTTTTTGCTGTAAAAAATTTTTATTTTATTTTTATGAATATTATTTTAGGAGGTAGGTATAACCAATCTATTTTCCCCTATACCATATATCCGGTATTTGAATATTATCCAATTATCATTAGGAAATTTTACTACGCCGTCGATTTAAATGGACTGCCTACTTGATAAAAAAAAGTGTGAAAATCGCTGAAATTGTAGTTTTAACGCCATCTATTTGTGAGTCATTAAACCATTTCTTGTAGTGATGTGAAGATAGATGTCGCCACATTGCAAGGACTACTCTTCAGTGAAAAGTAGGTATTATTTATTTTTACATATCATCAAACCGTTCTTACAGTTGAATTTTGTCTTTACACATGTCTCTACGTAATAAGTATATCGAAATTTATCTAACTAACAAAATAAATCAAAACGTGTTTAACGCTTTTAAAATGTTATGATGAAACGCGCAAACGCAAAAATAAAAAAACATTTTAACTAAAAAAGATATCTCGCTTTGAAGATCCGATGACAACGAATGTCTCTCAGTGAATAAAGAAAAATAAAGAGCCTTCTGCCTCCCAGTTTCTCCGGTGATATGATGACAAAACCGCCTTAACTGTCATAGTAGGTACATTTATTTATTTTACACATTAGAAAAAAAAATTCGGCTGTTTGGACGAAGAGACGGAGTTTATTGAAACTTGTATTATTTAGGCTAATTTACTGCTCTGTAAAAATATCAATACCGCATCTATAGCCCTGACAACCATAGCTCATCTTCTCCACGCTTCGGGAATGCTCGGACACCGTCGTGTGATCCTCATCCATCACGCTCGGTAACGACCTCTATGCAAAACGCTGACTTGCTGTCATCCACGGGAATATATAGAGCTGATAATCTAGTGTGTCAGTCAAAATTGATTGTGACATAGACAGTTCAGTGTGGATTCTTTGTCAGGCGTTTAAAGGTGCATCTGCTCTGTATAAGCCATGGAAGTATTAAGTAAGTAGTACTTAATACTTCCATGGTATAAACTGATAATCATGTTAGTGAATATTTATATAGTCGGTCTATTTGACAGCCCTTTTTTGTTTATGTTATTTAATATGTACAGTTTTCTAATTTTAAAAAAGTTTTCCAAATATAAAATAAAAATGTAATAGGAGCTGTTAATATTCCTAAATTTAGCTTAACTCCAGAAATATAATAACGATCTTTTTTTATGAAGTTTAATTTATATCTAATTGTAATTTAAATTAACGCTATACTATAGGTACTACAACTAATACAACACAGAATCTAAATTACCTTTTACCTCGAAAAAAATCTGATACAGTAATTAGGCTTTCTTTCATAAAAGTTTTACGTTCAATATCACAAAATATGCGAATATGAAAACCTTCAAGGTCATCAATACCTACAAACATTTTACTGCCAAATTATTTGCGATCGCTTTTAACTATTAAATAGATATTATTATAAATTTTGCACGACCATTGTAAAATTTATATTTGCTCAATTACCTATTACGTAGCTGTATGACATTTAACATAATATGACATCAAGCGCAAAAGTAAGAGCTCATAGTTCAAATTAACCGTTCATGTTCAGATCAATCTTGCAGTTGACATCCGAAACAAATTCGTGTTTTGACCTCATCTTGACTTCTGTAACTTTTTGCCCATCAATCAGCGTGATGTAAATATTTAAAAAATGTTTTTTTTTATATTGCTTTGTATGGCAGAAGACCAATCGGCTCGTCTGATGTTAAACGGTTATACATTGCTGATAGACTCTGCAATTCCGGGGCAAATCCAACCCCTTCCTACCATGAGGAAAAGCCTCTCTGTAGATAACATTTAATTTTATTTAAACTTTATTTCACAAATGGTTATGTTAACTGTAATGATTTTGAACTCTCCGCTTGAATTCAAAATTGCCAAATGGAATGCATAACAGGCTTGTTAAATTTTTTGACAGCAGAGAAATGAGTCACAATAAAAAAGATAATAGATAAAGCGATCTTAGTTCCATATAAAATTTTGGGCTCATATTAGTCTGTATAAGCCTTTCCATTTGCATTAGGTGGTTCTCAATGTGCTCTCTTTTAGCGCGTTTTACTGTATTTCTGGCATCCTCTATCAGTCAACTTTTAGGTCATGCCCAGAGCAAATTTGTGTACCTACGGTGAGTGTACAAAGAGAAACACACGTTTGAAGAAGACCAAGTGTTAGTGATCAGGAAACATCGTGACGTGGAGCTCAGTCCAGGTCAATTACATAGGTAAATGGTATTAACAGCGCTATGTATATCAAGCTCTAACTTTTATGATTTCATTTCGTAATTTATACATACGTCGGGATCATTATTTACTGTTTCGCCCGAGGACAAGAAAGGGGTCAAAAGATGCCACCAGAAAAAATCACTAACATACCGAACCGTTTAATGGGATCGCCTTTATGCTTCAGAATAATAAGCCAATGTAATAACGCGAGAATCGATTTATAAAGAATCGATTTATACTTTTTTTTTATTTATGTGTAATTGTGTTTTTAAATTAATATTATTTACTGTTTGGCGTGTGGTATGGGCTAAATTGCATCAACCTATATCTTGTACAAAATAATCATAATTCATTTATGTACACACCGGGCATAGGTCTCAACTCCGCGATCATTTGTAAGGGTCATTAAGGTTTTTATGTGCATATCCAGGGTGCAAATTGGAAGAGATATGCGTTAAGAGCCAGCAGCTGTTGAAATTTTACTTTGCATATTGTTTTTTTTTTAATAGTGTGTAGGTACGTAAGGACAGCCAATGACCAGAAGTGCCAAATATTAATGAGCCCTTAACTTATTAAAAAGATAATTGCGACACTATTCTTAAACTCGGCCGAACCTGTACTATGAGCACTAGACAACCGACAAACTTACTTAAATACTTTTTGTTTTGTAAATAATTACACATTATACTTACATAATTATAAGAGGACTACAGACCATATTGACCTACACAATTTTTTTTACTCTACGGGCATCGAACCCGCGATCTCTATGTCAGAGGCAGTGTTCTGATTCAAACTGGTCGTGTAAGTTGAGTAGTCGCTAAGCTACTAGCAATGTACAATCAAACGCAATAACATGTATAGATACAATTTAGAACAATGTCACAATAATATTGTGTCAATAATACAAGATAATTTTATAATTACTATCCAATTTTTTTCTGGGCATTAGGTATCGTTAATAGAGCCCATTTTTGCCAAAAAAAATATAGTTCATATTTAAACAACGAATTTATTGCCCCGGACCCATTGTCGCATGGTTTCGCATGGTGATGAAGAGTCACCTTGTATAACTTGAAACAGGGAAAAATTGGCTGGCCCAATGTGACAAACTTCAAAAGTCTATACACCTATTGTTTCTGACTATACGATCACCTTATAAAGCTATACTATAATAAAACTTATACTTACATAGCTTCTGTCTATGTCAAACTTAATCCACACCACCTTTTACATGACATGATACATCGTGCTTGTCTGTCAAAGTAGCCGAGGACATACTGAGGTGCCAAACTAAGCTATAAATTTTCCATTTATCACCAACGACAGCTGACAAATTGACACAAAGGATTAGGTAACAGAGCGAGCTATTAATCATTACTTAAAACATTAAACAGTCGATAGTTTTAGTGGTAATAAGGTTCGAATAATATTTGCCCCTGAAATATACAGTCTGTTTGACAGTAACGATTACGGTCATGTGATAAATATGTACAGAAGATTCATTTGCGTGGACAAATTGTGATTGCCTATTTACCTATTATTTATAGTTATAATTTAAAAAGCTACTTGTTAAAAAATGTTATTACACTGTAAATTACTTCTTAAATTAAATATTTTGACATGAATTATGTTTAAATTTAAATTCGGAAATATTGTAAAAAATGGTTTCTTGAAAATTTGGTATTGTACCTACTTATTAAGCAGATTAGTAGGTACTAACCTCAATTTTTACACGCCATAATATTGGCAAGACATGTTGTTTACACAATCCAAACTAAATACTGACTTTTAAATATTCATACTCATTATCATGTACACAAAATGTTTCTGTAAGTAAACTTATCTTTATCAACTTATCATAATCATCTCCGAGGAGCCAGTACCTACCGCAGGTGACTTTAAAGATCACGAGGTTTTTTTTTCGTATCAATGGCAATTATTTATTTATTTAATCTTTATTGCACAAGGAAAGTACAAATGGCGGACTTAATGCCGTGTGGCATTCTCTACCAGTCAACCATTGGGCGAGCCAGAAAACTATAATGTGGTATTATTATATACTAGCTGCTGCTCGCCGCTCTGCCCGCGTGAATATTCGTATAAAACATAGCCTATGTGTTATTCTGATGTACAAACTATATTCCTGTAAAGTTTCATTAAAATCCGTTCAGTAGTTTTTGCGTGAAAGTGGAACAAACATCCATCCATCTATCCAAACAAACTTTCGCGTTTATAATATTAGTAGGATAGGATGTACTTAGTGCCCATTCAAAACCTAGCGACCTGAACTGCAGCGCTATCGGTCGCCTCATGTAGATCCTTAACTGTGCATGTGGTGGGGCACATCCGACAGGAGAGGAAATGCTCCATTGTTTGCAGAGGCTCACCACAGTCGCAGCTGGCCCTTGTCTCCTCGCCAAACCCCCATTTCACCAAATCGACTCTACACCGGCCAACCCCGGACCGGAGTCGGTTTAAAGTGACTGGCTCGGTGGCTCAATTGGTAGTGACCCCTGCCTTCTGAACCAAGGGTCGTGGGTTCGATTCCCACCCGGGGCAAACATTCGTGTGATGAACACTTGTGTTTGTCCCGTGTCTGGGTGTTTATATTTCTATTTAAGTATTTATTTGTGGTACCTTCGTTGTTTTGATACTGACTTACTTTGGGATCGCAGCAATGTATGTGATGTTGTTTAATATGTATGTATATGTATTTATTTATATAACACAACATTAAAGTTTTCCACACTGGCCATGGTTCCTGGTGACCAAGCACCCTGCCGGCGGTATATAGTTTGGTGGCGAGGGGATTCTCGCCTTCCAAAGACTGACTCGCGCTTCCGTAGGCCGGGCTGAGAATATTTGAACGATAAGATCACAAGTGGGGGGGGCAATTACCAGTTGCTGTTTCTGATGCATGTACCTTCATTCTCGTACGCTTAATGATCTAGTTTTCTTAAAGATGCCCGTTGCTTCTGAAATTAAGACTATCTATATCTATCCATCAATCAATCTAGCAATCAACTATCTAGCAATCTAGTCGCTGCTAGAAAGGGACGTTTTGTTCACTATTTTCCCTCTCATTGGTTACGTTCTTATTTTGCGCGCAACAAGACTCTTACGACCTTAACATAAGGTTTCATTTTCTTTATTTTAGCTGCAAGATGCATAGATAGAGCGCATTCCTTTTGTACATAGTACTTAATACTTCCATGAATATTATAGAGTCAAGATGACGCTAAATAATAAATGAACAACGTCAAAAATTACGCTGTCCTACAAAAATAATGAAATGTTCATCAAATTTCAGAAGTGCGAAGATCTTGCTATTCCCTCTCGTACGACATAAGCATTGTACAAAACACACCGATAGCGCGGTGTAAAGTAGAACAGCGGCATCTAGCGGCGCACGGGAAAATAAAACACAGGCAGGCTTTTAATCTGAGGGCACGGTCGTGCCCTCGCCAAGACGAGCCAAGCGAAGCGTGAGGGCACTACCTATCTTTTCTCGAAAGGTTTCGCCGTTTTTTTGAACCCTCATAACTTTGGTTTAAATGATGCTAAATAGTTAAAATTTTCAAGATAGAATGCCATCAGTACACTTATTAAACATACAAAGTTTGAATGCCGTAGCTTTGATACTTTGGATTTTATTAATGTGTAAAAACCTCCGATTTGACTGACTGACTGACTGACTGACTGACTGACTGACTCACTGATCATCAAAATTATAGGGTACTTCCTGAAGTCCTAGAAAGCTAAAACTTGGTATGTAACTTGCTATTGGTATACAAACAAACGAAAAATTACAAAAGTCTAAACTTTTCTCCCCCAACCCCTCAAATTAGGGGATGGAAATTTGTATGAAAAATAAATTTTTAGGGTATTCCTGAAGTCTTAGAAAGCTGAAATTTCGTATGTATATGGCTATTAATGTACAAACAAGAAAAAAACTATAACCACCTAAACTTTACCCCCCCAACCCCTAAAATTGGGGGATGGCAATTTGTATGAAACATAAAATTCTTAGGGTACGTCCTGGAGTCTTAGAAAGCTAAAATTGGGTATATAAGCTACTATTAGTATACAAACAAGAGAAAGAATATAAAACTATAAACTTTACCCCCCCGACCCTAAAAATTAGAGGATGGCAATTTGTATGAAACAAAAAATTCTTAAACTTTAAATAAATCGGTTGTCGTATTTATTTAATTTTTATTGCTCAAAGAAAGTACAAATGGTGGACTTAATGCCATGTGGCATTCTATACCAGTCAACCATTGGGCAAGACAAAAAACTATAACATCATCATCATCATGATGATGATGAAAGTACAAATGGCGGACTTAATGCCGTGTGGCATTCTCTAACAGTCAACCATATGGCGAGCCAGAAAACTATAACATCGTCATCATCATGATCATCATGATGATGTTGAAAGTACAAATGGCGGACTTAATGCCATGTGGCATTCTATACCAGTCAACCATTGGGCGAGCCAGAAAACTAACATCGTCATCATCATCATCGTCATCATGATTATGAAAATACAAATGGCGGCCTTAGCGCCGTGTGGCATTCTCTACCAGTCCATAATTATACTAACTAATATACAAGTTTCAATCATCGGTTATCGGTCCCGACATCCGACAAATGTGAACAGCGCCATTCATATTTATAGGCGAGGCGATGTTTTTCCGGGCATAGAGGGCTGGAAAAACACCCGACATTACTTGTCGGGCAGGCAATAAATCGGATTCCAACAAGTGTGAATAGCTCCATATAATATAAATGTTCTGCCACTGTAACCTCCGATTAAAATCCGGACCCGACACCCGACAAATGGGAACTGGCTGTAAATATCACAGGCCGATGACGGGCAGCAGCGTCACCGGAGGGAGAAGCTACGTCCTGCGATCGCCAACCCGCCTGCTCAGCGTGGCGATTACGAGTAAAGCCTCCAGTTGTTTGCCAGAGGTGGCGAACAATTGGAGAGGCTTATGTCCAGCAGTGGACTGCTATAGGCTGATGATGATGATGAACTGACTGCGTACTATATAATATATATATTTATTCAGTGAATAATTACTAAAAGATAGGGAGAATAAGTAAAAATACAATACTGCAATAAACAAGCAACCTACAAAAAGAGGTGAAATCCCCCCAAAAACATTTTCATGTAAAATGTAGCCAAGACGAGGGCGAGACCACATTGCGTGCACTGTCAAAAAGTTATCAGATGTCATTAAGGGGCCAAGCTGACTACAACTCTACACGCCCCCAATAATTCTACAATCACAAACTTAACATCTTTGCCAAAATATGTGGCTTGGCCGTTGAGCTTTCGTAAGAACTATTGTGGAAACAAAAAAAAAATTACCCTTATTATTATGCGAAACGGCCATCCACATATTTTGGCAAAGATGTTAAGTTTGTGATTGTAGAATTATTGGGGGCGTGTAGAGTTGTAGTCAGCTTGGCCCCTTAATGACATCTGATAACTTTTTGACAGTGCACGCAATGTGGTCTCGCCCTCGTCTTGGCTACATTTTACATGAAAATGTTTTTGGGGGGATTCTTTATTAAGGAAAGCATAAGTGCTTTGGCTACACTAGCGGGAGATTTGATTTGGGCGATTAGATTTGTATCGTGTTGGAGAATGAGATGACCCTCGTTAGATCTCGTTCAAACCAATTTGGCATCGTAATGTAATTTTGCATGGTAATGTACATCCTATTATTATTTTCACGTTTATCATTCCCTTAGTTTAGAAGCTAAATGGGGGCATATTTAGTTTATTCATTTAATATTTATAGCACATAAAAAACTCTAAACATAGACTGTACCTTCTGCAACTTCGCCATACACGTCCCAGGACGAAAACGCAATGAATCAAATGCGCCAGAGCACTATAAATAAGCCACACCATAACGTAATTGGCCTGTAAATATACCTCTAAATGAGCATTAATGAGCCCAGCCCAAACCGTCTTCATTCTTCATTTGAAATATTTATGTCGTCGTTTCGAAAAATTTTCAGGAATGCGATTCGTATTCGAAAGTGCGCAGTTAATTTTACCGGGTGTGGAAGGTCGCGTGACATTTTTTACAAACGGTTAAATAAGATTGCTTCTTCCGCAATAAAATATATTGGTGAGTTTTAATTCGAAAAGAAATGGCCCATTTCGTTATAAACGGCGTGGAATATGGATTTTGCTGTCCGCAGTTTATTGTCTGCGTTTTATTGACACTTTTTTAAATGCAATAAATGAATGTGTAACATGGTATAATTGGGTAGTACCTATTATAATTGGGATTGGGATGTAAGGGAGCGGCCTATCATCTTTTCGCTCCAACCAAACCTCACCTGCCCGTGGTGCATCCTGCCGAACAACAAACGAAGCGCTGGCAACCGACTGATGGCGGTACCTATAACCGTCACAATTGAAGGCGTAGCTAAATACCACAGGCCGATGACGGGAAGCAGCGTCATCGGAGCGTCAAAATAGAACAGAATATATGAAATACCGAAGCATTGAATGTGTGTTTATATTCTAGTAATGACCTAATTATATAAACTTACTTACCTACTAAAGATATTTAATCTGTTTCTCATTGTACATTCTTACTTAAAGCGTAAGTAGTTACCGGATTCAATTCCAAAGTGTTGCGAGTACTAGGCTGATTAAAACCATGAGTCGTTTGTTAGGTAGATTTCCTTAGGTAAAAGTCGGTTTCTAATTGCACGTTACAGTGACCAAGCAGACCTCTGACGAATTCATAAATTAGCTCTAGGTCGTGTTTTTGCCGGCGAGTAGGGTTTCCGTAGCTTGTGCGGTGAGCGCTGCATTTGTAGTTGGGGGTTAGGGTTGGGCCGGCGTGTCAGTGGCAACTGACAGGTGATTGACTGAACTGATTTCGCAGCTACTTGGGCTCTTCTTACGCCTTCCATCTGGCCTAGGAGAGCCAAAGTGTTGTGAGCAGGCTGATTAAATCCGACAGTCGTCCTTTTTAGGGTTCCGTAGCCAAAATGGCAAAAACGGGACCCTTATAGATTCGTCATGTCTGTCTGTCTGTCTGTCTGTCTGTCTGTCTGTCCGTCCGTATGTCACAGCCAGTTTATTCCGAAACTATAAGAGCTACATTATTTAAATTTGGTACGTAGATGTATTCTGTTAACCGCATTAGGATTTTAAAGTAAAATTAGAAAAAAAATTGGGGTTCCTCATACATGGAACTGAAACTCAATTTTTTTTTTCATCAAACCCATACGTGTGGGGTATCTATGAATAGGTATTTGAAAATGATGTTGAGGTTTGTAACATCATTTTTTTCTCAGATGAATAGTTTGCGCGAGAGACTTCCAAAGTGGTAAAATAAGTGTCCCGTCCCCCCCCCGTAACTTCTAAAATATGGGCATTATAAAACTGAAAAAAATATATGATGTGTATTACTTTGTAAACTACTAACGAAATTTGGTTTGAATGAAATCTAGACAGTAGTTTTTTTTAAACATCATAAATCCTAATTTTTTTCATTCGATCAGTGGTACGGATCCCTACGTGCGCGAGTCCGACTCGCACTTGGCCGGTTTTTTTTAATAGTAGCTCGACGTATTGGCTTTCCTACGCCTGATTTAATCGAAAGAGAAGCCCAAGTTGCTGTGACAGCGGGCAAGTAACTGGTAATTTACCTGTCAGTTGCCACCGCCATGCTGCCCAACCTTAACCCCTCACGAGCTCTGAAAACCATACTCACCGGTAGAGCAAAGATTCGCTATGCCCTACCTCTCTTAAAACATTTTTTACATTTCCTTAGGTAAAAGACCGTAGCACCGTACAAATCTAGATACGACTTAGGTCTCGGCTCCCGTCACAGCGGCTGGCCCGGTAACGAGGGGTGAGCCACATTTCACTTCCAACCACGCCCTGGAGAGATTGCGTGCCGATTCTAGATCTAGTCCAGATCTAGGGCAACGCTTCGGTGGTTTGGTTGGAGCATCGTGTGTGAAGTTACTTCGTTATGGTTTGTAAGTGCTTAATTTATGCATTTGTGTAATACGATTAAGATTGTAGAGACAAATCACAGGAAAAATGATGCTAAATTGAAAAAAAAATAAGAAAACAATTCTATACATATAACAAATGTCTATTATAATAGGGATGTTTTGGGGATCAAAATAATTACATTATATTTAGTCCGTATTTGAGATCATGAAAATGTATTGGACACGTATTATTCCTTTTTTCATTCAAATAAAAAATAGCAAAGATACAAGGCATCAAAAGTCAGGAGTCTTTGACGTCACTCGCTCCCATAAAAATGCCTCACCGAGTGACGTCACGCGTAATTTCAACGGGCTATAACTTTGTAATTTTTAGTCTAAGTTACAAATAAAAAATACATACGTGTTTTTATTTTTGAATAGCTGTGTTCGCGACTTCGTCCGCGTGGAATAGTTATTTTTTCCCCGTTTTTTTTTTTACATTTTCCATTATTTCTTCCCTCCTAATAGTTGCAGCGTGATGTTATATAGCCTAAAGCCTTCCTCGATAATGGTCTATTCAACACAAAAAGAATTTTTCAATTCGGACAAGTTGTTCCTGAGATTAGCGCGTTCAAACAAACAAACAAACTCTTCAGCTTTATAATATTAGTTAAGATAAGCTAAAAGACGGACTAATTACATTTTTTAGCCATAAAAGCCTATTATTTCAAACTCAATTTGTATAGTGTGCATTATCAGTATTTGGCTGGCTCGATGGCTCATTTGGTGGTGACGTCTGCCTTCTAAGCCAAGGGTCGTGGGTTCCTTTCTCGCACAGTACAAACACCAAATAAATACAGTAAATATCAGACAACATCACATACCTACATTGCTCCGATCCCAAAGTAAGTAGCTTAAGCACTTGTGTTATGGGTATCAAGAACAACGAAGGTACCACAAATAAATACTTAAATACAAATATGACCCAGACACGGAACAAACACAAGTGTTCATCACACGAATGTTTGTCCCGGGTGGGAATCGAACCCACGACCCTTGGTTCAGATGGCAGGGGTCACTACCAATTGAGCCACCGAGCCAGTCAAGTTCATGAACACGTCTGTTTGTATTAGTCTGGGTGTTTACTTCGTATAATATACATATATTTATTTACAAAAAAAAGTATCTAAGTTCTAAGTTTCGTCCTAGTTTGGGGCCCGATGGCGGGGTGTGGCCCAGCTTGGCATTTCTTGGGTTATTTAATATCAATCTAAAAGGTCTAGAAAAGTACACAAGTATGAAAGTCTTGTAACATCGTTGAAGCATTGTGTAAGGCGATTCAGAGGTCCTGCGTCGAAGCTCATTACCCAAATTTCGAAATTATATCTACAAATTTTCCCCTTTAGACCTACGACACTGGCGAGAATACCAAAGAGCTTGTATTAATCAAGCACAGCTTACCAGCGAAGGACCGAAGGGATTTTCTATGAGAAAAAGGTATAAAATTAAATTATTCTTGCCTAACCAACCTTCATACGAATAAAGAAATCATACAGTATCACGAATTATCTCTAATGACTAATTTGAATGCGAAAGGGCCGTACCCATGGGAACGGCTAAACGGGGATCCGAACCCGGGCCGTCACGTCGACAAATTACACGCCGGCGCCGGACGTGTGGCCAACGACAGTAATTTATACCGCATGTGTCTATGACACAGGTAATAATAGTTTAGATAAAGTGACCTTTTGAATTCAATTTAGTAATACTTACTTATGACGGTTTCTCAACCTTTGTGAATATGAGAATTAAAAATGAACACACAACGACATTGCAAACGTCTAGCAACCTTTCATTGTTAAAAGGTTGCCCTCTTAATTTTAATAATTGTACTTGTATGATAAATCTAGATCCGTATTAAAATTAAAGAGATAAGTCTTGGAGCTTCGGACAAGATACAAAATTCTTATGTCGTAAGGGAATATCAGGAAAGAGGAGGTGGCCTTTACCTGGGTACTAAAAAAAAGTATTATTCATCATCTAATGATCAGCATCGTCGTGCAAACGTGCACTACTGGACATAGGCTTCCATTTTCATTTGGAAATTTGCCTTATTTACCACACCTGGCGGGTTAGTTGGTTATCGCAGTAGTTTTATTTATATACTAGCTTTTGCCCGCGACTTCGTCCGCGTGTTTAGATTTTTACATTCAAAAGTTTTTTCCCAATAACTCCCGGTCCCGTTGGAATTTTGCAACAGAGCGTTGCAAGTAAGCTTTACGTTCATTAAGGTACCTTGCATGCCAAATTTCAATCATCTATATCTTACGCTATTTAGATTTTTTCATACAAAAGGTTTTCCCGCTAACTCCTGTTCCCGTGGGAAGTTTGCAATATCCTATTGCAAATGAAGTTCACTAAGGTACCTGAATGCCTAATTTCAAGCGTCTAACTTAAGCGGTTCAGATTTTTCATACAAAAGGATTTTCCCGATAATAGGATATGCGAATATGGATGACTTTTTTTATGAATTAAAAAGATAAAAGTTCTCACCTTTTATCTTTTAGATACATAAATATCGAAGAATTTTTAAACTATCTTTTGTATTAACCCATTAGCTGTCAGCAAACGAAAGTGCACGGTGCTGTAAACCAACTGCAGTGCACAGGGCAGTCAATGTGTTAAGCGTGTTATAAAGCGGTAAAGTTATTGCTTAGACAGAGAGATCCGACGTGGCGGATGACGTCACGTACCGTGCGCCCCATACAAACTCCATAGAAAAATCTGTTTTCGTGAGAGAGATGGATATAATAACTTTCAACGACTGTATCTCGCCCATTTTTCAGCCGATTTTGATTTTGTTTTCACTATTATATAGTATATTTTTATCTATTTTACGATAAATTAGTAAATACATAAAACTATTTTTCATGCATATTCTCGTTCCCGTGGGAATTTCGGGAATTCCTTTCTTAGTCCACCTCTACGGTACCTAAGCTTCCCTTCTAAATTTCAAGTGCCTAAGTTTAGCCGTTTAGGCTGTGTGTTGATATTGTCATTCAGTGAGTTTCTTTTCTCCTTTTATATATTAAGATTTTATTTGACCGGTAACGCCATTTATTGAGAGGAATTTGTAGTTTTGGGCTATTTTTTTTTCCCTATTTTATCACGTAAAGTGTTGATTTTAAAATTTGAAAGAAATTATCAAAACCCTTTCTACGTTATAGTAACTTTATGTATGCGGAGTCTCAGCCCGAACGGTTTAAAATTGACAAAGTTTTATACAAACTTTCATCACCTATTTTTATCCCCTCGGGGGTTGAAATGATCAAAACCCTTTTTTAGCGGATGCCTACGTCATAATAGCTTTATACATGCCAAGTCTTAGCCCAATCAGCTTAAAATTGACAAAGTTTTGTACAAACTTTCATCCCCTATTTTAACCCCTTGGACCCCCAATGATGAAATAATCAAAACCCTTTTTAGCGGAATCTTACATCATAGTAACTTTATACATGCAAAGTCTTAGCCCAATCGGCTCAAAATTGACAAAGTTTTATACAAACTTTCATCCCCTATTTTATCCCCTTGGGGTAGAAATGATCAAAACCCTTTTTTAGCGGATGCCTACGTCGAAGTAGCTTTACACATGCAAAGTCTTAGCCCAATCGGCTCAAAATTGACAAAGTTTTATACAAACTTTCATCCCCTATTTTATCCCCTTGGGGGTGGAATTGATCAAAATCCTTTCTTAGCGGACGCCTACGTCATTACATCTACCTGTATGCCAAATTTTAGCCCGATCGGTGCAGTAGTTTGGGCTGTGCGTTGATAGATCACTATGTCAGTCAGTCAGTCAGTCAGTCAGTCAGTCAGTTTTTCTTTGAGTTTTATATATTTAGATTTTTTTTATAAATAGAGCGTTCAGGATGGCCTCACTCCACCTGATGGTAAGCGGTCGTGAGGTCCAAATGTTAGGTCGACAGGCAAAATAGGGCATACCCACCGCGCCTGTCGCCCTTACCCTGAAGGCCCACTGAGATGCCGTTTCACGCCCCGCCTAAAGAACCCAGGATTGTAAGAGGAAGGAAATACATAAGCTGAAAGGGCATTCCTTGATTAAATGGTACGGGGCAAGAACGAGGAACTGAACCTCTTGGTGCGCGCCACTATTGTCTGTATGGTATGCGGATGACAACGCTGTCCAGCACGTGTTTTTCGGGAGATGAAAGGAGAGGATGGTAAACGCAGTAAACGCTGCTGTCTGTTTCCTGATATTCCCTAAGTCTTCGCTTCTGCGACACGAGTGTGTCAATGACATGGAAAGGATCTGTCCTAAATTTAGAAACCACACGGAATAATAGTTTATTAATAAAATCTTTATAAGTTTTTCATTTTCATCTGAGTAAGATTATGATTTAGATAAGCGGGCATTTTGGGCGATTTTTCAAATTAGAATTGGAGTAATCCAAATACTTTGGTGCATTCTAATCTGCGAACCTTTCAAGGACATGACGCAAACAGTTATAACAAAAAAGAAGCAGGTTACTGCTATTCAAACGCCTACAGCACATTGCGCGATGTCGCACAGAATTCTCACCGTTCAAAGACCTCACTGCCGTCAAAATACAACACCCACTCATTTGTTATTCCCATAGCACTACGTACTTACATTCTCAAGCCGATATCAACGTCATCAACACACGGCCAACAGAAACGGCATAGGTAATCAGTCTTACATAAGCCAAATCAGATAGCGCCGTGGGGGCGTGACGTAGGGCGGGCGCAGCATTCTAAATTCAAATTGCCAGTTACCCGCAAACTAGTTACTGTACTTACAAACACACTAGTTACAAGAGATACGAGGGAACATTAAAACGAAAATTATGTAGAACAACTTGATAAGTTGGCGCGAGATACAGGAATTCTGACTTATGAGAGTAACAGTTATGACACTACGCCTATTTATTGTAATGGCGTTCAAATGCAGGGCGAACATATTTGTGATGCTAGAAACTGAATTGAGTGCTTTTCACTTTCCTGATTGCTTGTTGGTACCTACATAAAGATTTTGTAATAAAAGTGTGTTAGGTAAGTAAGGGAGTGATCGCAGGTTGGATCCCCGCACAGGAGAAACATTTGTGTGCATGACCATTTACCGTTGGTATTTTTCTGGGCGTACCCTATGTATTTATTGACAAAAAAGTATCTAAATAGGTTTATCAGTTGTTTAGTACACAAAGTACCAGTTTTGGTACCAGCTGGCGTTGTGTGGCCTGGCCTGGTCTGTTGTTGACCCTAACATAAATAATAGGGGCAAACGCGGAAAGTCTTCTTGTGTACTTTTACTGAAAATAATTACAACCTGTCATTATAGCTATTAAATTTAGATCCTAAAAAAATATACCTTGCTGACAAATACTAATTTATCAATGATACCACGGTTATAACTACCACTTATCAATAAGGAGAACGTGCATATTCAGTGACATGATTCAAGGCAGTTATCTTTTAGACCGATTAAACTGCCAACCGTAACCATTTGTTACAAGGTAGATAATGCAAAAAAGTTCGCACAAAGCAAAATGAGCAAACAAAATAATTTCAACTAGCCACTACTAAATGATATTGAACGCGAACGTAAGAAATACCACCGCGGTCAAAACCAAAACGACGACCAAAGACAAATATCACACATTAATTGCATTTTATTCCTTTCGAAAATTAAATTAAAATCTTGCTGAGTAAAAAAGTGAACATCGCGTGTTAGCCCCTACTTAATAAAGGCTACCTTTTACTTGAGCCTTGAGGATATCTCAATCGGCAGAGTCAATAAATTGATTGCCATAATAAGCCTCATTAGTCATTGGGGTACGTGTTTAAATCACACAGATCTTTCTATCTAAAAGATTTTTATTAGTATTGCGTGTTGCACATGCTACTGTGTTAGCACGCAATGTGTTGGACAGGCTGCCCTATGGCTGTTTGCTTTTAAAAAATCATTCACAATAACATGTACTGCCTTCAGATTTATTTGTTATCTCACCATACTTGGCCCGTGCAAAACGCTTTCAAGGGAATAAATACTCTGTTTAAAAACCATGTTATTGTTGAATTAATGGCGCGGTAGGTAGTCTTTACTTTGGACGGACCTAAATAGCTTGGAAAGCATTCTATTTATATACAAAACTATTTATATTCAAAACGATATCATTTTTCACACTGAGAGCATCAAATTCTGAAACTCTGCTCTTTGTGTTGGAAGGAATTTCGTTCGTTCTGTTATGTAACTTTTTAATATAAAAAAACTACGCACTTAACATTTACTTCATTGACTGTCAACAGTCAATCGATGTTAAAATCGATCCGTTTCAATGACTAAGTATATCGCAAAAGCATTTTCATAAAATTGGTTTCGAAAATTAATAAAGAACTCAAGATTTTACTTCAGCTGATCATCTGAAGTTAATAAAGTCATGAGATCTTTATCAAAGGATTCTTGAACCACGAAATTGGGGCTACAAAGAGGAACTGCCAATAATGTTAATGGATAAAAACGTATCGTTATTGTTACACTGAGAATCCTTTTATTGCTAATTTCATCGAGACCTCTATTCTCTTTCTGCGCCTGCTACAACAATAATATCTACAAAAAAGAGAAACAGTTTAGAGATAATCCCATAATGGCTACCGATTATCGTTCTCACAGTACCATGAGAACTTCAATCAGTAGAACTATTTTAATGGCATCGATCACTGCATAATCAATATCGAATTCCCACTGCAGTACGCTGTCATTAGTTTGATAATTTGTATTGTTTGAATCTTTTATTGTTATGATTGATTCGGTGAAAATAACTTTGGTGTGTTTGCACATATTTGTGTCATACTATTGTAAATAGGGATTGGATTAGAAAGAAATATACGTACCAACCTCTTCGGTTTTATTCATTTCATGATTATTTTGTTCCATTCAAAAGTATGCTGGTATTTGTCTTGATTTTCTTCGTTTTCCTTCAAGTCCTTAGCAGTTCGTATATCTTTATTGTTTCATTTGAGATCTTTATTTTACTTCGACTACTTAAAATGGTAATCATTTTTATTCCTTGATAATTAGCCAGCAAACTCATCTTATTTTAGAAATAACTGACTCATAGGTACTGTTTATATAACTTGCTCACGTAACCATACTTTAGCGTATAACATCTTGCTGACCAAAAAATATCTTGTTCTTAATTTTTATAAATTACATTAATCGTTTTCTTAATATTTGAATTAGGTTAAGACCTAATACCACACTTCTTTTTACACGTTGCCCCTAACCAGCGTACAAATTTGAATCACAATAAGAATCATTGGAAATCATTCTGTATTGTTTTTGATTAATTAATCACCATATTATGTTAAATGTCAGAAACTCATTTAACTTTAGTTAATCTTGCCGTCAAGTTTACACTTGCGCCGCTAGTGTTTTGTTTATTTGTATAACAAAAACAAAGACTTCAGCATCTCTCTTCTCCACGGCACAGAATTAAACCATCTTCTTTACTTCTGATTAGCGTGGGAAAATATTTCGCGGTTAAGCTTATAAAAAGAAAAGAATTTCGACTAAATTTGGTCAGACGTATGATTCCACAATGTCGATTATTGTTCAGCGAGTAACTAAATATTTATATAGAGCTGATCTTTGCCCCCTGAGCTGATTGATAGTTTGCCCATTCTGTCATAAGAAAAAAAAATCTTTTTCTGTTTTATGTGTTAATAATTGACCTTTTAAATAAAGGAAATGTTCCTAATACAGATCCTAAAAATAAACTAAATTAATGTAAATTCCTAGCACTGCACTGGCTAAATAGTATACCTACTAAAGTGAAACCAAGTTAGCTTTTTTTAGTGTTTTCTATTAATGTCTAGATATTAAATATTTAATAACCATAAATTGATATAATATTTACTTTAAAACATCTTAAAATAAATTTTTAGGTACACTCAATATTAAAGATTTTTAATCAATGCAATGGTTATTAGGTACAATGGAGTAGTTCTAAAACGTAAGTCTACATAAAATGTATGTACCTACTCATTCAAGAATTTTGAAAAGGTCGTGTCTATTCAGAAACAGAATGATTGGTTTAGAAATACATACTTTACTTACATTTTCACATAAAACATAATATAAAAAAAAAATTTCAAGCTAAATATCAAAAAAAATATTAACACTCGACATTGGCGAAATGACTCATCATTATCATCAGCCTGCAAGCGACCATTGCTGGCCATAGACCTCCCACAATAACGATTGTCTTTTGGGGGGTATTGCCTTAGTCACCACAGTTTTGTTGATACTTACCCAGGTAAACGCAGTTGCCCGTTTCCATATACTCCTTCAGTCCTATTCTGAACCGGAAACCACACCGACACGATGAGATGGGGTGGTCCTATGGATGGTGGATGGTGAAATCACTATAATAATGATAAACTAATTTAATATAACTTCAAACTTCTGGTGCTCATCACATGGTTTCGGCCTGAATTCTGAGTAACAAAATGATACAACAAATTATTCATCATCATCATCAGCCCATTGCAGTCCACTGCTGGACATAGGCCTCTCCAGTTGTTCGCCACCTAGGGCAAACTTCTGGAGGATATACCCATAATCACCACGCTGGGCAGGCGGGTTGGCGATCACAGGGCGTAGCTTCTTGCTCCGGTGACGCTGCTGCCTGTCATCGGCCTGTGGTATTTAGCTACGCCTTCTATCGTGATGGTTTTACCGCCACCAGTCGGTTTGCCAGAGCCTCGTTTGTTGTTCGGCAGGATGCACCACGGGCAGGTGAGGATGGCTTGGAGCGAAAAGGTGATAGGTCGCTCCCTTACATCCCAAATTATTACATTAACCCAAAACATGGCACACTGGGCCACACATCGCCATCTAGCCCCAAACTAAGCCGAAGCTTGTACTTACTAATAGGTACTAGACTGATAAACTTACTTAGAAACTTTTTTTAATAAATACATTAATAATATTAATTCAAATTGAATTTTGAACTTATTTATGAATAAAAATGTTTGCACTGTGTGAATTGAACTCACGACCCTTGGCTCAGAAGGCAGAAGTCACTACCAAATGAGCCATCGAGCCAGTAAGTCACTGCGTTTTCTTTATGCACAGGATGGATATTATAAAATAGACAGAGTTTTTTTCCTAAATGACTACGATGATGGCCAGAGCGGCCTTGTCATCACCACCGAACTTTTGGGGGATCGGAAGGCTTCTACAATATTTAAATTAGAGGTGATATCAGCTCTATGTAGTTCCATAAGCACAATCCCAGCGTTTTTTATCGGCGGCGGCGGCGCAGGCGCACGCGCTCTGTGGGTGGATTTTTTCACGTTTCGCGGCGATTAGAATGGTAAACTCCCATAGCATGCGCTTTATTGTTCCGACCGGCTTGAGCACACACAAACGTGGATTGTGTTCGGTGATCACAAAAAATGTGGGTGAAAGGTTATTAGGATAATGAATCATTATCAGCTTTTTGCACTGATAGACTTTGGCCTGTCCAATTCTTCGGCATTTTTTCTCGTTCCTGGACTTGTTGCATTCAGCTTTTGCCAGACATACTGCGCAAATCGTCACTCCACATGGCATGAGAGCCTCCTACGGTGAATTGGTTTTCAAGGGTGTAGAAAAGATTCTTTAATATTTTGAGGCATTCATTGAAAAAATCTCCAAGTCTCAATAGGCTCTATTCAATTTGCACAAATAACCATACTTTGAGTTAAGTAGCTAGGTACCCATCTACTTCAAGAAACGTTTGCCGCCTAAGTAAGGCTTTACAATGACCGAAAGTACCTACCAAATGAATATTTTAGTGCCTCTTACAGTACTAAAAAGACCGCAAAAGAATTCCGAACAATTTTCCTTAGATAGTGATGTTCTTAGTTCTTACGGAAGAATTTCAGATCTTGCAGTATACGAAACCAGATGTATTTTTTAAAGTTTTTATTAGGGTTCCGTAGCCAAAATGGCAAAAACGGGACCCTTATAGATTCGTCATGTCTGTCTGTCTGTCTGTCTGTCTGTCTGTCTGTCTGTCTGTCCGTCAGTATGTCACAGCCAGTTTATTCCGAAACTATAAGAGCTACATTATTGAAATTTGGTACGTAGATGTATTCTGTTAACCGCATTAAGATTTTAAAATAAAATCAGAAAAAAATCCAAAATTTTTGGGGTTCCCCATACATAGAACTGAAACTGAAAAATTTTTTTTTCATCGAACCTTTACGTGTGGGGTATCTATGGATAGGTATTTAAAAATGATGTTGAGGTTACTAACATCATTTTTTTCTAAACTGAATAGTTTGCGCGAGAGACTCTTCCAAAGTGGTAAAATGAGTGTCCCCCCCCCCCCCGTAACTTCTAAAATATGGGCATGATAAAACTGAAAAAAATATATCATGTGTATCACTATAAAAACTACTAAGGAAATTTGGTTTGAATGAAATCTAGGCAGTAGTTTTTTTTTAAACGTCATAAATCAAATTACCTAATTTTTTCATTTAATTAACTCCAATATAATAAAACGTAAAGAAAAACATTTATTTAGCTGTATAGTGGTACGGAACCCTACGTGCGAGAGTCCGACTCGCACTTGGCCGGTTTTTAACTTAAAGGCCACTACAAAAAGAGCCGTCAAGCGTGTCCAATTTTGAGAACTTTTTTTAACTATCAAGACATGGTTTAAGCCTGCTTTAGGCTATAATAATGTCTTAAATGTTTATACCGATTCTGGGTACAGAAACATCATCATCATCATTGTCTAGTATAGTATAATCTTCAGCTTAGTTTGAGACTAGATGGCGCTCAGTGGCCTGGTTTGGCAGCTTTACGAAAAGCTACGACTTGGGAGCCTTCAAGAAACGAGGCTTTTTATTTAAAAGGCCGGCAGCGACCCTATAACTCGATATAAGTTGCGGGTGTCCATGGTCGGTGTCGACTGCTTACCATCAGGCTCATCCGCCGACTCTTGCATAAAAAAAATATCTTGGTTTACACTCAGTCGTAAAACGTAGTGAACCATTTTCCCATCACTAGCTCGGTACAGCTGCGCAAAAGGAATAAGTTCGGGAGAGCACGCCGCGCCAAGTTACAGGGCAGGAGGGCGATAAATTCCAATCAGCCTGCGCAAGGGCACTGGGTCGCGGGTCGGGTCGTTAGGGCCGCTCCGAGTTAGGGCTGACTGTGGTGGAAGAACTTACGAATACGCGAATTGTTAGGAAATCCTTTGCGAACAGATCTATACTTACCTACTTAGTTCAGTAACTGATCTTTCTTCGATAACGTGTCGAACTATCGTCCTATCGGATCATGCCATGTGGAGCCAAAACGCACGGGACGGTACGGCGCGTCCCCAAGTTGATAGTTGCTCAGCGAGCTGTGGAAAGGGCTATGCTCGGCGTTTCTCTACGGGATCAGATCCGAAATGTGCAAGGAAAAGTCTTAGTTTGAGTGGAAGAGACCAGGTGTCTCTTCCACCTGTTTGGTGTGTATTGTCTGGTGCATAATTTAGATAGAGGGAACTCAAAATGATGCATCACGTTAATTTAGTTGCCCAATGCGGGTTTTGAACGTATACGACTCAATGCTCTGAAAGCATGGTAATTAGTACTTAGTGACCAACCAAATGCACTCCAACATGCCAAAACGATAAATAAATGACGAAATATAAAGGCCATGTTCCAAATTCTAAAAATAAAATGTTAGGTATAAAAAATAAGTTAATCTTAAAGCTTATTATGTAAAAAGCTAATCGAAATGCGCTTACTTTAATGTTTTTTTTGTGTCCCATTCACTTGCAAAGTTTCATGACGCGCCTCGGGGCACACTCGGTTTCCCACGATATTATTTTATGTGAAAAATCGACCGTACCTTCATGAAACTTTTCACATCAAACCAAGCTTTATCTTCAAAGCTAAAAGCTCAAATTCGAGTGAAGAAAATAAACCTTTAAATCATTTAAAAACAATTACATCGAAGTCGAGTAACATTCCACGAAGACACAAATCGTCTTAAGAATTTTAAGAACGCCCACTCGAAAATCAACCTTGTTGCTTTATAATAGAGATTTCGATATTGTACTAATGAAGAGATTAGAAGTTCGGTCTTACGTGGTTTTTAAAGAAATTTCTCTTAGCTCTTTTTGATATAGCACGCGTCAAAACATAAAACCTCGTTCATAATTATAATAAAATAATAACTGCGTACGTCAATATTATTTGTATGTTAATCTGAAATGATAATAAATGAAAATAATTAAAAGACAAGTGTAATTCCAACTTCATTCTCCATATAATAATGATTATAATTATTAATATAGCTAGATATTAAGTTATTGTTGGTGATAATATGAAAAATGGTGATAATAAGGTGATAATTTTTGGCATACATGTAGATTTCTTCATATTTCAAGACTTAATGATAACTATTATACTTTAAATCACTACTTGAGCCAAGCTTATGACGTCAGGTCAATTAAGTTATCCAGGAAGATTATAATACCAGTGAGGAAAATATTAATACTTGTTATCATGAAAACTAAACACTGACTAAGTATTTATTGTGTTTAGAACATTACCGCTACCGCCATTCATAACAACCCAATAGTGTATTTAAGACGTTACTAGTCAATTTGTTTAGTTTCCATGATATACGATAAGTGATTCAAGCAGAATGTCCTTCAAATCCGGAACAAATTTTGGTTTTCGTTTCCTTTCAGTTAGAGATTTATCGCGAGATGAATGATAATTTTCTTCTTAGGTGTAATCGTCTAAGGCGAAAGCCGTTAAAATAATATTTTCTTAATCATAGATGATAAGTACTAAATTCTTATTTCATAAAAAACTACTTTCTTGTACCTATAACTGACTCGACATTGTAAAAAACTAAGTTCTGTTCTCATAACTTTTTGTTCCTGATGATAGGATATTTAGAACTAAAGGTTTATTAGCCTAGGATAGTTTATCAGTGACTTTAAAAGCAAGTAATAAAAAATCTAAACTTCATGATAAAACTTAAACTCCATGATAAACGCAGCCTAGCCGCTCTCCGCACGGGTCGGGCTCACGACGTCATGTTGCTCCGTTTCCCGCCATGTGCTTAGGACACGAACTCGCTTTTCAACTAGCATCCTGCCTAGTTGAGACAATTATCAATTTAAAGTTGCTGGAGTACCTACCTACTTTAGCGTACAGACTGTTGGTTTTGTGTATGAGTGATCGTGTGCTTTGCGTGTGAGTGGCGAACAACTGGAGAAGCATGAGAACATGAGCAGTTGACTGCGATAGGCCGATGATGATGATCATCGTGTAATTGAAATAGGCTAACTGTAATCTAAAATGCACCACTAATTATTATATATGAAATGGAACATAGTTCACATTTTACTTTTAATATAACAAAACCGAATCGGTTTCGACGTAATGACGAACGTGTACACAAACAGCTTAATAAACCTAACCTTCCTACACCATCTTTTTTTAATTCAGGAATCCAGCATACACATAACATACTATACCTACAAATCATATCTACATGTCTAGACAAAGAGCAAAGTTTTGGACAGCAGAAGCTGTAATAAACATGAAACTGATATTATGTTGGATCATGAATGTTTTAAATCAAACTTGGAGTAAAAGTAGGTAATCATTAATAAAATTTGGCATGATTATGTACACCTGATCTTCGGTTAATATGTTAATAAACCTGAAGCGTACAGCTGTCGTTTCTTATCAAATTTTATAGTCACAAAGTCATAATGTGTATGCTAAATAAATTCGACTGATTTAATAAGCCTTTAGTAATTACGCTACGATTTGTTGTGCCAACATAATTCCAGGCTAATGGCCAATTCAGGACCTGTCAAATTTAATTTTCACAATTAAATGATGACCAACAAGCGTCAGCATTAATAGCATTGACAAAAAGACGATAAATTGTCATCGCTCTATAACTTACGCCAATACAATTTGATCTATTTTAAGCTCTATCAATATTAAAATAAGGCACTTACAAAATTAATGATACTTATTTTCTAGAGAAATCGTGCTTGAAATTTGAACTCTATTTAGTTTGTAATAGAGGCCTATGTTGGGGATATTGAGGCGAGTTTTGGTGTGAACTTATAAGGCACATAAGTCAGGGGTCGGAGTCAAACGTTCGACAAACTACGCCATTGTAACGCCATTACAAAGCCTACGGTGGTGTCAGATGTAGAAACTTGTAGCTGACTTTTCCAGTTAATATATCATATCACTACTTTAAAGAAGTTTGTTTATTACAATAACATTCGGTACATCATTGCTCCAATCCCAAAGTAAGTAACTTAAGTACTTGTGTTATGGGTATTAGAATAACGAAGGTACCACAAATAAATACTTAAATACAAATACTAGCACCCAGACACAGGACAAACACAAGTGTTCATCACACGAATGTTTGTCGCGGGTGGGAATTGAACCCACGACCCTTGGTTCAGAAGGCAGGGGTCACTACCGAGCCAGTCAATAATGTTATTTTAGGTACCTACACCAATAACAACATGTGCAATAATACTTAATTGAAATCCAAAGAGTTCGATTACACAGCGTATCCACACCGATACGAGAGCGTAGGTATAGGTAACAATAAGTTTTTAATTATGAACCAACCCAACCCAAAATGATGGCTGCAATACCTGCATTTAAAGTTTGATACAATGGCGTGAAACCTATCAGAAGTTGCATTGCCAGTGTTACGTGGTAAACAGTTTGTTTTGTTTATACACTTGTTTCAATAACTTGTTCCATATATTTATTTGTATAACCATGAAAAGCTAGCGTTTCTATTTTGCAATTTACTCGGCGTATATTTTTACAAATACGTATATCGCCCCTGATTATAACATTTTCAAGAAGCCTAAGCCTAGCGCGCACTGGTGACTTTTTGTCACCGTGACAGATATCTCTCTTCTTCTTATTTTAAAAGTGCAAAAGAGATGAAACTACTGTCACGGTGACATAAAGTCACCAGCGCGCCTAGGGTTATAGAAAGCACATAAACGAAACATAGCAGAATGTAATGATATGGATCTTCACTACATAGGTAGTATAAAACAAAGTCGCTTTTCGTGTTTGTCCATTCCTTATGTATGCTTAGTTCTGTAACTGGATTTTGATGCAGTTTTTTTTTATAGATAGAGTAATTCGAAAGGATGGTTTATGTGTATAATACAAAAGCGAAGTGAGGTGAGTGAGGGCGGATCGCTAGTATTTACTATAGCATTAAATTACGCTAATGTGAGCCACGGGAATCTCGAGAAATGAAAGTGTCGAGAAATTAAAGTGTACCTATATCGGTTTTATTCGTTTGTGACTAGATGTGGCTGTATGGCCCAGTGTGGCATGTAGCAACTGGAGAGAAAATTCAAATTTACTACTAAAACACACAGCTAACCGGTTTCGTAGACAGCGATTTTGCTTACGATCAGGTGAATTGCAGTCAAGCGTAGGCCCATTTTGAATAAAAAGGACTTTAATTTTATTACTTTAAAAATAATATTAAAAACTCAGTTAGCTCTATATGCGCGCGCGCCGCACCGTCATTCGTCGGGCGCGTCGACAGCTCGTTGCGTGTGCCCGCGAGCGGCGCGCGCCTATTTGTGAGCGCCATCTATTGCTCCAGTTACATTACGACCCGCGGTTAAGGGTAAGCTGACAATTAGTATACCAGTAAGTGATAATAGCCTTCAGAATCTGAGTAGAAATGTTTTTTTGAGCAAGCTAAGCTATTACCAACGTGAAAGAAAACAACGTGAGGAAAACTCACAACCTTACAGAACCATATCTATGAAATTTCTAAGGTTGTGAGAAGTCGACCAAACCCCACTTGGCCAGCGTGGTTGAGTAAGGCCTTATCGTCCTAATTTATTTATTTATTTAAACTTTATTGCATAAAATGGTACAAAAGGCGAACTTAATGCTAGGAGCATTCTCTACCAGTCAACCCAGTCAAACCTAAGTTTAGGGTAGACACAGACCCTGGGTGAATGCAGGGACGGATCTACCTAAAGGTAAGGGCTATTTGGGCTGCAGCCCAAGGGCCCGAGGTTTCTATAAGCCCCCATACCCCGCTAAAGCCTTTTCTAAAACTAAAACAGTACTTATCAGTTTTTTAGACATAGCTATTAGTTAAATACTTAGGTAGGCCCCCTAAGTAGTTTAAAATTGCAAAGATAGATCGCTATGGGCACTTAATATTAGCCTAACCAGCCGTCCTATTCGTAGGAGACATTATGTATGTGCGTAAAAACAGGTGTCCTCTATGTTCCTTCACCATCATAATCCGATTAGACGACTTGTTCCGCACGACTTGATAGAGACTAGCAGTTTACACGGGGTTTAATTAGCTATATTATTTCTTGATTTCAGAACTGCTGCTGAGTCATTTCTTTTTAGGAACAATGCTTCGCCTGAGGTCTGAACTTTGATTCCAACCATGGACTTTTGATCATCAATCCACACTTACAACTACTAAACTAACGAAGCAGTCTAAACATAAACATATAACTAAAGTTTCAGCATCATCTCACTCAAAGAAAGTTTCTAGTTGCTGATCACTTCACCTTAACAAAAACTCAAACTTGTAAATGCCAGTTCTGTCGGCTAACATGATGTTAGTTAGAATAACAACTGTCCGGTATTAAATTTGTCGTATGCTGATTTAGCAGACATAACGTTACTGCTAATAGTAGTCTGCTATCAATGGGTCTTGAAATTATCGGTTGTTTTGTTAATCTGGCGTCTCGTGTCATTAGTTTAAGTTAGCTTAATGGCTGCTTGTAAGGTATTGCTGAATAACAATTGTCTGTAAAGCATGAATCACACAGAACACCGGACACTAGTTAGTTAGTTAGCATATGTTTTCGGCTATTTAATATAATAGTTACTTCTCGAAATACTTCCAGATTTTAGCTGCAACAGCCTATTGCAATGGAACCTCTTCAGTTTACCTAAACACAGCCTGAAAAAAATCACTGTTCCCTTACAATATGGTTCAGTATGATTGGAATGTGTTTAGACGTAAATTGAACCGTCCTCCGAAGCATAAGGTAAACCTTATGCTTAAACCTAAAGGTTTAACTGTCATCTTACTTCGAGTTGCTAAAGAGTTTTCTGAGAATTTCCAGATGGTGCAACTTAATTAATTTTGTCAAACCTGGGATTTGAGCAAACTTTTTGATAGTGGGAAACAAGACCAAAAGTATCCTGGCTCTGATTGACTCAAGCTCGCGTTTTAGTGGGCCACACCTCATACGGCCTATTTTAAATATTTCAAATGAAAACGATAAACTAAAGAACCATATCATCATTCACTAGTCCAATGAGGCTTTCCACCAAACCTTGCTTGATTCTTGTCGACTTCAGCAAGTTTGGTGTGGGGTCGCCCATTTAAGCTAATGTAATACAACCCGCCGCGGGCTCACATTACTCGCCCTCCCCTTACATTACATTAACTGGTAGGCTTCGATCATAAACAGGCGTTCATAATGACAATTTCTGATACAAAACATAATAATATGCAGAAAATATCTAGCTGGAATCAAAAGTAGTTAACATTTAAAACAAAAGTTTGTTTTGTATATTTTCAAGCGTTACCTAGAAGATTATATACATTTAAGTATATTATACTGTATTTTAATCGTTTTAATTGTAGGCCCAATTAAGAAATACCATACATAGAAACATCATAATAGTTAGTTATATCAAGAATATTTTCTTTCAGTTCGCATTTTAGGGTTAACAGACTGATATTTTTTTTTATTTTTAGTGATAGTCCTCGCAGAGAGCTTTGCTAACAAAAATAAACAAGCGAAGACGGTTCCAAGACACCAACCATATAATTCGTAACACAACAACCCAATTCTATTCACGGTGTAAAATTTCAAAACATTGAATGGTGGTATTGAGTTCCAAATAAAAAGGGTATAAAAAGGGAACGCTTCGATGCAATCTCGAGTCGATGAGTCGACGCGGATGGGAGGTTGTATGCAAATAAGATCGGCCAGGAAAACAATGAGGTTTCCTGCTGATAATCTTCGTTTTACATTTGTTGTAGCCCTGTAACACTCGGAGGTGCTGGTATCAAAAGGTTTGTGTACAAATTTGCATTTCAGTTGTGATCGTATAAGTAAAATAACGTTCATGTGCCTTTGGTAAATGTTTGCTTTTCCACGTAGTAGTAGTGAAGTAGGTATTTAGGATTCTTGTGGATTATATTCCGGTCAGTTCTCTTGTGGACAGACTTCTAAAGTATATTTAATACAAAGCTAGTAGCTCTTATAAATAGGTTGACAAAAGATTCAGTTCACATTTTTCTTTTTTCGACCAAATTAGGTGACCACTCCTCAAAGACAAAACCGAATAAATTATTCTTATAATTGTTTTAAAAATTTTAATAGACGTCTAGAAAAAAATCGTAATCTCGACCTTATTGACTTGTAATTAGCAAAAATAAAGCCACAAGATGACTACGTACTTCAGACCCGGAGTCAGCTGACAGTTGCCAAATTTTTGAAGGGTCTAACGCTGTCTCAAATGAATAATAAGTAATTAAAATCTTTAATATTCCAAAACAAGTAATTACGAGCTATTACTCGTAATATTTTATAGGCTAATCTAGGTTCAAAGCATCAAATTGACCCATTTGAATAAGTTCAAATAAAACTATGTAGATATCACAATACTAGAAAACATTAAACTGAAAACGTATAAATAAACCGTTTGATGCTATCATGACCTAAAATAAATGTAGAATTAAGTAATATTAAACTTGAAATGACTAAGCAAATTAAACGTACGTTTTCGCTACGGCCGGGTAGAGCGAGGTGTGGTCCTTAGTGATGTAAATAGTTTCGATACCGATTAAAAGCAACCGCTTATCGGTATCGGGATGTAAGGGAGCGACCCGTCATCTTTTCGGTCCAAGCCAACCTCACCTGCACGTGGTGCATCCTGCCGAATAACAAACGAGGCGCTGGCAACCGACTGGTGGCGGTATAACCATCACAATTGAAGGCGTAGCTAAATACCACAGACCGATGATGGGCAGCAGCGTCACCGGAGCGAAAAGCTAGGCCCTGCGATCGCCAACCCGCCTGCCCAGAGCGTGACGATTATGGGTATATCGTGCAGATGTTTGCCCTAAGTTGCGAACAACTGGAGAGGCCTATGTCCAGCAGTGGACTGCAATAGGTTGATGATGATGATGATTATCGGTACACTTCGTAATTTTTAAATAAAATTTACGAAATCACAATCGGGAGTGACGTAAATAGTGTTACTAATGTACTAGATACCTACATCATCTATCTATTTTACAGAAAGGTTTCTATTAAAATAGGTCGACGGTCTTTATGAGGCAACCTTTCAAAATTAGCGATGCAGGTCATAAGGTACCAGTATAATTGTAACATAAAGTGAAAATATAAAATATCTACCAATAAATAGTATTTTATATATTTTCACTTTTATTACAGAAAAGCAGTTTAACAACTAGATATAGATATAGAGCCATAAAAATACTTGATATTTATATGATCTTAGAAATTTTGCTCTTGAACATGAACGCAGCGTCGAGTCTTAGTTTTCTAAACTCCGTCGTTCATTTCTTGTGAACTAAAATATGAACTTATATTATTGAATTGGAAATAAGTTTAGTTAAAATAGCTTTAGCGCTCCCTATAAGCTTGTCATCGGGCGAAAAGTGGTCAAATAAGCTACGCCATCATAAAAATAATAGCAAGTTATAATTTATTAATTTAATGCCTGGTCAAAATACGTTATGAATTTAGTTATCTATTTAGTCTACAGCAATTCGAAGTGAAATAGTTATTTCACATTTGCTTATTTATCAATATCCAAAACGAAAATGTTAAATTAATCATCATTATCATCATTCTCTTCGCAGTGCACTGCCAGACAATTGTTTAAGCAATACCGGTCGCAAAAGTTGTTTTGTACCGATTACAAATGGTACCGATAGGTAGGCAGCAACGACTGGTACACGCCCATTAATTAATACCGGTCGCAGAAGATGTTTTGTACCGATTACAAATCGGTCGGTAAACAACAACAAACGGTATAGTCCCATCACTAGCGAGGCTTGCGTGACCTTTGCCCTTCTGCCCCGCGCCCGCACACGCCTCGCCCGCAGCGATCACGCCCCACACCTTTTTGGTATCGGCAAAAAATCGATACCGAAACCAACCGATATGCGTACGATTCGGTTCTGTTTTTATTTGCGTCCGAGTTCCGTTGCACGTTTGGCGGATTTCCATGGCGCTTTTGTGATGTTCGCGGAGATAACGAAGCGAATGCACCTTTAGTCTTTAGGAAAGTAGGTATAGCCTGTTCCACCGAAATGTGTCAAAGAAATAGGCTTTCTCATAAGTAACCTAGACAAAACAGGCATCGTATCTTCATCATCATCAGCCTATTGCAGTCCACTGCTGGACATAAGCCTCTCCAGTTGTTCGCAACCTAGGGCCAACTTCTGGAGGATATACCCATAATCGCCACGCTGGGCAGGCGGGTTGGCGATCGCAGGGCGTAGCTTCTTGCTCCGGTGACGCTGCTGCCCGTCATCGGCCTTTGGTATTTAGCTACGCCTTCTATCGTGATGGTTTTACCGCCACCAGTCGGTTTGCCAGTGTCTCGTTTGTTGTTCGGCAGGATGCACCACGGGCAGGTGAGGATGGCTTGGAGCGAAAAGGTGATAGGTCGCTCCCTTACATCCCTCCCTTAGATCTTATTATCACACAATCACAGCGTTTCAAATGCATAACAGCTAGTGCACGCTAAGCCAATCGCGTTGGACTAATTATTTTACAGTGGTTTTTAGTAAAGTCGGTAAAAACCACATTTTACTGTTTTTGAAGACAAAAGTGGCTTTGACTGCAACATTTTGAAGCATTACTCAAATGCATTATTATTCTATTCTGGAATGAAAAGAGATCAGAGAACTTTCTTTTGTTGCAGAGAGCAGTTAAGGCTACCTGTCCACTGGAGCGGAGCGAAGCAGTTAGAGCGGTGAGTAAGATATTATATCTGTTACTAAAGTTTCTGCTATTTGGTGTAATTTCAAACTAATCTGATATATAAGCAGACTTGTACCTCGGATTAGATTTTAGTGATTTTTCAGTAAGTCTGAAAAACTCAGTAACAAACCTATTCTAGCCTATAATAGGCTAGCCTCACTTTTTCGCATTTGGAGTGGAGGAGGGTTTTCCACACGTATCTAACCTACACTTATATGCAACTGAAGATCACAAATAGGTACATATGTTTAGGATATATCAAAAATACAAAGAGATTCCTTAAAAATAACACAATAGCAAATCAATCTAAGAATAAAATCTGATAAAAAGTAAAAAAACACACGCAAGCACGCGTTCCAAACATATGTTCATCATTAAGACACCTTTGAAAATAATCCGAATTCCATGCATTATTCTTTGAAAGGCACTCGGACAATACTCTCAAAGTCAGCTTGACTCAATTAAATCTTAATTCGTACAAAGGAGTCGATTAATGAAATTAAGTCGGCATTTACTCGGGTTAACCATCAAACGCCTACAATGCCTCTAAATAGTAACAATCAACTCAAAAGATGCTCGAGTCAACTCAACAAAAGGTCTAACTAACTCGGCTTGCCTTACGGTGACTATTAAAATTTAATGACATGATTTATTCGTTGTAAAAAAAGCAAGAAAAGGGTATGTTACGATCCATTTTTCATATAACGCAGTTGGTAGCAAATGGGCAAATAAAAAATGTTTAACAGGGCCGACACTTTATGAAAAACGGTGTCCGACTGTGCGGGGCTTTGTCATCGGGCCAAAAATTTATTCATGCACGCCCGTTGAGCCCCGACTGTGAATAAAATATAAAGAATATTCCATTTTTCTGGATTCGTATTGCGTAAGGAGTATGGGAACACGAAAGTGCTCCTCCGGCCAAAAAAGTAAGAGTTGTCAAATTCTACGTTTACGCAGAATGTTGCCGTTCTTGATGATTACAATATACCTAATGATAAAATCAGATAATTTGAAATTAAATGTAGGTACAAACCACGGAAAGTTTACTTACTACGTTAGTATAAATTAGCAAAAAAATTAGGTCTATTTACTTATTATAAATTTGTGTATAGTGATTGATAAGCATTAAAATTGTAAGGACCAATAAATCTGCAGTGTAAACATACTGACTTGACAAGTCAATCTGCACTTTACCTTATAACTCCTGTAGGTAGTGTACTAGCTTGTCAACTTGTCATTCAGTAGATATACTATATCAATCTAACTAAACTTAATAAATCAACCGCGGCGCTCCGTCTGGTTACATAACATTGAAATAAATTTTCATTTATTGATATAAAGGCATTATTACCTATATATATGTCGCAGTCATCTGGTTGAATCTCCTATTCAATTGAATCGCTAGCGCGTTCATTGAATGACGACATTCAATTGAATGACTAGACCGAACGTTGACTAAACACGCGTCACTTAACGTCCAACTAGGTAGCGGATTGAATCATAGCCCTTTGAAAAGAGCGGACGTAAAAGCAGTCAAGTGATTGTAATTTAGTTCATTTTTTTCCCGCGCGGCGTTAGTAGTCACTAAAACAAATATGGCGTCGAACATGATCACCTGAGTGTTGATATTTCTTTGATTAGAGATACTTTAAACTGACTTATACGTAATAAAATAGTGTGACAGCATAGATTTACCTATTAATACGCCGTCTCCGGGTACTTTTAAAGAAAAATTAAAAACTAAACATTAAACAGTCGGCTTTTACCCAATCAACGACTATGCTAAAATGACGTTCAGTCAAAACGTTGAACGTTTCATTCAATAACTTGACGAGTTGACCTTTAGGCATTCAATTAAATGTCGTCATTCAATGAACGCGCTAGTCATTCAATTGAATAGCAGATTCAACCAGATGACTGCGACATATATAACACGTTGAGATTGTTTAGATGATTGCAAAATAATTTTTAAGTACCCTATAGTCAATTGGAAAAATAGTTATGTGTAATAAAACATACTCCACTTTACGGTCAGGTACCTACGTCAAATCTTTGATGGGATTTGGAATCTGCTGATAACAGTGTGAAGTATAAAATATTTGGACTATGATTTAGATTGTTATTGTGATGTTACATAGGTGTATGTAGGTAATACCACATTAATGAAAATGTTAAATTTGACGACCTACATAAAACATATTATTCAAAAACAACTTCTTCGAACTAGATCGTTTTTAAGCGGACTCAAAGGCATGTAATTTCGTCCGGCCATGCGGTCAGAAATAATATTTGGTCATTTTCTTAGTGGTAGCCGTCTCATTTATAATATTTTATAGAAATCAACAAAACAGAATCGAGAACATTAACATGGTTGCTACAAAGCGTGGCCCGATTCCGTATGGCGTTTTATTGTAAATTGGTTACATTAGGGTGACCATTTGATATGGTTACATAATAGGCTTGTTGCCTTAAAAAATGTATCTAATTAATGCGTCTTTTAGGTTATTTAAAAATAAGAGACACGTATTTTTTAATTTATAAATTAGACCAAGAGTTACAAATATATACATACTTAGACCGTTAAAATAACGTATGCCGTCACTCCTCGTGGCACTTTTTCGCAAGGGGTGACGTCAAAGACTCCCACTCCTATAATTTTATGCCTTGTATATTTACTTTTGTTATTTTTTGTTTAATCGAAAAAGAAAAAAAGTATGTGGTTGATGTCCAGACTAAATACAATGTAAGTATTTTGACGCTGAAAATAACCCTATTTAAATGAACTTTTCAATAACACATATAGAAATAGCTGAGCCGCCTTTACGAAATTTAAAGTAAGTAAGTAATTTAAAGGTAGATTTTCGAAATTCGAAAATAGTACATTCTTTAATTCATGGCTACCACAGTGATCAAATTATGATTTTTTATTACATAACTATAAGTAGGCTTCAATGTTTGTAGACGCGAAGACCAGTCAACGGCCCAGTTGCGTAGGTGTAATATACTGTTATTGATTTACTATTAAAATTCTATTGAAGAAGTCATTTGGAAGTAGTAAAAATACTTTCATGTTCTTATTACTATAATATGAAGAGAGAATTATTCATATTTTTGTCGACACAAACGATGAATTTATGTCTTAAATTTAGTCCAATGTCTCAATCATCATCATCATCATCAGTTTACAAAGGTCCACTGCTTGCTGGACCTAGGCCTCCCTCAAATAACATTTGTAATTTGAGGGGAAATCCCCCCAGGCTAAAGCCCTAATGATCATCATCAAAAGCTCAGCTATGTCCTTACCTTCCGTTGTTCTGTGCAACACCAGTGCTACCAAGCTAATACATACTGCATAAGTTAGTTAGTACTTTCACTTTGGGATCGTATCAATGTTTGTTTACTTATTAACCGACTTCAAAAAAGGAGGAACATTTCTCAATTAGACCGCATGTTTTTTTTTTATTGATCTTAGTCTCGTAATGAAAACTAAACTGAAAATTCGCTCACGTTTCTTTATATCAAATCAACCAGCAAAATCGTTCTACAAAATTTCTAAACACAAAATCGGATAAGTCGCAGACAATAAGTCGCCGTCAAACACACACTCCAAAAAACTGGATGAAGTAGCAAAAACCTAACCCTCGAAACGTCTTCGATAAATTTGCCAAGGTCATCATGACTGTCGCTATTAGAAATCCACCCCCATATGTCACCATACATTGTTCCATCCAGCAGGCCCGCCGTAAGCGGGCGTGCAAGGCGTGCAATGCACGCGGGCGGCGCATTCAGGGGGGCGGCAAATCAGACAACCATCGACTAAAATTCAGACATTGTCACCTCACAATACTAAAAAGATTATCCTTATAAAAATAATATGATGAACGGCGCCCAAATATTTCTTTTATATCGTAGCATTACATAGCGCCATCTATTGAAATTCATGAGAACAAAGTTAATCCGTATCGTGCTCTATGCGAAATAGGGAAATCCCACAGATATCAGGGGAAATCCCCTTAAAACTATATTCTCATTTCTTTGTTTTTATTTATTTAACACAAATGCGAAAGTGATGTGAGTGAACAACAAACTTGAATTGTTTTGTTATAGCCCTAATGTGAGATCCGGAAACGGTCCAGGTACTTAAAATTAATAATATTCTGTAATTTTTGTGCGGAGTGTGACTATAAAAATAATTTAGAAAATTATTTATATTATCCCTCGGCGCAAAAAATCATAATTATGGTAAGTGTCTTTGTTTAATTAATCAGCATATGGGCGCATTCATATAATCAGCAGGTATTCATGTAAAATTAAAAGGTTATTTTACTGAAAAAACATAAAGTAAAGATTTATTAAAAAATATATATTAAAATTAACACAGAGTGTAACAAAAGTAACTTAAGTAACGAAAGGGGGACATTCCACCCCCCAAATGGAGACACGCATGAGGACCCTCTTCGACATGTGTTTTACTGTCGGGAGGTTCCCTCGTGCCTGGAAAGAGGGGCAACTCTGTCTCTTAAGGAAAGAGGGGCGACCCGTGGAATCGCCGTCGGCTTATAGACCCATCGTTCTGTTAGACGAGGTGGGCAAGGTCTTCGAGAGGGTCATTGCCTCTCGAATAAATGACCATCTACGTGGGGCGGGACCAGACCTTTCTGTCCATCAGTTTGGATTTCGGACAGGGCCGTCTACAATAGATGCTCTGTCCCAACTCAAAGATTTGTGCAGGGAGGCGGCTGGGCGTGGGGAAGGCGTTTTGGCTATATCCTTTGATATAGCCAACGCTTTTAACAGCATCCCCCACGCCACTATTTTGGCAGCCCTAGAGCATTTTCGGATTCGACGCCTCATGCGCGCTGGCCAGCACCCCGCCCTGGGAGCTCGAAGCCCAGGTGCTGGCCAGCGTCTATACGTGGTCAGCGGCGGAGAGGGAGCGCGGGGAGCGCCCTACTCCTGCAGAAATAGGCGTGGCGCGGAGTGAGGCTCAGGAAGTCTTGGTCCAGCAGTGGACTGAGGACCTCGTCTCCGTCAATTATGGGCGTCGGTTCCTGGACGCCCTAGTCCCGAATTTCAATCGGTGGCTTGAGCGTCCATTCGGATGTCTGTCCTTTCGTTTGGTGCAGGTTCTGTCCGGACATGGTTGTTTCGGCAGCTACCTGCACCGAATAGGCCGGGAGGACTCCCCGGAATGTCGAGAGTGTGGGGCGCCGGAGGACACGGCAATCCACACTCTAATGTCGTGTCCAGTGTGGGCTCAGCAGCGGGTCCAACTCTCCGGCGTCGTTGGGAATGACCTCTCACTACCGAGCATTGTTACAGCAATGCTCGGCAGTCGAGAGGCTTGGTCGGCAGTCGCTTCCTTTTGCGAGACTGTAGTGTCGCAGAAGGAGGCGGCGGAGCGGGAGCGGGAGAACAACCCGAACGCTCCTGCGCTGCGCAGGCGCAGAAGGGGACGTGCTCGGCGGCAGTACAGCCGCCAATCGTTCCCAGACGGGGCCCAGCGGGTGGTAGGTGCGGGGGCACCTTCACCTGCATTGCACGGGTCCCCGTCATTGTCTAACGGGAGAGGGCCTGGCCTTCGGACCGCTCCTGTCGCTCCTCCTTAGAGAGGAGAACCTGTAGGGCCTGCTACTAGGCGAGCCGCGTCCGTGGTGCCAAGGTAGTCATGGTACACAAGGACCCGGGCACCACCCAGAGGGCGCTTGACGGAGGCCCCGGTTTTTTAGTGGGTATTTCCTGCCTCCCCGTCATCTTGAGGCAGGGTGCCGCCCTCCCGCTCTGAGGGCGACGTGAGTCCCACATACCCCGTCGTTCCCCCGAACGCCGGGGATGCACAAAAGCATTTTTCCGGGATAAAAAAAAAAAGGGGGACATTCCACCTAATCAACACGAACAACTTTTACTATGGGGTCAGCTCTGAAGTCGCGAAAAAAAATTAGTTATTCCATTACATTTGTGTGCAGTAGGTATAAACATTTTTTTTCGCAGTAGTATTGTGATTTTTATTGTGATTTAAAGGGTATTTTTTTCTGTTATACACCTTAGGAGTGAAGATTTATAAAAAAAAATATTAAAATTATACCTATACAGGGTGTAACAAAAGTAACTTAAATCCCGAAAGGGAGTCATTCTACACATAAATACGAACAACTTTTACCATAGGGTCAACGGTGAAATCGCGAAAAAAAATAACTATTCCATACAAAATGTATGGAAAAGCTGATTTTTTTTCGCGATTTCCGTGTTGACCCCCTAGTAAAGGTTGTTCGCAATAATGGGTGGAATGACCCCCTTTTGGGATTTGAGTTACTTTTGTACAACCGTATTATAAACTAAACTTTTTCAAAAAAATCCAGGAACCGCAAAAAAGGAAAAAAAAATCAGGAGCTCAATTTCGACGGCAAAAACGAGAAAAAGATACAAAGAAAAAAACTAGCGGGGTCTCTTGAGAAATTTTTTAGCAAACTAGAAAATAGGGACTCTGAATGTCAAGAGAATGTTGACGTACTTAATACCTATACCTACCTACATAAATGTATAAACTGCACCTTTCTTGCCTTCATTTTTTTAACCCTAGATAACTAAACCGTTTTCATTGTTTCATAATAACTACACCTTCGTCGAGCGGACTACGCAATGAAAGATTGAAATATAATCAAACATATTTATTTAAAGTAGGAACTTGTTACATGGCATAAAAGTCAAGTTTATAATTAACAAATTAGATACAAAATAACTATCATAGTATCAGTCTACACAATGACTACACACATCAACATAGTGCGGGCCACAAATAGCCTTTCTACATTTGGTGCAACAGTATTTGGTCATTCTCCGGGCCTTTGATGGACACAGGTAACAAATTTTACGCGCATTGGACGTAGATGGAACTGGAGCTTTCTACTGTAGAAGATTTACCAAGAATATCCTCAATCATGACCCTTAAATTACGCCTCAAACTCACGGTCTGTAATCGTTGTCACAGCCAGGGCTCCATGAGCTGATGTCCTAAATTTATTAATAAATCATGCCGACTCATTGGATTTTTCTCATTCCTCACGTTGTGTGGCACGTAAATAGCATAATCATTCATTAAAGATAGATTTAGCATATTATAGAAGATACACATAGGCCAGATGGCCTTTAGAACCATTAGATAATGGTTCTTTGATTTATTGTATAATTTTGAACACATTTGGTCAACAGTGTCCACTGCCTCTTTCGTGATATTATATAAATAAATTATTTCCGGATTTCCGGTTGTTTCATGAATGCTAGGCTCATTATGAATGGCTGACAATAAGAAACCATTTCGTCTGTCTCTAAAATGTCTTCTCAGAAACGTAAGCTGAGTTGTCAGATCGCTCTTCTTGTTCGCTTTCCGGTTCTTCCTCTAGCCAACGGCAAATTTGCTCCTCTTAACTTCTCAAATCTGTCTAGAATAGAAACACACCAAATAAATAAAATTTACGTACCTAAGTAAGTATCATAAGCAAATTTGAAATAAATCTAGAATTTCGTGTGATATCCCTGTTCTCAATCAAAATAATAATACAAATAATAATTAGAAGTAACACTTTACTTAAATGTTTGTAAATAAATCAATAGATAGTAGATATGCAACCAAAAAACGATAAAAAATTAGAATATGTAATCTACATACCTTGACAATAAAAGTGTCGATATAACTAAACGTTCGTCGAGCGGGCGACGGGATGGTCGTATATCACGTTCTATTAGCAATGTGGCCGCAATCGCGTCACACGTTGCACTTATTCAGGCAATTAGGAAGGTAAAAGAAGAGTCAAGGTCTAGGGACGACGCGGTGTATGTGATTTCGAATTTCGCCGAGTAGCGCGTAGTCGCCTCGACGAGCCATTAGTTATCTAGGGTTAATTTAATGTCGTATTAGTGTATCTGTTACGGGTAATGCTAGAAGTTGGAGTAAACCTAGGTTTACCCTGGTTCACTTAGGATTACCCAAGCTACTTGGGTAAAGTCCGAATATGAAGTAAAATTAATTTTAATTCGTGGTTTACCCATGATCACCTAGGTCTACCCAACTCTGGCTGGATAAACTTAGGTGTTGCATAATTTTCTTTTTTTTTTTAAAAGAAATAGGGTTCACTACTAACGGTTCACCTGATGATAAGTGATAACCGCCGCTCATTTACATCTGCAACATCAGGAATTTCGAGTAATATCTCAGTAGTTTATCTTGCTTAAATAAATATTGAAAACCAAGAAGCTTGGGTAATACTAAGTCAACCCGGGCAAACCTAGGTTTACTCCACCTTCTAGCATTACCCGTAACATATCTATCTTGTATAAAATAACTTAATGTAACATAGTTTTTCACTGTACAGCATTTTTTTTTCACATTTTTATAAACACCTAGGTTTTGTAGTTAGATAGGGGCGGCACGATAGGACTTGCACACCGGCGTTCAAACCGCTAGCGGCGGGCCTGCCATCCAGAATGGTAGCGATTCTGACATTGACAAAGGGTGTTGGGATAAACTCGGTGCAGAACAAAAACAGTTTTTGTTAGATCACAAGTGGCAGAAAAAAGGTTAAAATGTAAAATTTATACGATACACAATATGGCAACACCTGTCCTTAATTGCCACCTTTGGCGGTGATGCCCTTTGTGATAGTAAAAAATGGGAATATTATTGCTATTTTTGATGGAGTAAAAAGTGTAGTAGGTTGTCATTAGACTGAATTGTTTCTGTTTTTCTGGTTGACAGACACAAAGTTGAACAGAATTCAAAAAAGTTGGGACCCTTGAAATTGTCAAATCAATGTCTCTTTATTGTTAGACTAATATTGCGGCTTTTCCCGTGTGAATGATAAATCTTTATAAATCGTAGCCTACTTATGTGTCAGTCTGTTTATCATCATCATTAGCCTATTGCAGTCCACTGCTGGACATAGGCCTCTCCAGTTGCTCGCCACCTAGGGAAAACATCTGGAGGATATACCCATAATCGCCACGCTGGGCAGGCGGGTTGGCGATCGAAGGGCGTAGCTTCTCGCTCCGGTGACGCTGCTGCCCGTCATCGGTCTGTGGCCTTCAATTGTGATGGTTATACCGCCACCAGTCGGTTGCCAGCTCCTCGTTTGTTATTCGGCAGGATGCACGGGCAGGTGAGGTTGCCTTGGAGCGGAAAGATGTTAGGCCGCTTCCTTACATCCCAGTCTCCATCCTCAGTCTGTTCATGATGTATCATTAGATATTAATGTAAAGTTTCATTCAAATCCGTTCCGTTTTCCCTTTAAGAGGAACAAATATCCATCCATATAAACAAGGTTTTAATCACAACAAAAATTCTTAAGACAGACAAGCTCTAACAAGATTTAAGCTTACGTATGTAGGTGTACCTATATCTAATCCTAATCCCCATCACGTTCATAGAAAACCTTAACATCTGTCGACACAGGCCAAAGGTCGCCCGTACCGGGAACACCACGACACTAATGCTATGTATCTCTATTCAATCATATTACTCCTCATGTTTCAAATCAATCACCAATTTGAATACATTCAGATACATCTCGGTATATCTAGTAACTTAATAAAAGCCGGCGAAGTTGGAGTGGAACTTAAGCATCAATGGTTCCGTACTCATTCATTTTATTTTAATGACCAGTTCGGTTCAGTGGTAGTGGACATTACCTCTGACACAGTCATCGCGGTTTCGATCGCCGCACAGTCCAAACATTTTGTGTGCACAAACATATTGGTATGGGTATTTGCTATTCATTAAATTAATTTATTTACAAAAGAACGTACCAAAGTAACTTTATTACTTGTCTAGTAGGTGCTCATAGTACAAGCTTAATTTGGGATTAGTTGGCGCTGTATTGGCTGGATAAAAGAGATAGTACCCGTAATAGAGAAATGTGGAGGGAGGCCTACGTTCAGCAGTGGACGGTCCAAGGTTATAATTAATTGGTGCTATGTGTCCACCCAGTGTCTTATTTATTATGTATCGGGTTGTATTATCACAGTTTGCATAAAAAATCTCAAATTTTAACAGTCCAACGTTTTTCAACGTAGTTTACGGAACTCTAAAAATTATGTATTGCCAGCGCACGGTCATGTTTTGATTGAAGGATTTGGAGATATGAATGGGCCTTGGTTATTGTTTTATTGGCTTAATCAATACACCTTTAAACGTTTTGGCTGTTTTTGTATACGTATTCTCTTTTGCATTGGTATTGTGGTATGTGTAATAAAAGGTAGGTATTTATATTTAAGTACCTAGTTCTTTTTTTTCTGGATGGTTCCTGAAGTAAATATTCTTAAGTTTAGATTTAGCATAGTCTAAGCAGCAGAGTTTAAGCATTACGTAGTTGCTTGTATGTAGTCATGAGATTTAACTTGAAGGTTTAGAAGTGTTAGTAGCAAAGTGTTTAAGGCCAATAATGGCTTAAATGTGATAGGCGGTTGTTCAAACCCCTCCGGGAAAGAAAGGTTTTAAAATTGTCAATGTACATATAATATGTACATTTTTATCTGATTTTCTTACAGAACACAGAACACCTATGTACATTCTACGGCTACGTGAAGTCGACGAACCCACGCTTGGCCAGTGTGATTGACGTTTATGACTATATCGCCTTAGTTTAGGGTAGGTTGGAACCCTCGTTGGGGAATGAATATAAGCAGTGTGATAGGAGTATAGAAACTCAATTTTAATATTTGCATCAGCTTATTATCATCATTGAGTTGTAAGAGTTCCAATGCTGGGCATAAGCCTCCTACCACAATGAAAGATAGATAAATATAGATATTCTTTATTGCACAAAATACAAACATTTACAGAGAAGGTATTATAGAAAACTTACCACTAGTTTTCTGTAATACGAAGGTATTACAGAAAACGATAAGAACGATAAGACCGCCTAAATAGAGGTATTTAGGCGGTCTTATCGCTTAAAAGAGAGATACCTGGCTTCTGCTTGCATCCCGAATTTATTTAGACATTTCCTAATTTTCCAAACTTGTCAACGTCAGGAACTGACTGTTGACTTTTAAACCCAATATTGTAACCCAAGAAGAGAATATTTTAAAGTTTACTAGATCGTTTGATGTCGCCATAAAGATTCTCTAAAAGCTCTTGAGATATACTTTTAACATTCACTATAAATATTGAATTTGATCCGAAGAAATAAAGACGAAGAAATAGAGATATAAGCAAATTGTAGATCGTAGGTAGTTTTGTATAGGTCGACTGTTTTCCTCGTTGTGTCAGTCGCAAGTTGTATAAAAACCAAGTGGCTTGTGTTCAATTACCGTGTCAGGCCAAACATTATTATTTCATAAAAAAGCCAGTAACATTTTATACTGGTTTCTTTTATGAATGTCCAGGAGTTATATTTTATTTTATCACTGGTGGCCTCCCACAATGACTGGGAATTAGAATTTCACCCATAGTCACCTCTATTAGCAGGCGAGTTGGTGAAAGCAGTAGGTTCTATTTGTAGGTACCCAAAAAGCTGCTTCCCGTTTCATGTTATTCCCTTACTCGGTTCTTACGACCCCCGCGGGATGAGATGAGGTGATCCTATTCTAAGTCCAGAAAGAACATGGACGAAATACCCAGTATTGTGTCATTAATAAAAAATATATAAATTAGAACACTTTGTTTCTAGCAGTTTCATTAAAAAGTAGTTTCTAAAAACATATCTCCAGTAAAGTTTCGCTTATATCTTTCCAACGAACTTGACTTTCAATCTTGCAATGAAATGCTAACTTGGTCGTCCCGCCCATATGGCTTACGCAAATAATTATTAGCTAGTTAATTCTAGCAAAAGAGCGGAGGAAACAAGTTTCAGACTGAACATAATGCCCAGATCTTAACTCAGACCAATCAGCAAATGCGTAACCAAACGTGTCTCTCATAAATATGCTACCTATTAAATGTAAATTTTAAAGTCGGTAATCCATTTGCACCGGTTGTTGGTGTTCACAGGCCATAGCTTATGTTCGAGTTGGAAGATTTTGTACTGCCTTATTTAATGGTTGTACAGATGTTTCCACTAGTTAATATGCGAATGTTGAGCACAAATTGCTCGATATTTAAAACATAACTTTGTTACTTTCGTGTATCTTTTAATATGAATGAAAATGTAAGAAAATCGATAAAGTACTTGGGATGTCCGAATAGCGTTGTGGTTAGCTGTCATGACTGATATAAAAGAAAGGTGATGAAATCATAATTCGTTTTAAAAAAAAAATTATTTGCAGTCGATAAGATACTTTACCTAAATTATGGGATGGAAATTTGATTAAAGAAGGATTTTAAATCTAAATTTAAATAACGTCATGCAGAGTCAGGACTCGGAAAAACATAATATTCTATGTTTTTCCTGAATCCTGAGTTTGCATCGTTCTGTTGTCATGTGAACAGAGGATTTCATATTTTTATATAACTTTTTATAGTAACACAGTGTAGTGGCCTCCTGTCACCTAATGGCAAGCGAAAAAGGAGCCCAAGTCATTGTGGGACAAGTAACCAAATCAGATACTTGTCAGTTGCCACCGCCATGTTTGATAGTTCTGGCTATACACCGACTAATCCCAAATCCCACCGACTTAAGTTACTTCACGGTTGTTTCGCCACTGGCTGGTTATATTACATATACGATTTTCATGTTTCTTTTTAATAAGCACTTTTGCCCTGTGCCCCTATTCCTTATTTAGTTATTAAGAATAACAGTTTAATAGTTTCTCTTTGTGTAATTATCACTTCATTGTATATTTTTGCGTAGGCGTCGAAATGATCCGTAATTTGAGTAACACAATTAAACGATAGTTTAAAATGACTCTACAATAAACACTATTATAATAAATGTTACTTAAACGATTGAATGAATAGAAATAAAAAAAAAATCCTCATCTTTTATTGGCTTTTTTTTCCGTGATTGGTATAAAATTAAAACTTATTTCGTCCCACAGAACAATAAAAGCGACAATCACTAGACAAGAAACAATAAGATAGTGGATTCAATGAAACTTTATTATAGCTAGGTATAATTTTCTCCGTAAGGTGACGGAACAGAATAAAAATCACCCCACGCCCCACTTCCTCTCGTGGTTACCTATCGTAGAGTCAACGAAGAGACATCTCGAGTTTGACGGTTTTTATTAATTTTGCCCTTGGTAAGTGGTTATTAATACTAATAATACTAATTTTAAATTTCTTATTAACAATTTCAGCAAAATTTTACCTAAACCTAACATCTAACTAAAGCTCCGAATCAAACACTTAAGCGGAGCCATCACAATACAAAGTAAGCCTTTCAAACACCACTCGGACACAATATCAGTACACTAACGCCAGATGTAACATATTGCATTCCCAATTAAGGGTATACTCCCTGCTGAGTCCTACTGACGGAGGCTCCGTTTAAATAGCCATACCACGAGCCGACCCCTCATTATAAGACTACTTATACCCACAATATAGACCTTACTGCTGTTATAATAAGAGCGTTAGCTAAATCAAAACTGGTGGACGTAAAACTATTAGATTGTTGCCCTACGGTCATTCTGCACGTTTAGAAACTTAAAAAGGAGATCAGTTGACAATGACTTAAAGTTATCATCAACTTCTCAAAACACATTATAATTTTCTTAATCTTGTTTGTAAGTTTTGGGGAATTTCATCTTTTTATAGTAATTTTATCAGATGTCTAGTAGGGGAACAAGGGGCAATGACGCTCACTGGGTAATGGCGCTCGCCTCTGTATCTCTGTCACAATTCAACGTAGCAACACGAAACACCGCATGAGACACGAAGGGACAGGGCCTACAACAGACAGCGATGAGACCCGCAAGTCAGTGCGCGTCGCACGACCTTGAAGTGCATTTCTTTGTTTGAGGCCGAACTGATCTAATTTTTGGTGACTTGTTTAATGTAGGTAAGTTAAGAATTTTGATTGTTATTTAGTTTTTAGTTTTACTTTTCTTACAAATGACTATTCAATTTTATGATAATGAAGTCAATTTCCAAAAAGTGTGCACGATTTTTTTTAAAATTTCTAGTTATTACAACCCGGCAGTTTGGGGTAATACCGCTCATCTATCATACAATACCATATTACCATCGAACGTGTCATATTACCCCTTCCGAGAGTGAAGTCGAAGAGCACCTATGCGATGATGACAGTGATGACGAAATGAATGTGGATGATGACAGTTATTATAACAGATGTACATAATTTTAGTCGATTTGATATGTAAGACTTAATTATGTGCGAATTTGTGATTGTACACTTTACTGTTATTGTTTAAGATAGATCTCATTAATATTTTAAATAAAATGTACAATAATTGTTTTATTCCAATAAAAATATGTTACTCCAAACCCTGAGCGGCATTACCCGAAGGCAGGGGTAATGACGCTCAAACATGATTTTTTTTAAATTCTTTTTTCTACGAATTGGTTAAAGATATATGTGTTTGTTGTTAAATAGTTAATTACTCGATAGTTAAAGAGTTTGTGACTTCTCTTATTTTTGATTTTTAATAAATATTTTGAAAGATACAGCATGTTTTCCTTAAGTGAACGCCATTCCCCCTCGTTACCCTACCCGTAGTACAACTTTTGGATAAGTGTGGGACTAGATGGCGCTGTGTGGATTTTACTGATTGCATCATTTTTGGCATCAGTATCGATCACTAATCACCCCCTGGTTATTTGGAGATATTGTATTTAATGTACAGAATTGACCTCTCTACAGATTTAATAGAAGTATAGACAAATAGGTATGCTTATTCCAATCAGAAACCCAGAAATTGTACTGAATATTATCAATACATCACCCCTTAACACAATCCGATCTAACACTATAAGTTTATTTCGAAAAAAAAATCAAAACAGACAAGCCGTCAAGCCGTATCAAAGTCGAGCCAACAAGACCTATTACATTTCCTATTAGTTACAACAACACCATTTCCGAGTTCATTAAGCATCATATCGTCAGACAGGTCGTTTCTCAAATGCATTGTTTGTCTCCGTCAATGATGAGGCGAAAAAAACATGTAACTAGTGTTTGCTTCTCAATTTACAACTGACACATTGGAACAAAGAAATTAATTGATGTTAGTAATGAAGAAAACTAATGAATGAATAGGTGTAGTGTAGAATCGGATACAGAGTAAGTAGTGAAGTAGATAAATGGTGGAACTTATTGTATGGACAGGAAAGAGGAAGTACAAGTTACAACTTCTGCGAATCCAGTGGTGACATCAAATAGACTTATAGTATTAAAATTGAAAGTTCAAAAAATGTCAAGATTTAAGGCAACTGTAAATAATAATGCGATCGCCAACCCGCCTTTCCAGCGTTGCGATTATGGGTTTATCCTCCAGATGTTTGCCCTAACTGGCGAACAACAGGAGAGGCCTATGTCCAGCAGTGGACTGCAACAGGCTGATGATGATCATGTAAATAATAAATATCTATCTATATCGGTGAGAGGTTATGTTGACATTAACAATCAAAACATTCATGTGTACAAACGCGTGATTTGAACAAACGATGAGTTTGAACAAAAAACATTTTTATAATACAAAATCGATTTTATTAGATTCTATTTCTCTAAGCCCTCCACTGCTCTGTGCGGCATCACTGTCCGCGATCAGTCTTTTCTATCCATCAAATGTGGCTTTAGGCCATATTCGTCTCTGTGACTTCTGCGATTGCCCTCCGATATGCGTTATATATTATGTTTACTTTTAATTAGCTGACACAAAACATCAGTTAGGAGCCATAGTTGGCGATAGACCATTTCTGTAAGACAAATGGCCGACTCAGCGGAAGGCGTGGGAAATGATTTACAGAATATAGATTCGAACTATTAGATCGTAAGTTGATTCTATAAGATAGGTGAGAGGTTAGTGGTGATATCAAATATCTATTTATTTACTGAAGGCTAATATACTCGGTAATAAATCCAAGAACAGACAATGAACTGAACTGAAATGAAATGATCATAATGAACAATAGTTTCCAATTAAACTTGCAACAGAAATATAAGTAAAAGCAAACATTATTTAGAATACTAAACATCATCGTCTTCATAATTTACAGGACGTTGCTAAAATAGCAAAACGAAAATTGCGAACATCAGTTCGGCAGTAACTTCGACATTCTCATTCCAAAACTCACCAACTATAAAGGACATTTCGCACGAAATAAGAGATTAAATCATATTTTTCAATCCTGAGCATCTCATTAAAAAATCGCATAAAAAGCGAACGACAAAAGAAAATCATTGGCCCTTGATTTAAGAGATACGCGCATATGTCAAAGCGGTAAGTAAATCACGCCAGTCGTAATAATGAATAATGATTTATATAAAGCAATTAAAACGTTATTAAGGGACACTCATATACGAAATCAATAAAAATGATCCAATCATACCCGAGGTACAATATTAAAGCGATTCGTCTCGCCGTCTCAGGTGACCATAAAATATTTTCGACAATTTTCTTAACGTTTGCTCTGATAGAAATACGGTTCGGTTGTGTCATGTAAATCATAATGTTTGAGGTTTTGCGACCCCCATCAAAGGGTTAAGGCGGGACACAATATGGCGCGTTTAGTGAAAATGATCGTCGTTGCCTGAATGGAGTCATAAAGTCATCTGCGACACGACTTGAGCCGACTTTCATGGCGATTTACGAAGTATTGTCGCGTGTTTACCTAAACTTCTGTGTAAACACACGTAGTCCTCTAACAACGGCAACATTATTAAACAAAGATACCAGACATGTCTTTTTAAAAAATAAACAAACTCACATGCCCATTTCCAAGGGCCTAACTACAGAATAGTTTATTACTCATGCTGTTTTAAGAATATTGGTTACCAGAGACGACACTAAAATAAAAAGTGATTTTCAGTAAAATGTTAAATGTGCAATAATGGACTCATGATTTAAGGTGAATGCCTTATAAATCGGCATAGTTCTTAAAACATAAATAGAACATCATTAGCCTATCACAGTCCAGTGCTGGACATAGGTCTCTCCAGTTGTTCGCCACTTAGGGCAAACACCTGGAGGATATACCCAAAATCGCCACATTGGGCAGGCGGGTAGCTTCTGCTCCGGTGACGCTGCTGCCCGTCATCGGTCTATTCTCACTATTTTGAAGAGAAGTCCTACACTATAATGTCAATACAAACCAGTAACTAACAATGGATAGAAATTCACTGACATTTAGGTTGAAATTAATTGATCGATTTCTCGGAACAGAAGGACTGTAGGTAATCATCTATCCAAACCCACTAACAACAGCTAACTAATTGTTTACATTTCCCGTTCAGAAGCGGGTGAGCTCAACCAAAAAACCGTCATCATTAACCTCGAAAAATAATTAAATTTTATAACATCCCCGCCTATTTTTGGCTACCAAATCCACTCCCGTTTTGAATTCTATTAAAACTTAATTAACTTTTTCTCGGGAGTTATAAATTTAAATAAGCTTTTAGACCGAAAAAGGACTCTTGATTTGTTTTGCTACTTCTAACCGTCACTTGTCCTTATGATAAATGTGTTCTTGGTTAAAGAAAATTGCATTTTGTTTAGCCGAATGCCGACAGAAAGGCATCGTCACGGGTGTTAAAAGGAACCCACGGACAGCTTGTGAATTATGAAATAAGCTTGTGGCCATTTCACAGTGCGTTAAAGGTTTGGTGATTCCATTCCCATAATTTAATGCTTACCTACAAAATTGCTGTGGCATTCAATTGTATTTCGAGTTAGTTGTTAGTTTCAGAAGCAAAAAAATATAATGCATCTAAAAAGATGTCATCTATAATACTACACAATTTTGTGATAATAATATAAAAATAAAAAAATTGCTAAATCACAATAACAACATAAAGGAAGTGTTTGCTTCAATTAATAAATAAGACCATAATACTAATTAAAATAGGCCATAGCCTTAACTTTTACCCTGTAAACCTCACAAATCGCATATTACCAATCAACACGATCTTGGTGATAACCTGTCACTAGGTCCAGATATAACCAGAGTCGTTCAGCTAATTCTCTGGGCCATTAAAAAGCGGTCCACATTTAGAATAACAAAGCGTAGGAATGCCAGCCACGCAGGACATGGCCTAAGGCGGTCACCGATCAGCGCACAGTCCGCACCATATTTCACGGTCTCGCTCCAATGGTTTGGGAACACCCGCTGCGCTTCTGAATTAAGTAAAAGCCTTCGAGCTCTTGTTTCTTGATACCTCTAGTTGGGTGTAAGGATGCGTGCACATAAAAGAGTAGGGCAGGCAGGGTTTCTTGTACAATTTTTCATGAAACTTTAGAACCAATCTCAATGACAGCGTCCATTTTCATTCATAGAATCATCAATCACTTGATGCGGTGACTAGATGATGTATATAGATGATGATCTATATACATCATCTATTATCAATACCTAATTAGAAAATAACTTCAAACTTAGATGTTAGAAGGTAGGTACCGAGCGTCACCGGAGCGAGGAGCTACGCTCTGCAATCACCAACCACCTGCCCAGCTCTGCGATTATGGGTAAAACCTCCAGGCCCTCCGCCCTATACAATACCGCAGCCAAATGACCTCCGGGTCGTGTTTCTGCCGGTGAGTAGGGTTTCCGGAGCTCATGGGGGTTAGGGTTGGGCCGGCATGGCAGTGGCAACTGACAGGTAACTGACCTGTGAAATTAGCGCTAGTAAAAACATTCATAACGCGTATAGATGTGGACCATTTCGATTTAATCAAAGACATGCGCGTTGAGAAGTAAATCATGCACTCAAAACCTTTCTATGCTTGTTACATTTCCGTGACCACCATACACTTTATTCATTACATCAAAATTGCTTTTACCATCAACTCTGTCCCCAGTGTGGGCACACCCTGCCTCGCCTTAATAGATGTCTCGGTCCAATTTACAATTTGACGTGTTTTTAATTTAGCCCGCGGCTGCCGCCGGTCCTGCGCCTAAATAACGTACATATTTTACCAAAATCATACGTTGCCGCTCATTATTGCCCTCATTTGAATACCGACCCGCTGTTTATGTGGTAGTAGATGGGAATAAGGTATTTGTGACACATTTCTGTGGTTGGTGTTTAGATGTTCTGTTAGTTTTATAGTTTTGATTATGGGGAGCTTTGGGAAACATTGTTCGTATGTTTTTTTTAGTTACTTATGCATGAACTAGCTGTGCCCGCGACTTCGTCCGCGTGGTATAGAGTTTCATCCCCTATTTTATCCCCTTGAGAGTATACTTGTTAAAAATCCTTTCTTAGCGGATGTTTACGTCATAACAACTGCATGCCAAATTTCAGCCAGATCAGTCCAGTGGTTTAGGCTGTGCGTTGATAGATCACTATGTCAGTCAGTCAGTCACCTTTGATATTTAAATATATACTATATTTAGATTTTTTTTAAATTTACGGTTTTTTTTTTTTAATTTATTATAGAGCTTAGTCATATTATCAATATAGCCTCATCAGACATCAGAAATTTACGGTTCACAAACGGAATGTAACATTTAGACATATCTTCATACATTTAAAAAAGAAAAGAAACATGTTCATTCTAAAAACCAGTGAACACAGCATGCATTGTGTCGACATTTTTTTTATGTATATTAAGTTATATACGTAATTCTAAGCCAGCTGGGCTTGGCCTCAGTTAAGGCTGGCCTTAACTGAGGCCAAGATAGAGGAAAGGAAATTTTAACAATATATTAATTTGATGAATTTTCAAAAGCTTCTGAGTACATCTTATTTAAAAACGATATTCAACTTTGCCAACTTTAACTGTACGATTGTTACAACTGTACGCCATTAAATGAGTATACGGGATATGTTCCTACGAGAACACCCAGCCCGTATCTGTTTCCACGAACACGATCAGTCGCGACTCGGCGCAGGCGCAGGCCAGGGGTCAGCGGGGGTCATCCGGTCAACTTTGACCGCGCCTCGCCGAATATTGCGTTCCGACTTTTACTCCGCCGATCGGAAACGGTGACGTAAGAGATGTGACATAATTCGCTTTGAAAGTTTAAGGTGTGTGATATATTGAGTTTGAAGGTGTTTGATGGATAACTTAGGATTCGGTTTCTGATAGCTATATAGTACTTACAAAAAATAATTTGACAAATGAACCGCATCATATCAGAATGGCTATACATTCTGGTCTCGGATCTTTTCAATGCTCTGAGTATTTTTACTTACGGAAATTTTTAACTAAGCGAAATATTTCGCGTTCTTTCAGTATAAATATTACTGTAACGAAGTTTTTCTTTGTTTTTTAAAAATCGTGTAATTTTTTTAACTAAATATCTAATTACGAATCTACTAAGTCAGTTCTGACCACATCCGGCCGTTTTATGTTTGAAACCGGATGGAATGCAAATATCAATACCCAATCGCCCGCATCTTCAAAAGACACATCTTAAATTACTCAATCAATATTCCTCATATCATTTCAAAACAATAGTTACACAGTTCAATCTGTCCACTTTGTCAAATTTACTGTCCCGAAAACCTGTTTGTTAATTGACTAAAACCCGCTGACCGACCGTTGGACAGTAAATTTGCAAATAAATAGATAATAATTTACCATTATGTTGTCAATCGAATGTTATTTATGTCTCTCTCTATTTCACAGTTGGCTTGTTGACACATAGGGTTATTGACAATGTCAATCAATAGTTTTATAAACTGACTCCTTACTAAACTTATTGAAATTCTATTTAAGCAGCAGTTGTAATGTAATTCTGTCATTTGTCACGACCATTTTCAATACACAGCGTCATCTAGCCCGAAAGTTGTACTATGGATACTACTAGATAACTGATAAACTTACTTTTATACATTTATTTGTAAATAAATAATATTTTTTGATAGTTACTAGACATAATGGCTTCCTTACGCTTGATGGAAAGCGAAAGAGAAGCTGAAGTCGCTGTGACAACTGGTCAGTTACATGTCAGTAGCAACCACCATGCCGGCCCAACCCTAACCCCCCACGAGCTCCCTACCCTACAAAAACCCTACTCACCGGCAGAAACGCGACACGGAGATCATTTGGCTGTGGTATTCTATAGGGTGGAAGTCCTTCCCCGGACGGCGGGCGGCTCAATACGAGCGAAGATTCGCTATGCCCTACCTCTCTTAAATCTTAAATATTATACTTTCTGAACGCCCAGACCAATGCAATAGACATGTTCATTCACACAAATGTTTGTATTGTGCGGTGGTCGAACCCGAGTTTACTGTGTTAGAGGCATTATCCATTACCACTGACCAAACTTGTCGTCAAAACCACTGGTCGTGAAAATAATCCGAAACCTTTTTTATATAAGAGCGAACACGCTTCACCGCTTTAATGTAAATTTTCTAGTTGTACGTCTTCAATGTCTTAGTTATTAATCATAATTCATATATTCTTCCCAAATTAGAACCGACTTGGCATCGCCCGAATGGCGATTGTTGAAATATTTAATGCTCAATATTATTTACGGCGTGTTTCTTCCGCGATGTTATTTTTTTATTATAAAATTTGTTATTGATGTGACTATTAAATAGTTTTTAATATTCATGTTGAAAATGAACCACCGTTTCTATAAATTATGACAAATCACCATTCCATATCGACGACACCAATCAAAATTAGGCCAAATCTTAATTATTGACTAATTAAATAAAATTAATTGGTCATTTGCATAAGTAGTGTTTTACTTTTAGCTTTTCTCTGGAATTTTGTTCAGATTAAAGATTTTTATGGTACCTAATTAAATTTGATTGATACAATAAATAAATCGTTCAAAATAAGAAACCACTCATATTTTTCACCTACTACTTACTTAAAATGTTTGTGATCTCAATGATTACTCCAATAAAAGGGCTTGTCATTTTTGTATTCATATTTTTTAACCTTATTATGTAGGTTTTACAGGTCGTGTAAATTTTATTCTACATTCATATAGGTATATAGATATAGGTAAAGTTAAAAAATGCATCGCTCATGATGCACTGCCCGACAAAAAAAACAAACCGTAGCTCGCAACAGTTAATTAGTATTAAAATTATTCGTTTGCACTGTACACTGAACAAAAGCCCAAAACAAACAGCGAAGACATACACAAACAAATTTAAATTCCTTGTCCTTTGTCAGACAAACAAGAAAAATGTTGCGGCGCGAAAAGGCCTTACATTTTGCAATACCTCATCAGATTTTTATGTATTTATCACCACCCTTTTAAGTTGGAATCACACCAATACATTTGGTGTCTCTCCCTAAAACAAACAATTTGTAATCCTGAATTATGTGCTGCTGAATGCATACATTTAAGAGATATGAATCTATAGAGAGAGGGATGTGCGGATACGAAAATATTACGGCTACGTTTGTCGATATTTCAATTTTATCGATACTATTTATAAAAGGGAATGCTTCATCTATCAATTTTATCAAATTCCTATTCCTGACCCGTGCCTGAATTATTTCACCTTTATTTTTGATACAGCTAATTTGCTAACAGTGGTCTCCTTGTTTAATCTAAGTTCGAACGCTTCTTCAAACTGAGCTTGAGAGGAAATGTACAATGGAACTACTAAAGATTTTATTGAAAGTATCGACATAGGCAACACTTATATTAAGTCATCGACTTTAACAAATAAAAACATCGACGTGTCGCTTCGCCCCCGACCTTTGCAAGATGGCGTGACTATTTGTCACCTGTTCTCGACTCCCGTACAGCGAACATTTTGATTCACATCACTAACTCCACACGAAAACATCTTTAGTCGTCACCACGTCAGATGAAATTTCACTTTAATGTTGTAGATTTTAAGTTCACATTGGAACATTAATAGTCGTTATTTAAGACGTTTCGGTAAATGTATTCAGATTTATTCGTACACATTGCAACTAAGGACAATGTTGTTCTAACCACATTGCGATCAATTTGGCAGACATTGCTTGAATTCTTAATTTTTAGTAGAGTTGGAAAAATAATATAAATTCTTAATGTGTTTTTAAGTTTTATTTACTTATCTTTTGAAATAAAATACCATCGCAGAAGTACGAATCGTTTCTCGTTCACATTTTTAGCAAAGCTTCTTTTACTCGTGACTACCTACCTTATATTTTGTATTTGTTAATCTATACTTATAATAAATCTGTAGAGAGGTCAATTCTGTACATAAAATATTTTTTCAAAATAACTATCAGGGGGTGATAAGTGATCGATACTGATACCAAAAATGCAATCAGTAAAATTTTTGTCTGTCTGTCTGTCTGTCTGTCTGTATGTTCGTTATAGAAAAAAAAACTACTGAACAGATTTTGACGAAACTTGGTACAATTATTCTTCATACTCCTGGGCAGGTTATAGGATACTTTTCATCACGCTACAATCAATAGGAGCGGAGCAGTGACGGGAAGTGTTGGGAAAACGCGAGAAATTTAAACCTGTATGTTTGAACGCGCATTACGCGAAAACTACTGCATAGAATTGAATGCGGTTTTCACCAATGTATTGCTAGAGGTCTAACTTAAAACTTAGGCACAAGGTATAGATGGGTATTATATGGAAGTCCGTTATTTTTGAAACCCGATATCCACGCGAGCGACGCCGCTGGCACAGCTAGTAGTGAATATAAGTTAACAGTAACAAAATACAGTTCAGCAATTATTACTAAATTTATGAAATTAAATGTCAAAACTAATAGGCTTTCCAATAAGCTAAGCTGTCTTACTTAATCTTACTTAACCTTTTTCAGTTATTTAGTCGATTCTAGTAGTCGTCATTTGATTTCTATCGTACTTAGGTACTACAATAAAAATGAACATTTGTTTGAGCTTAAGATGCATTTTCCGATGTATTTAAAACATAAATTCACGAAAAAATTATTTAATGGGATAGTATCAAACAATATAACGTACCTATACCTGCATTGACATAAAGTAAGTATAAAATTAATAAATATAAGGCATACAAATACAAGTTACATCCTTTTATTACAAACACTTAGACACGGAAGAAACACAGTTTTTTTTACAGCTATGTTTGTGCTAGCTGGGGATAGAAACTTCTTGGTTCAGAAGACTTAAAAGTTGACATATAAGCAGATACAAGCTTAATATTACAATATTTTTATGTAAAGTCATTTGACATCTTTAAGTTACACTACTTATATCTTTTTAAGTACCTATCTAACTCCGCAGTGATTATAGTACAGATGTCACCAGAACCAGTTGTATCACCAAATTGTAAATGAAGCCATTAGTGGGCATCAGTACAAGTTGATGAATAAACATGTAACAACCTACAACCATTGATATTCCAATGTCTGTGTCGGTCTGACGACTGTGGCATCGTCAGATCCGTTATTATTGGAATATTGGAACACTATTAAGTCTTTTTTAACATAGTAATAATGTCATGTGTAAGTTGTATTCGAATGCTCTGTTAAAACAGTGGGTTTGAACAGAAAATTCAGAAGATTCTTTGGCTTTTCTTTGTCTGTTTTAAGGTTTTCAGTTTCTGTTACAAATTTAGTAAATATTAACTTCAAAGTTAAAACTTAATTAACGAGACTTAAAAACGAAATTTATTATGTTGTGCATTATGTACTTACTATTTAATGGTTCGGCTGCAGCCTGCTTGCATTTAATGGATCATGAAAGTTTAAAATCTTATGAAGTACTAGCTGTGTCCACGGCTTCGTCCGCGTGGAATAAAGTATCATCCCCTATTTATCCCCTTCGAATTGATCAAAATCCTTTCTTAGCGGATAACTACGTCATAACATCTACTGCATGCCGAATTTCAGCCCGATCCTTCCAATGGTTTGGGCTGTGCATTGATAGATCACTATGTCAGTCAGTTACCTTTGAGAGATATTTAGATTCTCTTCTAAATATCTCTCATAATAAATAATTGCACTTGTCTATTAATTATGGATTTAAAAAATGTAGCTGCAGCTTCTGATTCGAATTGCGTATTTGCTTTCTTATTTTATAAGGAAGTAGGGGTAGTATTTGCCTTACTAACATAGTTTAAAAATATACAATTTTCGAAATCAAAACAACGAATAATTAAAACACGATACCAATCCTGTCAATAAACCAATTAGAAAACTCGATTCAGTATCGTCAACCCATACCATTACTCAAACAGCTTTATGAATTCAAACAACATTACGGATGTTACTAAAACAACCATGAATCTAGTGTGAATGGGCCCTGCGTAGGTGGAAGAGGTCATCGTATAAAATCAACCATTCCGGGCCGTCGGAGCAATGATTGTTGAAATTTATCTCCATACTTACGGTCCAGTTAGAAACCTCTCGATAGAGATGAGGTTTAATGACTGGAACACAACAGCGGGTATCGTAATTTGTAATTGCTTGTCGCGTAATGAAATGCTACGCTTGTTCGTTATTGGCTTTTTCGCGGAAACGTGATTGATAGAAGGAATTTAAGAATCTAGCTATACTTGATAAATGAACTGATATGAACTAAAATATTATCCTATTTATATTATAAGTACGAGTATACTGTAGACTGTAATACTTATATCGCATAATTACGCTAATATTCTTAAGATGATAAACTCTTGGATAGAATTTAGCAAATAAGTACCTAGAGTTCCCTTTTAATGCGAAATAAAAGTTTTGTCATAAAATGCTCAAAACTATTCAACTTTTAAGTAAATAAGGGCTAGTTTCCTTTATTATTCTGAATAATATTAGTAAATTTTACCCTTTTCGAAAAAACGATAACTATTGACTAGCGGTAACTAGGTAGAATTCTTATCTTAACTTTAAATAATTCTGCGCAGAATATTTTACATTCAAACATTTGACCGGCATTCCTTGCATACTGTAAAAAATATGTAGAGAATTCACCCCATACACTTAATCAAACTGTCTCCTACGAATGAGTAGCATGTGCTAGACCCTAAGTAAATTGATTGAATTAAGCGTAATAGACGTCCGCTTGACTGATATCGTGGTGCGAGCATTAAACTCGAATCATAAATTACCAACAGTCAAATCTCGAATTAAGTTGAGTACCGCAAGCAGCAACCATTACTCTTCATAAGACACCGTACTCATCTAATGATTCCCAAAACTCCGACTACTGAACTAATAAACATCAATCAACCACCAAATCGTTATTAAAACGTATCAATCACGGCATTGTCTATAACGAATCTGGATTCATGCAAACAGAATAAACAAAAATATTAAAAATTAAAGGGAATAACGTTTGACGTGAACCTACTGTGCAATATAAGAGAGAATCGATTAGTCATTATTTGATTTAGTTCGGCGAGTCGGCTGGCCCCTGCCGAGTGGCGGCGGGGGGCTACCACAGGCACGACTGGCCTGGCTGCTGAGCTCGTCATCAGCCTAACCTTCGACACTTTATATATGGCCGGGGGAGAAATGGATGACTATGACTATTTCTACCAAGCACGATGCGGCGTCTGTACAGGACAGTTAATGCTATTAAGGAAGTATTTCAAGAATGTAATGGGTATTTTTTAAACAATAAACAATTGAATAACTACGATTAATGAAACAGGCATAGGCTTGGAGTATATATTGTGGTCTGTGAATAATCTATGAGAGACGTTTGTTCAGTTTTAATGTGACTTCACAATTATAGTCCAAAATTGCAAAATTTTCAGGTGATAGTTATGAGACAGTACACTATATTAATAAATATTAGGTAAGTAATTTAAAAAAAAATTAAGGATATACAAAATTTAAGAAAAATATAAAGCGAGCTTTAGACAAACAATTAAGCACAATAAAATTATAATAGGTTGCAATCAACTCAGACTACAACACATTATTCAGGTGTAATAAAACGACATCATCAACACAATATAGCTTGATTGCGGTTTTCCATTATGAATTTCCAAACAAAATACTAACTCTATTTGAATAAATCATCAGTCATGCAATTTATAAATGCATTACTTGATAGACACTTTAGCGATAAGGGCCGAAGGTGCAAGAAATCAAAGGAACTGCACACATCCATTTGCCCATACAGAAGTAATAATCTTCAAGGGGGGCTAATTATGAATAAGCAACCTTCAAATAATAAGTAAAAAACACCAGTAATATGAACTCAATGTAACATAATTTAAAGACTTTACATGCTCATTTGTGATTAGTCGGCGCGAAAGGGCAAATCCTTTATTAAGATAGGTAATGAGGTTAAATTCACTTCTCAATATCGAAACGAATGAACTCGCAGAAGCGTACATTGTAATTTATATTCTAGTAATGAACCACACGGTACTTATTGATGACGAAGCAACTGAGCCGGCTGACGAAAATGCGGTAGAAAATTAAGTATAAAAAGATTCATCGTTTAATACAGAATCAAGTATTATGAACTCACAATCAGTAGTAAATAAAGTTGATATTGTAAGAGATGAGTTTAATGAAAGAAAGAAAGAAGTTAACGATGGATTGTGTGGTAAGTCGGCACCCTGCTGCCGCGGACCCCGACCGCGCCTATCACGGACAAGACATCGATTAGTGATCGACTGAATTCAATTGCATGGCGAGACATGAGTCGATACCGTCGACGAATCGAGATGAACAGATCGAGATTTACATTGTTCGGTTTTTCGAAAATTTGCATTTTGAGAACGTCACGTCAACGACAACGCTGAGTCACCTGACGAATGGAAAGATGTGATCGTGCCCTTGATATAAGACGCGTTGACCGTAAGCCCCGTTTTTATTGTTGTTGTAACATGATTACTGTCAACCGTAAGAGCGCGAGTAGTTTTGGAATTAAAAATCGACACTGCATCGTCATCGATCACAATGGTGTCAATTTGTAATACCTTTTTGGTAGGCGAGATGGAGATAACCATCTTTAATTTGGTCATACAATTTTTTCGTCTCCATTCTAATGGCGTCGATTTGCTCATTCTTAACCTAGAGGCTGTATTCCATTTGTCTATGTTTGTTTTGGTGTTGTTTTATTGCGTGTAGCTATTTTTGTGTATCACGAAAGTGGCCATCACGCATGCGTCTCACGATCACATGATATTTCACGTTTATTGGTTTAAGTCATGACATCACCGTATGTGGTAGAAGCATTGACGGCCATACTTAATATAAAAAATTAAGAGTTTATTTTGACTGCGGCGACGCTATATCATACCGCGGGTAAATATGAGTGTTTTATGGGTCAGTAGCGGTATATTATACTTCTTCGTATTTATTTAATTAAGTTTATTGTATTGCCTGCAGTGTTTGGCCGTGAGCTGTGGGTAATGTGCGTGGAGTAAGGTTTTTATAATACTGAATGCATTACCGTTTAATGTGTATGACCTAATGCGCCCAATACTTTAACAATACGAGAAACAAATTGGGACGCCCACGCGAATTATGTTGCAACATTTTGGTATATTTGACGCGCCGCTTTCGAAGTCGTTAAGTTAGTTGTGTTTTTATAATTACAATTTTAAGCTTTTAAAGTAACGATTCATTTTCAAATGAAAATTATTGATAAATTAAAACAAGGCAGCAGATAAGTAGTTCATTTCCTAATCTAGCTACACCGACACATTTTTGCATTTCACAGAATTGTCACCAAGTCAATACAAAACATTTTTACTTTGAAAAATCTATAGGAACTGTGACAATCGAGCACATATTTTATGATACTTTTGAGCTCATTATTGTAATACAACTAATTAATTATCATTACACTCTCATGAATAATTATAATAATACCAGTATTAATGATAAACAGATACTGTTTTTATTTATACTATACATTTTTGCATTCAACTCCCAGTAGGACTCCTACTAAATCTAATAAAGGAATTTGAATAATGCTATTAATAAAACCTTATGTTCCTTAAAGATTATTAATAGCATTGCTTTTACTTGCGCATACATGACTGGCATTATTTTTATAATACGACGTCGTAGTAAGCTAAGTAAGTATTTAACTAAGTGTTATTTATTGAATAAAAGGGTTTGACTTTTACTTTTTGTTAGTAACTTTGTATGGCATATGGGATATATTCTCTTTATAGCAGCTAGACATTTTTTCAGTGTGTGGGTAAATTATTCGTCTCAAAAGCATGTGAGCATAAACCAATGTTTTTTTTTCTAAGTATTCTTTAAAAGGTTGAATTGAACTTGTAGTAGATTTAAAAGCTTTGCTATAAGTTATGCCCCATAATAAAGTACATTCCCCTAAATATGCTCTTTCTCCATTATCGCCTCGAAATTAAAAAAGTACGCCTACTTACTCAAGCCCCTTAGAAATTTTCAACTAACCACATTGATCTAAAACTGTGTAACACACTGACAGACAAAAATTATAGGTGCGAGTTGAAAACTATACATTTTTTCCGCAATTTAAATACAAGCAATCATTCGCTCAATTTAATCACTGCCGTGACATTAATAGCTTTTGTTTAAAGTTATCAAAACACCCAGGTGTTCGTTTCTAATAGCGTATAATTTGTCAAAACGGAACATAAGTACGTCTCATCTGCATACAGAGACAAATAAAAAATAAAAAAAGTAAATTTTAAACCAACTGTTGAGCCGTTTTACCTATTCAAAGTCTATAACGTGAATCGATTCATGTGTCGCCGCCATGTTTTGATCAATCCATGCATGGTAATCGATTTAATTGCCGGTGCTTTGGTTGCGCCGAGCTGTGCGCACGCGCAAGTGGAATACACGTTTCTTGGGTTCAGCGTTCGGAAATAGAATGGGAATCCAGTGTATGAAATTATAAGTACCTATTATTTTCCATTTATAACTTTACCGCCCGTGCTTCGCTTCGTGTATTTTAAAAAAAACACATTTGAAACATCTATCAGTGTTCGACTTTTGTATTAACCATCAAATCATGTTAGACAAAACATAATCCTTGCGCTTGAATTGATTAAAAAACGGCAGCAAATTCCGTGGCGCAGTTTTAGATCTAACCATGCATAGGAATAGTCAGTCGGACAGACAACCCAAAGCGTCTTTGTTTTATATAGTTAGTGACTAGAGACGATTAGTGATATACTATATCTAATAGTGATATATTAAACTTTAAAAACAGATCTTTACATAATAGTTGACAAAAGACGATGTTCACTTTTGTTTTCTTTTAATAAAATAGGTATACATTTTAGGAAATAACAAAATATAATATCTTAAGAACCCAATTATTTTTAATTTCCTGTTCCTAATTCTTCACGTTTTGAATAAGGTTGGATATTTCAGTTACTTTTCTGTTGGATCATTCTAGTTTATTATCTGCCAGATAACTGCCTCCCTAGTGTTTAAGCGGGATGTCTCTAGGTGTTTTCCCAAACCGGCGAACAACTGGAGACACCTATGTCCAGCAGTAGACTGCGATAGGCTGATGATGATGACTAATTAAGCAACTTAGTTTTGTAATAATTGGGATAAGTTTTGGAATAATCTGTCCGTTTCAATATTCATAATATTTATACTAAACCTTCAACGCGTGAGTACCTCTCACACTTGACGATCTTTTTTTAGCGCCAGTGTTATTAGCTGACGTTAAGGAATTATAGATGTTAGTTTATCCGGTTTTTAAAGTAAACTGATCGTCGGACTTGTTTCATTGTTTTTTAATCGATTTAAGATTCGTTAGAGAATAATAAGAATTTATATATTGTTGGGTGGTAATTGTGCTTAGGTATAATTTTATAGTTTTAATTGTATAAATAAATCTGTCACGTGAATTATAAGAAAATGCGATATATCCTCATACATCTGAACTTACACGCGTTTAAATAACGTAGATTCCATAAACAATTTAATTTTTTAATTGTAAAACTAAAATTTTACATATTTTTACTCTTTTATATGCTTTGCCATATTTTTGTTAGCACATGCTTATTTTTTAAATTATCTACTTATAATCATTCTTAACGTGGCAACTAAGCACTATTATTAACGAAAAAGGTCAAGTTTGATTGGCGTGTAAATTAAAAAATAACAAATTAAATAAAGCTTTTAAATCCCAGTCAATAATTGCATGAAGTTCAAAGTATTTGGCAACAGGGGTTGGAATTCTGGTGATTACTATTTATCATAATGATCTTTAACCTGTAACCGTCCGCTGATGGACATAGGCCTTCTCCAACGAAACCACGCTTGGTAGTCGTGTTGGTGATCGCAGTAGGTCTAATTTGTATCCAGGAAAATCCTTTAAGCAAGACACGCGAGAGCGTGTCAGCCATGTTCCGGCGAAGAGAACTGGCAGACCGCAATATGTGTATCGCCTAAACCACACGGACCATCCTGAATCTACGACTACAACGATGATTTCCGCTCGGGTCCGAGCGGCAAACTTCCCGATCGATCATTCAATTTGGACAGTTCATCTCGGAAACGTTTCCGTGAGCTCTAACGTATTCAAGGAGAAGGCTAGACTGGGAAAAATTAAAAATGGCGTTCCTTTAAAGTTTCCAAATCCGAGCGCGAATCGGCATTGTGAACAGCCCCCTGGTTTCATAAGAAGTACCCGTCTCATTAACACAAACATCAACGGCGATCATACAATCAAACCAATGTTAACCGTAGCAAATAACAAATCGATGCGCCTGCGCATCTCTCTGTTTACACGCGGAACGAAGCCGGCTTTAATTGCACAAAGAAACTCAAAAATAAGACATTGCGCTAAGTAATTAGATTAACACAGCACGTTATTTATCCGATACCGGTGCTCGATTGAAAGGGATATGGTGAGAGATGTTAAAACCACTGCACGTAGTAGTTAGAGTAAGTATTTATAGAATTGTGATGTAGGTCACTAGTACGAGTAGGTAATTTATATTTTTTAAATCAAAAGGTATTTTTACCAAAATTTTTATGCGCTTCAACTCTTTGAACACCAGTGACGTTTATGTAGGACGATGATAAGATTTTTATTGTTTCTCATTCCTCGACGGGTCAAAGGATGTAGGAGCTATTTCATTAATGTACTTTGCGGAAGTAGACCGACATTTAATTAAAGTTATAACGGAAGTAACAATTACGGACTACAAAATAATTAAATTATAGCAGAACTACATTTTTCATCACCATCATCATCAGCCCCTCGCCATCCTTTGCTGAAATTGGGCCTCCCCAATTTATGTTCTCGCATCTAGCACTTGGACATTTTTTGCACATTACTCAGAGGCTAAAACAAGATAATGCTGTCATCATTAAAAAGTATCTTAGTTTCGGTAGTAAGCCTAGATACCTAGATAAGTAGTTTAGAAAAATAAAAATATTAAAAACTCGCTCCGGCTTCCCACAGATGCAATTATTACGCATAATATTATACACATAAGTCTTCCTTTTTAAATCCCTCTATCTATTAAAAAAACCGCATCAAAATCCGTTCTGCAATTTTAAAGATATACGCATACATCCCTATGTCCCTGCAGACAGAAAACAAAAGAGACTTTATTTTACACTTTTTATTATGCAGTTATGTAAAATCGTCTATTTTAGAAATAAAAAGATGTTGTAACCACTCTCTACATTCCACAGTTACAGCATCCACCGAGTGGGATACTAAATTACAGTTTAATCTATGCGAAACAATGTATTATAAATCTGGCATTAGTTTCACATCAACTTTGTAATGCAGTAATTATTCGTGTTCGCTTCTGGCAGAGCTATCTTTTATTGTTATAACCTACCATGCAGTCACATACAAGCATTTAATATTAGCGTAGACAAGGAATTAATTAATTTCCGTGCGGTTAGGAAAAATAATGTACTTAGTCTTTAAACCCAGCGCTATGCTAGCTATCGTATGAAATAAACACGCATTTGTGCGGTACCTGTCGCCGAACACTACGATGATGGATAAAGTATACTTACAAATCACCGATCAATTTCTTGCCGTGGCTGTCGTAAGAGTCGACTAAGTGAATTCTTGTGATTTCAGCTTCTCAGCCTGTGGTACGGTTTACCAGCACTGGGTACACTCGGCGTAATATCCGTGAAGTGACAGTCGTGATTAGTCGGTGACTAGAATAATCGTATAGGCCAGCCATGCCACCAACGGTGGTAAGTAAAAAGTACTTGCTTGTTTTTAAAACCTGCTTACAGAAACATTGTCTCCAAGGAATCCATGACAGCAATACAACTTTAAACAAACGAGCAGTTGTAACTTTGTCAAGGAAAATTTTGTCGATTTTCACTTGACGTCGGCAGAAATGGACTTCATCATCAGCCTGTCGCAGTCTGCAAACACCTGGAGACTTCACCCATAATTGCCACCCTGGGCAGGTGGGTTAGCGATTGCAAGGAGCAGCTCCTAGCTTCGACGACGCCTTACTTGACTAAGCCTTTTATCGTGATGGTTATACCTTCAGAAGTCACATTGGCAGAGGCTCGTTTGTTATTCATTACGCTTTTCACTTAAAACAAAATTATTCCTTGGAGACAACTCAACGAGAATAGTTCCATATTCATTGACTTGGAAATACCAAATCAAGGTACGTATGTACGAATCTTCCCTTTGAAATTTCACCGTTAATCACGTGGTAAGTTGTTGATTAAATTTATACACTTAGATCTATCTACGTGGAAGGAAAATCTCATAAAACTTCAAGCTCACCGACCATTATACTTACTTATCGCAAAAACCTCGTAACAAGTGAAATTAGTATCGTTTTTATTTATTTTCGCATTTTACATTAACTGTCTGTACAAATTAATGTAATTTTCGACGACAATAAATTACTAATTAAAACAGTAAACGTCAAATCATTTTCGATAATGCTCATACACATAAATCGAAAACAAAGATAGTGATGGCCATAAATCGAATCTGATGTCGAGACGAGCATTCACCGTAACTGTTAGGTTTGTCGATATATCGATATCGAATAACGCACGTGCTCCCGTTAAAATTTACGGACCGTACCTTTTATGGGCGATTCGGAAAGAATTATGGTGATGTGCTGACATAACCTGCCCACACTATCGATAGATACGTGTATGCTTTCTGGTAATATCGATGTTATTAAATAAAGAACTGAATATTAAAGAAGACATGCAAAAATGTATGTATGTAGATATTTAGATTTTTTAACTTACCATATATGTAGCTTTAAATTACTATTTTAATAGCAATATGATAGCAAGACAATGACTGGCCGAGCAGCTCATTTGGCATTAGCCTCTGTCTGTTGAACAAGATTCGGGGAGCCCACCGGGTGCCCACCCGGGAGAAACATGAATGAGAATCGTGCAATGAATATTTGTGATTGTTACGTGTCTGGACGTTTTTATTTATAACATATAACTAAATTCCTATGTATAAATTAAGTATAACTTTGTGGTACTTTGTTATTCTGATATACTCATAATAAAATCATTAAGGTGATGTTGTTCAATCTGATGTTATATGAATTACATTCAATAAATACGCACCAATATATTTCACTACCTAAGTAGGTATCAGATATCAAGTAAACTAAAATTTAGTTATAAGTAAAATGAAAGGTGTTTATAAATAAATCGGTCGCCAAAATGTTGAAATGTCATAAAAACCGCTCAATAAAACAAACATTTTATGATTACATTTTCACCAGTTATCGTAATAAAATCATATTGTCCGAAAAAGTATTCAATTCTAGTAATTTTAAGGTGCATTAAGCAGTCGACTTTATAGTCGGTATTAGATTTCATCGATATGAAACACCTCAACACTACTTCGAAATCGTGTGTGGTAAAAACAAATAAAGTGATTCAAGCTTTTATTTACCCAAATGTGGCTGTAAAACATAAAAAATCGTTTTCCACCAAAAACTTTAATTGCCGGCAATGAAGTAATTAAATGTGACAATCGTAAAACATAGCAGACCCTATAAAACATTATGGCCGTGTCGACTCGGGGTCAAATTCGCCCTGGAGAATATTATTCGTAGCTTGTGCATTTACTTACTACAGTCCGCAAAATCTAAAGACTTTCACAGATATCACTAGGTTGGTAGAAAAAAACTTTTCATGATTTGAACAAAACAGAATATGTTATTTGCTAGGCTGATTTGGGATGTAAGGGAGCGGCCTATCATCATTTCGCTCCAAGCCAACCTTACCTGCTCGTGGTGCATCCTGCCGAACAACAAACGAGGCACTGGCAACCGACTGGTGGCGGTATAACCTTCACAATTGAAGGCGTAGTTAAATACCACAGAAAGATGACGGACAACAGCGTCACCGGAGCGAGAAGCTATGCCCTGCGATCGCCAACCCTGCCGCCTGCCCAGCGTGGCGATTATGGGTATATCCTCCAGACGTTTGTCGTAAGTGGCGAACAACTGGAGAGGCCTATGTCCAACAGTGGACTGTAATAGGCTGATGATGATGATGATGAGGCTGATTTGACTGGCCCAGTGGCACAAGAGTCATAGGTACAATCCCTACTCAGGCAAATATTCTTGAGAAGTGTATTTTCTGTACCTGGATATTAATGTGACACATTTAAGTATACGTTTGTTATATTCTCGTGGGTTTTAGAATACTTACAAAAACTCTGCCTCTGCCGCATGTCTTCATGTGTCATAAAAGTCGACTAAATATGTTATTTCTGGGTGGGGATCGAACCTACAACAGGGTCTGTACCAATTAAACTACTGCATCGGTCAAACCAGATTAAGGACTACTTACTTTAATAATCGAAGACAATCGTTCAATGGACGGATCGCGTATTTTTGCCCCATAAATGTCTCGCATTTATCACTCCCGCGTTCCTATATACGAATCAAGATAATGATTATCGACTTTGACGAATTTTATTTCGTACAGTATGTTATAGTAAATTCCGTTTTATCTCCAAACTTACGGGTCCCTAAAATCAACCGATCCCTAATATGCGGGGACCGGTTTATGCAACAAAATGAACCGCGGGTCGGAGGTCGCTCGGCCCGACCAAAACGTTTGCCTAAAGCGAAACCCGAAGGAAGTTTATGTAAGACGGAACAAGTATTTTTCCGTTTACGGCAAACAGATTTGGTTTACTTGTTTGGTTATAGTGTTTAAATACCTATGTTTCTAAATATAATGACATTTTGGAACCTTGGTCAATTCCATACCTCAATGTTACACAGACTGCCTTGCTCGTTATAGGATCGCAAGTCTCGTCTACTCCAAAAACATTTTGCCGGGTTTTTTATAGTTTAGCTAGGCTTCGGAAAATATAGCTGTATGTAGTTTTCTCTTAGACTAGCACCAAAAAAAAACTAAGATCTGAGAATATCCAAAGCTGCTAAGAAACGCTAGATCATCACACATAGTTTGCTATTTATAGGAGGTTGCCTCCTCCAATAACAATTACCATTTTAGAGGATTTGCCTTAGGATGGAAGGCGGGTTGGTTACAGGAGGACCGCAGTAGGTTTTATTTGTACCCATGTAAACTGTCCTGATCATTTCCTTGTATTCCCTTACTAGTCTTTTACGACACCCATGGGATGAGATGGGATGATCCTATTCTAAATCCGGAAGCCAAAAGAAACTCCTTGATATTACTAAAATAACTATTAATATCATAGGAGACTTTTAGTGACACAGGGCATTAAACTCTTTTCCTAACATTACAGTTCACAGACGTCGATCATAAAACCGAGGCACGTGTTGACAAGCCAGCGGAGCTGAACCCAGCGCAAGCGCGCACGCGCAAGTTCTCACGCCGCCGCCGCCCGGGGGCTGCGCGGGCGCACGACTCGCGCCAGATATAAAATTAATTTATCTATAACTGCGGCCATGTACTTGGGAATAGGAATTTGTTGGTAGGTTGGCTTCAAGGCTCGGTGGAAAGTGGGGAAAATAAATTTGAGCTCTTGCTGAGCAGTGGAGTGCTAGGCTTGGGAAATTTAATAGGTGTGGTTTTCACTTAGACTACACTGTGGACTTCGCTTCGTATTGAGAATGATTTTATAATGAAGCGAGCAGAAGGACCCTTTTGAACTTCTTGCCACAAGCTTACAGCAGGTTGTTGGAGAACAGTACCTAAGTGGAGGCTTTTATTAGACTAATCAGATGGCACTAAAAATTATACACCTGGAAAACTATGAATTATTATCAGACCTAAGCAAAGTAACTAAACGACTTGTAATTATCACAAATACACACTTCAATGAATTTTGTTGACTTTATTACATTATCGTCCTAATTCATTGTGTATGACGTAATAAATAACGTACCTATAATACGAACCTACAAATTAACTGGAGTATAGAGAACGTTAAGCTTTAGAAATTAAGTTTATTTTACAAGGTTAACGACTGTACGAAATAGCAGTTCGGTCGCAGTACAGTTAGGAGCCGCCGATTACATTCGATGCGTACATGTGAATTATTGCATGATTAGGTCGAAGGTCAGGTATCAAGATTTAGATGGAACTGAGAGAGTCGACCTGTAGTTATAGCTGTCAAGTGAATACCCTAAATTGATGGTTTTAAATGCGAAGGTTTAATTTTACAAACTCTTAAGGAATATCATGGAAGAGTCTAATATTGAGAAGTGAGAAGGCTAAAATAGTAAAATATTATAAAATTGTTCTGAGCAAAAAAAATTAGAAAAATAAAAATGTCTTTTTCATGCAGTCAAGTACAAATAAAAATGATTCTACAGTCCAAAAAGAATGAATTACATTACAATCACAAAATATGAAATAATATGAAGATACAAGTACGAGTAAGAGTACATAAAACCAAATTGACATCCCTTTTACGTTCCTTGTTATAAATATTCCTACCACGAAAACGGCAATAGTGATACTTCAAGAGATACCCAAAATTATCCGTTTAATCATAACGAGGGTACCATTATTGCCTACACCTCTTGATGCCTCCCATAAACTCCTAGAGAGCTGTAATGTATTTTGATAGGTCTTACGTAGGTGGTGCAACTCAAAAGCGAGTATCCCTGATACTTACTGACCCGTGAAATTGCTTAACATGTGACCTTGTATACGCAAATTGCGGTGTAGTCCCTTTGAATAAAATCTTGTGATCACGACGACTAAAAATCGGAAGATTCTAGATAGGGATCGCAAAAGCAAGACAAATAAATTTGCTATGTCTTTAAACCACTAGTAACCAAATAAAAATTACGACATACAATTCAAGAATACTTCTTTCGATCAAGCAATGATCTTGATTCTTGTTTTACCATCATGACATTGATTTGCGAGAATCAAGAAAAAGATTAACGTATTCTTGCTCATTCGCCCATTTGTGCTCTTCATTACGTCAAACGTACAATGCGAGAATTTTGTCAACTTCATGTGACAAGTACGTAGCTAGGACACCATAAAGCAACAAAGAGATGTTGTAACACTTGTAACCAATATTTTCTATGAAATAAAACGTATAATTTACAGGGGTATTTTTTAGAGACTTCTTTTTTTATGGGAATCTGCCGGCTAAAAGCACAACACTAGTCTTCTCATGGAGTTTTTAGCTATATTTGTATTTGCTCCGTGCTAGACATATTTAGCGTATTCATATTTTAAAGGCCGGCAGCGACCTCAGATCTCGATTTCTCTCTCTCGAGTTGCGGATGTCCATGGGCGGTGTCGACTGCTTACCATCCAGGCATCACACTGGCTTGCCTGCCGCCTCTTGCATAAAAAAAATATACACCGTAAAACAAGCAGCTTGCTGTGGCTAAAATATGATCATTTAGGTATTATAATAGAACTTATCGTGTACTTTAATGCTAAATAGCATCAAGGTCACACAAAATAATACGTTTCCGAATAAACGAGTTCCCTTCCAAGCCTATTGCTTCCACCAGCTAATGTTATGCAAGAGCACGTGCGCGCCGCTACGAGTCGCCCACACTGCGCACGCGCATTTGATGGACAATTTGCATCAACGCGCCTGATACTCACGTAAAATGTAGGTACTCTGAATGTTCGTATAGCGTTATGCAACTATTCCGATGTTATAGTCACTTTGTTTACCTACACACACATAACAGCGTTTACCTGTGTACAAATAAGACCTACTGTGATCACCATTCCATCTGTCAAGCATGGTGACAAACGCAAATCACCATACCTTGAACGGCACTTGAAATCGTATAGGAGACTTTTATGAATGAATTTTGCATTATGGATTTTCCCGAAAATCGTCTATAAGACTTTTATGAATGGTGTCATGTGTGTCTTTTACTTCAACGTGGGCCATATTCATATTCCATGAACTTTAATTAAACGTTCTAAGTTCTTTACTAAACTTTCAAGTTAAGATTCGATACTTAAATTATTTCTAAAGATATTACCCGATAGTTTTGTGATGGATTGAATTCATTAATTCATCCGTGCTTGTTCCGTGTGCATCCAGATTAATAATAATAATAATAATAATAATAATTTATTTTATTTTTAGCTTAAGTTTACATAACATCCTCGAACTATACAAGGTACATACATGAATATACAATGTAGGTATGAGGTGCTCGTTGACAACTGTACTAGTGTTTACACTGTGTCACAGTTGCCAGCGACTTCCTCCCAGCTTAATTAATGCACTGCTTCTATTATCTTAATTAACAATTAATAATAAATAAAAAAAAAATAATGATAATGAAAGTTAAAGTAAGCAGCAGATATAGTATGTGTGCAGTGGCGTGTGTGTATGTGTGTGTGTATGAAAGTATGAGTGTGTGTATGACATATTATGTGTGTGTGTATGCGTGTGTTTATTATATATGTGTAAGTTCACTTCAAAATATTTTCTGTTTCTGTATAAGTTAGTTTTTGTAAGCAAGAATGAAGTTTTTGTTTACATTTGAAAAAGGGTAGCGCGTGAATATTATTAGCTTTATTGCCTTTATTGTATAAGTGGGAGCTGCAAACATAGAACTGGCGTTTGGCAAGTGATGTCCTGTGTGGCGGTATCGGGCAGACCATTCTATTTCGGCGCCGAGAAGTCTGTATAGGGGTCATAGTTTTATGTTTCCTAAGAATAACGTTTTTAATAAAAAGCTGTCGAACGGTTAATATTGAGCAATCTCTATACAAAAGCGTGGTGCTGTATCTTCTCGGCTTCCCGAGCATGACTTTTAATATACCCCTTTGTGCTCGTTCTAGAGGAAGCATGATGGATATACCCACCCCTCCCCAAGTAGCAATACAGTACTGAAGTAAGCTTTGAGCAAGTGCATGATAAACACACCGTAGCGTTGCCCAATCCGCAGAGCTTCTCAGCTTCCTGAAAATTGGAATTAACTTCCTGATGCGACTGGCCAAGTTATTAATATGTGATTTCCAGCTAAGCAGACTATCAATGGTGAGGCCTAGATATTTAACATTATCGGCTCGAGAAATTTCAGGGCATGTACAAATATTTTCAACGGAGCACGTGTGAGTTTTAATATTAAAGTTACAGTCAGGCTGAGTGTTGGCACGAAGTGAAAAAGTTACGTAATTTGTTTTGCTGACATTTAATGTAAGTAAACTATTGTCTAACCACCTGACAACCTCCCGGAGTGCATTTTCAGTGCGGTATTTGCATTCGTCCCAATTTTGGCCATGCACCAACAACGCTGTGTCATCGGCGTAGGTAATAATTTTGCAATAGGGGATAGATGTTTTGCACAGACTGTTTATGTAAAGAAGGAAGAGAGTCGGTCCCAACACACTGCCCTGTGGTACACCAAAATGCAGACTAGTGTCGCTACTAACGTGGTTTCCTATTTTCACACACTGAGTACGATTAGACAGGTAACTACGAAACATCTCCAAAGCTATTCCACGTATACCAATTGATTCCATTCTACATAGCAGCTGAGAGATCGGAACGGTGTCAAAAGCTTTTGACAAATCAAGAAATACTCCTATTACTTTTGACTTGTTGTCGAGTTGCTTAGCTATGTGGTCCGTGAGTGACAGAGTAGCGTCCTCAGTGGACTTACCTTTCAAGAATCCGAATTGATTATCTGCTATTATATCACATACCTTTAGGAATTCTACTAATCTATAGTTTAATAATTTTTCCAAAATTTTCGATAGTACTGACAATACTGATATCGGCCTATAGTTACCTATCAGCCCCCTATCGCCATTTTTGTGTATAGGGTGTACCAAAGCTCTTTTAAATATATCCGGAAAAACCCCCGTAGTCAGACACAAGTTATACAAATAAGTCAGCGGTGGCACAAGCGCATTTTTAGCCCTTTTAATGACCAATGTTGGTATATTGTCAAAACCAGCCGCCGAATCATTTTTTAAGTTCATTACAGTAGCTTCAATTTCCGCAAAATCTGAATCAAACAACGCCATAGTTCGCTTACAAGAAGACTCCTCATGTGGTATTACTACACCGTCATGGCCATTCTTTCTCTTGTTAACTATTTCTTGGGCTAGTTCTGTACCAATTTTAGCAAAATATTCATTCACAATGTTAACAGAGTTCAGAGGATCAGCATTTAAATTAAGCAAGTCATTAGGTGGATGAGGGGCTCGTTTCATATTTGTAATTTTATTTATTGTTTTCCACATAGCTTTTGGGTTATTTTTACTTTTTAACAGTTCAGCTTTTTCATATTCTATTTTCAATTTTAAAAAGATTTAAAAGATTTAAAATAAGATTACCCCCTCTCATCCCGAAGTTCTCGTAGAAGACGACTAAGGGAAAATCAGGAAATAGACAGCAGCGTTTCCCTAGGTACAATTAAGCCTACTGCGGTCACTAACCCGCCTGCCAAGTGTGGTAATTGAGGTAATTCCCCCTAAATGACAATTGTCATTGGTGGAAGCATATTTCCAACAATGGACGTTTGCAGGCTGAAATAATGATGGAGACTGTTTAGATAATGTAGCTAAAAGGTTACACAATCTTTCTTTACCTTCATTTCATCATGCATCGCCATCGCACTATCTACAAGTACGTCATCCAAATACATCACGTTCAGCAATCCAGGTGTTCTTACGCACGTATCTCCTGATTTCTAAACTGTACAATTAAGCGCACTGTTTCATTGTTTCTCATGTCAATTGTTGCAATTACCACGCTCTATTGGAGCATGGGCTTGTGCTTTGTTTCTGTTCAAAACCTGGAACGGGGATAGTTGCGAAAGTTCGTGCTACGAATTATCTGGCAAGTGAGAATTGCACACTAGTGAAGGAAGACCAACAAAGAGACTTGTTGTAACAGTCGCAATATATTTGAAAATACCTAGTACAATAGGACTTATATCGGATAACCTTAATGGTTATAGCGGTTATTATACTTTACTTTATGAACATCAGCCCGCAAAACTTTCCACTGGAAATAGGCTTCTCCCAATAACAATTGTCATTTAGAGGAATTTGCCTTAATTGGCATTTAAAGACTTGGCAGGCAGATTGGTGAAGGTAGTAGGTTTTACTTGTACTCAGGTAAACGCTGCTGTCCATTTCCTAATATTCCTTTAGTCATCTTCTACGATACCCAGGGTAAAATATGGGGTGATGATAATTCGGGAACCACACAGACACACTGATACAAGTGCTTAACTTAAAACCCCGTTTATTTAAGTTGGATTAAAAATATTGTCAAAACAGCAAGTAAGGGTTTTTTTAAAACCGCACTCAATAATTGAGTCTTAAATGAACGCATCACATCCCACCTGTAAAACAGTAATTCGCACGAAAGCGCATCGAGCATATCGTTAAAATCTAAAAATATTTTAATTGGACACAAACTCCGCATCCAGTCTAAATATAATCATTATTAAGTCGTTACCACACATTTGCAATCAAGATGCAAGTTAAGAAACTGCAAAAAGCCTGCTTTAAAAGTTCAGAATTAATAATGACACCAAATTGAATATTTAAACGGGCACTTAATTCACCGAGACCGATCCGCATTACTGTCCACTTTTAAGCGAAATAAATACGTGTAAATATTATTTTAAGCAATTTTCAGTGGGCAAACCTAATAAACTTTGTGTCGTGCCGTTTGCTTATATTTATACTTTTATTCTTTTCTTCTGTCCGCAGACTTAAAATTTTTAGAATAGACAAATTTAAATTTCTGATTAAGGCCTTGTACTTACATAAGTAATCTAAAAAAAATATCGTTTATATAGGCTTATGCCTAGGCTCCACTAAACGATTTTTTTTTAATCATACACATACACTACACAAATTTTGTGTTTTGTTTTTAGTTTTCACAAAATTGTCATTGTGTGAAATGTATATTATGGTAGTTCCTTAAGCATGATCAGATCTAATGAACACAATGACTATAACGACACCGAATATGTCATGTATGAAATGTATCTACTTAAGCAATGTATGCAGTTATCGATTAATCGATAAGTTATTTTGGATTTGTAGTTAGTTTTGTTACTGATATATTGTAATAGCTTGATGAATCACAGACTTATTAATTTTTGAATATTTTTTCTATTTTAAAAATAAATGTGTCTAGTCTAATTAGTCACTGTGACCTTAGGATTCCCTGCGCTGTGACACCTACTTACCACCCAATTCAGAATATTACGGAATCGTATTCGAACTCGATATCTATGCTTTGCCATTATGAAATTGTTTACTTAGAATAACAATTCGTAATAAGTAGTACAAAATCCACTGTCCATACTAGTTGAAGAACTAGTATAGATGTGTCATCTATCAAAACTGCTATATTTTCTTATCATGCCATTTCCATTCTGTCACTAACTCTACGCAGAACAAACATGAAAAGCGACACTGCTTTGCTTCGGTATTTATTTGGTTAATGTCCACTTTTGTCTCAAAGCTTGTTTCTCGAATGTTCGCTTTACGACCGCGGTTCTCGTCGCAACTCCACTTATAATTTTAATGCCTATACCCATCATTCAAACATAAACTCCAAATCTTCGATCATAAAATATTTAACTGGACCCAATGCTGCGTACTAAAGTCTTAGTCATTGTTTGTCTTTAATAGTAGGTATTTTAATATTATTTACCAAATGATAACTGACTCTTTAATAAAAAAAAATGCAATACAATACATGTTAGTAATCGATCATCATCATGCAACATAATTCTGTCGTATGTGTCTCTTAAATTTTTATGCAAATTAGCCGAAATATCGGATCAATCAGGATAATCAGGTCGATCGCCAACCCGCCTGCCCAGTGTGGCGATTATGGGTATATCCTCCAGATGTTTGCTCTAAGTGGCGAACAACTGGAGAGGCCTATGTCCAGCAGTGGACTGTAATAGGCTGATTATGATGATGATGATTAATCAGGTAGGTACATGGTGAAAATCTCAGAAAATGTAGTGATGGCCTGGAATGGATGGGATGGAAAGGATGTAATAGTAACAAGAAGGTATTTAATTTTCCCTTTTTCACGATATAACGAAATCGAATCGAAATATGGCTTTCCCAAATCATGAAATTGACTATTTTTCAAGAAAGCTTGGAAATATTAGTTCCTAATTTGACCCGACTAAGAATCATCTTACAAAAACAAAATGCACATTATAGCACACACACACACACATAAGCATCGTGTAGGCTTGAACCTGATATCGGAAGAGGTCGTGGGTTCACGTACCGTACAATAAGACGTCCTTTTAACTGAAATGGGTTGTAAATTTAGAAATTCTAACCTAATCTTTGGAATTCGCGACCGCTTACCATCAGGTGGAGGAAGGTCATCCTAAATGCTAATAAAAACAAAATCTCTGATCTAGTCTAGAAATAATATACTTACTTGATAAGATCCTAAGGCATCTATCTAGAGCAGATATTTATTCATAAATCCATTACCATACTTTATGTCTGAATGTCATTTATTAATTATCTCATTTTAATAATACTACATCACAATATTACCCGTCAATTGATTACATCTCATTTATTTTACAACCACCATTGTAGTTGGCCAATTTATGTTTCCTTTAAATTGATTTGATTAATGATAAGACTCGATCACTTATAAGATCAATTAAGATTCGAATGCATTACACTTGATATAGTTTTTTCACTACACATGTCTGTATATTGTGACATTTGATATTACAATAATAAATGCTTGCTCAATTCCCACCCCATTACATCGATTGTTGTTGAAACGTGACCCAGTGACAAAACAAGCTGAAGCGTCGCCTGCATTGTTTTCCCATAGACCATTCCATTCAGATTCTCATTACACTTCAAAAGGGGTACAACTAACAGATCTGGCGCAACGCCGTTCTCATGGACGTGTCTGTCGTTAGGGCAGCGTGAGGTGACCATTACTGCGTACAAAGAGTTGCCTAAAATAGAGAGCTTTTGTGAGGCGGGAAGACGGGCGAGGAGGGGGCGAGGTGGGGGCGGGGCGGTCGCCGCCGGCCCGCGGCTCAGTCGCACCGCGTCGCACGGACCTCTCGCACGCCGACGCCACGCGTGCCAGCGCGCGCACGCGAACCTCCCCCCGCGCCCCACTCACACCCGCGACACGTGCTCAGTGGCCCCATGATAACACGCCAACATGCAAGAGCAAAGTTCATCGCGTTCCGCCAAAACTACCCTCAACTCCCTGGAGAGCGCCATCATCAAACTGAAAAACAACCTCCAGATCCAAGACACCAAAACTGACATGAACGGACTGCTCGCCGTCGACCCGCCGTCACCGAGTGCCAAGTCGAATCCAAGTAAGAGTCCTAGTTCGTCTACGACGACTAATTTGAACTTGTCGATTGCATCCGCTGCACTGTTACAAGAAAACATGCTGCAAAGATCGCTACAGGGCGTAGTTATATCGTTACAAAATGCAATGATGAATTCTTTACAACAAGCCGCGTTGTTGCCGTCCAATTCCGCTGCAGCCGCGGCTTTGAATCTGCAAGCATTAGAATCCTATTTGACTTTACAACGTTTAACGTCAGTATCCACTGTCAATAGTACCAGCCCGGCTAGCACAACGGAAACTAGTTCATCTTCAAAACAAGACATACTCAGGATAGCAACGGCGAGTGCAAAAATAAGCGAAGTAGATGCAACCGATAGCACGTCTAGAGAATATTCGCCCAAAACGCCGGAGGAGTATCCATTATCTGATGCTATTGCCGCCGAAGACGTAGACTTATCGGAGGAGGTGGAAGAGGACTTGGCTTTACTAGACAATGAAGATGAATTCACATTAGAACAACATTTAGAATCGACTTCGAAAGGCTACGGTTACAATTCTCAGAGCTTAGACAACGGGTATCCGAGTTTGTTGATGAATGCAATGTATCAACAGCAAATGAATGGTAGTCCGTCGCAAGCGCCGCTGTCACCGCAACCTTCTAATTCATCGAGTTCAAAGTCTACTAATAGTTCAACGTCTTCAACGGGTAGCAGTATATCAAATAAACAGAAAACAGCTGGCAGCGGCCCGAGGACAAAAAAGCAATTTATCTGCAAGTTCTGTAACCGTCAGTTCACGAAGTCTTACAACCTGTTGATACACGAGCGGACGCATACTGATGAGCGGCCATACTCTTGCGACATATGCGGAAAGGCTTTCCGACGGCAAGACCATCTTAGAGATCACAGGTAAATTATTATCTTTTAATTTACTCTACTTATAACCTCATCTTATTTTTTGTTGAATGGTTAATGATGTTTAGTTTAATATTAGTAAGTTTTGGGCAAGTCTTTGAGGAAAAGGTGTTAAAAATAACATTTACATTATACAAAAAGTAACTCAGTGCATGTTTTAAGCGTAAACAGAATATAATGTGTGATATTTGCTTATCACCATCATGGTATCAACATCATCTTATTAAAAGTTATTTCAATAACAATTATTACTACGTATATGTATACATACATGCATTTTGTAGGCAAATAATGTAAAACATTACTTGTACTTATTGGTATTCCAAATGTTGTTATAAGGTATTATTTTCTTTTGTGTGCTTTTCAAATGTTTATGCTTGTGGGTATACAATAATAATATAAGTAAAGCTTATGTAATTATTTACGCAAATAGATAACTTTTTTTGTTTATAATGTTTACCAATATCTAAACTAAACAATTATTTATTATGCATGTTTAAGTGGTAACGAGTAAGTTACTCTATATTTTACTTAACTTTATCTACTTGTGTGTTGGTTATTATGTGAAATGCTATTACGTGGTAATATAAATAAATACTGCACAAGCCATTTTACAAGTAATCGAAGAAAGTAAAACTATTTCCCAGACCACTTATAGAAATAGATGATTCACAAACCAGATCGTAACATCCATATAAGTGACAAAACCAGTTTTTTTCTATCTGAAACTTTATCTTCACACTTAAAAAATAGGTAAATCAATCGTGATTAATACCGTTTCTTTACCCTGACTGTCCGGATCGAATGGCACGGCCCTTACTTATAAGATAAAGTGCCTAAAAACATCGGAGCGCATCACGATCCTCATTTTTCGATATCAATAAAAGATTTTAGTCGTGGGTTTCAACGCGAATCGTTATGAACTTTTGAATAATGGCGGTCCGCTCGAAAAAATATTTAAAACAAAAAGGGTTAAGTATGGTCCGAGCAGATGGTATCGACAAGTCGTTCGTCACGCTCGTAAATATTTCACAAAACCGCCGCTAATCTGAGAAGACTCCGATGTTTTAATTTTACCTTTGAGTCTTTATTCTTTTTCATCCCATTACATTCCTTTTAAATCCTTGCACGAGTTTTGCAACTTTTGCAAATGTTTAGTCTTAATTTCAAAAGTCCATTAAGCCTTGAAAAACATTCGGCTATCTCAAATACAATTTAACACTGTAACAACAAGTCATAATCTTCTATAATCTATTTCTTAACTTATCTTACCCCACCCAAAAAGAGCTAAAAGTGTTGAATTTTTAACACCTGTCTCGGCGATTTCCTCCCAAATCACCGTATCTCTTCGGCAATAAAATAAATTTTGTGTAGCTCGAGGGTTAGCCGGACCGGCCTGTCGATGTTCAATCGATGTTCGTTGACACCATACATTATAATGGACCGGGCCTTCGACGGGTTTTAACAAAGCACGTGGTGATCTTGACGTGAGGATTAATATAGACGACAAAAAATAAACCTTTACATGTACATTCGGGTTTTGGTTGAGCCTTTCAGAATTTTTTGTTCATATCGATTCAATTTAAGTCACGTTAATTTGTTGCTAATTATTATTATACCTACTTCATGATCATTCATATGACTAGTAAGTATTAAAATGGTTGATTCATACATAGAAAATGTAATATTATGCACTGTTGCATTATAATGTTTTAGATACTCATAGAAGTTTAAAAAAGTGATTTTAAAATCGCTTTCATTCCAGTTTATATCTCATTCCTAATTAGAATAAATAATTATGACAACAATAAAACTAAACTTTTATCATCAATTAGTCGTAGATTCAAAGCTGTTGATAAATATCATTTTAATTAACGCACGGAGCGACCACGTTGGTCTCAGTTAGGCCTAACGTTGCGCCCGCGTCGGGTTCTCGACTCGCATAGCGAGCACGGTCTTAATCACGATCATCATCTCTCGTTTTAACGTTGAAATTATTCTTTCATTCATCATCCGACGCTTTATCGTCATCGGTCTAACTAATCCCAACGATTATTACACATATTATGTTACTATGAACACGTCGTAATTTTCGGTTTGGTATTTTATTTGTTTGTTCGATTCACAGATAATTTCTCGGCACCGTGCTTCGATTGCCGTGTTTCTCGTTATGCTTTATTATTGATTATATGTTTCTCGGTGTTAATTATACGTTGTACGCCTAAATTCAATTTGAAAGTAGTTTGTTGGGATTATATGACATCATGCTTGTTTTGGTTATGGTATGCTTACTTTTCACGTTAAATGCTTTAATAAAAATTACTTCCAATACACTAAAAAGTATAATAACTAACAAACGTAACTCATCATCATTATTAGAAATACACTAAAAGTATGTTTGCCAAATTTATACTTGCTATCAACATTCATACATTGTCATGACAAATTCTTGGTTGACATTTGCTCCACTTCTCTTCTGAGATTAGCACTCGCCATCGTTCAATATTATTTTACACTTGCAGTCGTTTCACACTAAAGTGTTCCTCCAAAATTGTGTTCCATTAATTTTTCAGTAATTCTAAAGCACAACGTCTCAACTAACAATTTTCACTTTCAAACAAAATGTAGTCCAATACTAACTCACTGCCTTAACTGTACACTCGGAGCCTCACTAACATTTGTTATACCCACATGCTCCGGCGTAAATTAATGATTATAGCAATAAAAACAAGGTTGTACGCCAATTTATTACCAATATCCCGCGGGCACTTGTTCTCTTCCCCTCCACAAGGTGTTCTCGACACGCTCCGCTGTTTCGGCGCCTGAAGACATGACGTATTTATTGTACCTCTCACAGCATCCTGCTAAATGGTACACTCCTTTTACGTACGTCGCTTTATTGTTTTGGAATTCTAGCGGAGTTCTTAGTGACGTTACGTTTTTCTTCTGCGGGTACCGTTTTATCATTTTGTTATCTTCCTGGTTTGCTGACATTTTAGTAACCATGTATGTTCGCTCTTCTGTGATACTATTCATATTTTTATATTAAAAACTTCGGAAGAATTAAACTTTCAAGTGAAGATACTAATTGAAAACTGGTCGCTAGCTTAAATTTTGTTAAATTTTTTTAGTACGTAGATTCTGTAAAAAAGACGCATCTCATAGCATGTCGTAGTATTAATGTTGAATATCATTATGAAACTAGTAAACAACCGAATGCACCACCCGTCACTATAAGATGTAACCATAAACCGTACTAAACCATTTTTTTATTCCAGGTACATCCATTCAAAAGAGAAGCCGTTCAAGTGCCTAGAATGCGGTAAAGGGTTCTGTCAGTCAAGAACATTAGCGGTACATAAAATTCTACACATGGAAGAGTCCCCACACAAATGCCCCGTATGTAGCAGAAGTTTTAACCAAAGGTCCAATTTGAAGACCCACCTACTAACGCACACAGACATCAAGCCATACAACTGTTCATCGTGTGGGAAAGTTTTTAGGCGCAACTGTGACCTTAGACGCCATAGTCTAACACACAATCTTGTCGGTATGTCATCTGTTAACACTTCACCAAGCGGAAGTAATGGGAAAAGTCCACTATTAAATCCAAACTTTCCCATTGATAACATAGATACAGAAGACGAGAATTAGTTCTTAAGAGTGATTCATGAACTGAATGAAAGTGGCACGTGTTTGAAAAGACTGATTAAATGCCTATAGTTGAAGCCTTGTAGTTTTAAGAGATTAATAATTGCGGGTCACAACAATACAAAAATGCTAATAATTTTTCGTCTCAAATTAAGTTATTTGAGGGTACAGTTGTATTTCTCTGTTCCATATTTATATTTAGTTGAAGCACTGATGTTTTGACAGAGTCCATTGTGTTTGAGAAACAAATAATCTAATATGTTAAATGTGCTTGTTATTACTAGATATACTTACTAAGAATACTCGTGTATCAAATGCATTTTGTTGTGGCAAATTTAGAATAGATAAGACTTGCAATAAGATTCCTGACATTTGGGTTCTATCTAGTATTATGTAGGCTAAGATGTTTCTGAAATCTTGTATATTTTCTGATCTCATTTTATTGTGTAAATATAAATAAAATATGCCTAAGTCAATTTGCTGTCCGTCCACCCATTTATAGATTTAAGTTTGTAATATAAAATGTATTTTGTAAAAATATGAACTGTATAGAAAATATTAAAATGTCTTCCCAGTTTTTGATGGTCGCATTAACTTTTGGAAGTTGTATTTTTAATTAATGTAATAAAAATTGATGAATTTATTTTATCGTTTTCTTTATAGAGTTACTTCGTTTCTAACAAAACTCTGCATCCTACTTCCTACTAATATTAGTAATAAATGCTAATAGATGTTTGTTACTCTTTCACGTAAAAATTGCTGAACGGATTTTAGTGAAACTTTACAGTAATATAGCTTATACTTACTCGTACATTCGATTAACACATAGGCTATGTTTTATACAAATATTCACACGGGCAGAGCCGCAGGCAGCAGCTAGTCAAGAATAAGGTCGATAAGAACAGCTAAACACGTTACTTAAACACAAACATTTATTTCACACTTAACTATTTAATTAAATGATAGTTACATTAACCGACAAAATTGAAAAATAGTCCCTTGTAGGTACCTAACTAATTGGATGCAAAACCTTAATTTTATTTAGAAAATATTTTACTTTGGACGTCAGGTTCGATCCGGTAATTTTTATAGTAACCTACAACTCTTTCAATTCGCTGGTAATCCCAGTGAGCATAAAGTACCTACACACTACGGATCATACAATAGGTATTACAAAGTAGGTACATTAATCGAAATCTTGAAAGACGAAACGCCATCAATGAAAGATGAAACCTATTGTTGGGTTAGACCCTATAATATACCATATACAAAGAGGCCAAACATACTTACCAAACTGTCGATATTCTCGCCATCGCGCATCGCTCATTCTCTAATAACTACTACAGCAGAACATCTGAAGTAAATATAAGACCGATTACGACTAGCCGGCCTAATTCATACCTTCTCAGAGTCTCTGCAGTTCAATCTAACTGTGCTAGACATAGTAACCTCTACCCACCCTATGTCGTGCGGTGTTCCACAGGGTTCGGTTCTTGGCCCGCTCCTGTGGAACATCGGTTACGACTGGGTCCTCCGCGGCCGACTCCCGGCTGGCGTCGGCGTAACTTGTTACGCTAACGACACCCTGGTGACGGCCAAAGGGAGAACCCACGCCGAGGCCATACAGCGCGCCTCAGAGGGGGCGGGGGCAGTGGTCCGCCGGATCCGCGCCTTGGGCCTCAAAGTGGCCCTAGAGAAGACCGAGGCCATATGTTTCCATGGGCCTCGGCGCGCGCCTCCCACCGACTCTGTCGTGATGGTAGAAGGCGCGCGGATTCCCGTCGGCACAATCCTGAAATATTTGGGATTGTGGCTCGACGGGCGGTGGACGTTTAGGGGCCACTTCGAAAAGCTGTGGCCCAAGTTGGCGGGGACAGCGGGCGCATTAAGCGGACTACTGCCCAATGTGGGGGGGCCCTCTGCAGCGTGCCGGCGACTCTACCTAGGCGTCCTCAGATCGATGGCCCTTTATGGGTCGCCGGTCTGGGCTGGCGCCATTACGGTGGAGACTTCCCGCGCGCTGTGGAGGGCCCAACGCCCCCTGGCGTTGAGGGCCATCCGCGGATATAGAACTATATCCGCGGATGCCGCCACCGCGATTGCCGGGTCCCTTCCGTGGGACCTGGACGCTGCCGTACTCGCCGCAGTCTACCTGTGGCGAGCCGAGCAGCGGTCGCGGGGCCTCCGGCCAGCGCCCGCTGAAGTCGGAGCGCAGAAAGAGGCCGTTGAGGCGGAGGCGCTCACAGTATGGCGTGAGCGCCTCGAGGCTGCCCCGTGGGGGCGCCGCACCACTCAGGCCATTGGCCCCATCTTGGAAGAGTGGATGCGGCGCCCCCACGGGGTGGTGACGTACCGGCTGACCCAGGTCCTCACGGGACATGGATGTTTCGGCCGGTACTTATGGAGGATCAGGCGAGAGCCTGATCCTCTATGCCGTCACTGCGACAGTGGCTCGGAGGACACGGCAGAGCATACGCTTCAGCATTGCCCTGCCTGGGCCAATGAGCGCTCAGTCCTCGTCACTGTCGCACAGGACCTCGATCTGCCGCAACTCTTGCGGCAGATGACGGCGTCGAAGGAGACCTGGCGAGCGATGCTCGCATTCTGCGAGACAGTGATCTCGCAGAAGGAGGCGGCGGAAAGAGAGCGTGAGGCCGCGGTAGACGCGCCCGCTCTACGCCGCCCCCGGCCCGGGCGTCGCCGGAGGGCATACAACGCATCGTATGCCCTCTGAGCCTCTCCTTCGTGCCCCGAGTGGTGAGTGCGGGGGCGCGATCCACTCATAGGGGCGTAACGGTGTGGTGGGTGCAGCCACACCGTTGCACGAGGTCCGCCCGGGGAGCACTCTATCGCTCCCCGGACCCGGGGGCAGGGGTATTTGCCCTCCCCGGACCAGGAGTGCCGGCCGCTTATCATCTGCGGCTGGCCAGGACAGGCAGGGATATGGCCGTATGCTTCGGCGCTACCCGTGTCCCTGCAACTTGCTGCCCACTGGCGACACAGGGGGGTTTAGTGGGTATGCCCTCCCTTTTGGGAGGTGTGAGTCCCACACACCATGCCGCCTCCCCCCGGAGACGGCATGAAGGTGCCTAATGCATTCCCCTCTTAAAAAAAAAAAAAAAAGACATAGTAACCTCTAAGAATGTATGAAAGCCAATCCAGCCAAGTATTAGGTATAGTCAACTCAACTATGGTACTTATGGAAAATTCAAAAAATGTGAAAAATATTTTGTAACCTCATAAAACAATGTAAGTTACAGTTAACGTAATATTACTCACATTGGTTTGGTTAAGAAAATTGCGAACACATAAATATGTAGATGTTATTTATTGCACAAATAAATCCAAATAGACCTCTCCAGTTGTTCGCCACTTAGAGCAAACAGCTGGAGGATATACCCATAATCGCCACGCTGGGCAGGCGGGTTGGCGATCGCAGGGCGGCCGGAGAGGTCTATGTCCAGCAGTGGACTGTAATAGGCTGATGATGATGATGATGATAAATTCAAATGTATGGTACTTACGGAAATTATCATTTCAGATAATTAATTGTAATAGGTACAAATTAGGCTCTTCATCTACCAACAGTAAGCGATCTCTTCTAGACATTTTTGACACTTACTTTACAGTAAATTAAAATATTATTAATTATCAAAAGCCCCACAACAATCATACCTAATGCATGCAGTGTCATCACAAATGAGTTCACAACGTTTCAAACAGATGGCGCTACCTGTCAACGTTTCGCTTTGTCTCTGCGCACGCGTCCCAACGTCTTCATTAATGCAACCTTCATCAAGTCTAGACGTATTTTATTCGTTATGAATGCATAATGTTTAAGATTAATGGATCAATTTTATTGCAGTACGTATACAGTGATTGAGTTAAAACAATTATGTTTAGTTGAATAACGATGTTTACATGGCTGAAATTGGTTAAGGCAATTTGGATACTTTTTTTGTTGATCAGCTTCTACTGTCCCACTGTTGGGCAAAGGCCTCCATTTTCACCTATGACCCAACAACTAATAAATAATAATAAATAACCCAAGACATGCCACGCTGGGCCACACAGCGCCACCTAGCCCCAAACTAAGCCGAAGCTTGTACTGTGGGTACTAGACAACTGATAAACTTACTTAGATACATTTGTTTTTTGTAAATAAATACATACTATGCATCGAAAACACCCAGACCAATACAAACAGACATGTTCATGAACACAAATGTTTGCACTGTGCAGGAATCGAACCCACGACCTTTGGCTCAGAGGGCAGAGGTCACTACCAAATGAGCCACCGAGCCTGTCTGTCGATAAAGAAGCTTAGGTAAGCCGTAGCACGAGTATGATATTGTCACGACACAAAAATGTAGAATATTTATGGTTAGATGGCACTAAATGATCTGAAGCATTCAATTTGTATGTTTAAATAAGTTGTTGATGTTTGTAACTCAAATGAGTGAATAAATTGGCTATATCAATCACAAACAATATAAAAAACGCCCACTTAAACGGCCAAGCAAAAACTACAACATTTTAATTAAATTACAATTGAGTAATTACATAATACAAGTGTATAAATAGACTAAATTGCCCAAATCCGTTACCACTACATGACGCGACCAAAAATCCAAACCGCGCGTTAAAGTTAAAAGCGACAAAAAAAACAACAACGAAAAAAAGCGTGAAATCCGTACCGAATCGCATCGTTCAATTTGAACTTCGAACGCGAATTGACGGTAAAATATGGCGGTGGCCCATCCAGAAACAGGACACCGTCGAAAGAGCATCGGCAACGACAATTTGTTACCTTTTTAACACGTCATCCATTTCCAAAATCTTCGGAAAAAACACGAGACATGCGGCCCCATTATAGCTTGTTTTGTGTTACGAGCATAATCGAGCTTTATGTCATTTTGATACACTCTTAAGAGCCTTTGTGCGTCTGAATTGACAATGGTCTCTTTTTATTCGTGTGAATAAATCTGATCCTGTTGCATCGATTTCGTGTTGAATTGAATCGATTTTTCAAGCTCGGTAGTCCCCTTTTGTTGCTGATAGCTCGCTCCGTCTTGCTTTTTAGTTGGAACTTTATAATTACCACTTTTACCGTCTATTAGAGAATAGTATTGTATGGTTTGGAGTTATAAATTGTAAGGGTTTTGTGTTAATTTCGTGGAGCGTGCTTGATGTATATGAGGGTGAAGCGTTTCTTATTTTGTACGAAAAGGGTCCCTTTGGCAACAATAAGCAAATTAAAGCTAGCATTAAATGAGGTATTAATTTTTTTATTGTACTCATATGTACAGTCTAGACTGTCATCACAATATGGGGCATTATAAATGGGGTTTGCTTACGTCAGATTTATTTTCTAAATTAAGACGGGTCCAGACGTAGATAAGTAAACCGTAATGTAATTTATCGTGTAAAACAACACGAAGTCTGAATGTGGACAGCATAACATAATATTATACCTACATAATGAAACGCTCGTAGTGGCATTCAACTATTGTTGCGGACAGAACGACCTTTTTATATAGTTTTACCTTTTTACCAGTTTTGTACATAGTTTTATATTTGGAAGTATTTAGTTGCTATGGTTTTTGTATTTGTTTTGTAAGTAGTTTGAAGTTTACAGTCCACCGTGGCTGAGCAGTAAAGTGTTTGTGGTTTCCCCAATTGTCGTGTTTGATTCCACACCCCTAGACGCCAGCCGTAACAACTATGTTACATTCATGACATGGTAGATTACATTACGCGTTATACATGTCTATACCTGCCTTTAAATATTGTGTTTCATAAACTCTGAACGGACCTTACTTATACAAGACCTTATTATAAGGCTGGCTTTATAATAAGTACAATTTTCATAGCACGACCATTGAAAGAACTGCGGACATGCTGCTATATCCCTACTAGTCCCTACTTAATTTATATTGTAAATGCGAAGGTAACTCTGTCTGTCTGTGTGTTTTTCTCGCTTAAACTGCTCAACCGATTTTGATGAAATTTGGCACAGACAATCTTATGACCCTAAGAAAGGGCACAGGCTTAGGTTTAAAGAATATTTATTTCCTCATTAAAAAACCATATGTACAGTCACTTACAACGAGAAACTTAACTACTACTTTATTGCGGGTACGTGCATAATCCGTCGATAAGGTAACAAAATTATTATTCGGGAACAATCCACCAGGCTTACCTATTATTATTCAAAAAAGGGATGATGAAACACTTCTGTGACACACCTACATGTACGCGGGCGAAGCCGCGGGCACAGTTAGTAATTCATAAAATTATTTCCTTAATTAACACATTCTTGATGTTATGAAATTATATTCCATATTAAAAACCATAATGATATACCCGTTACACGTACAATTAACAACCATTTCAAACTGCAAAACAACATTTGACGTCAGGACAACTATAAAAGTTAAAAATCAAAACAAACTCTGTGACATGAATAGTTACTATGGGGCGCACTATGACAGTATAATGACAGGGTCTTTGCTACATTTGCCGGCGCAAATTATTCACAAATTACATAGTAATCACCCCAATCGGACGTCCCACAGAGATAACTAAAGTGCACCTTTTCCGTGATCCGTAGACACGATCGCCACACACCTGCGACTTATTGTCTGTCTGTCTGTTTCAACAACAAGAGAAATGTAGCCGTGAATTAAAGGAGACCGAAGTTTACCAGTGGACGGATCAAGGCTTTTGATTGATTGAAACAATACAAGGGCATACGACTATCACCAAAATATAAATAAGTCTTAAATAATGAAATACATAAGAAGTATCTTTCTTGAATAGGTACGTCATGTAATAGTAAACTGTTTCTGATAAAGATCCAACGACAACATTTTACTACGTAGTAGTTATGTATGTAAGTAGTTTTAGCATGAAAGAGTAACAAACATCCATTCATCTATCCATCAAAACTAATTTTCGTGTTTTAAATAATATCTGTAGGACGTAGAATAATGCGGTCGCATGCTTCAATGAGTAGAATTCCCAGAATGGAAGGATATGACACCACACACTACGCCGATGTACCCCGCTCTGAAAAAAATATTTGTATAGTAAGTATTAAATCGCACGCGTATAATATACTTTAAGTAAGCGGTTTCCTATTTTTGCGATCTAAATAAAGCGAAATAAAAGAAATCTTTTCTGGCGCCGTCGTACAAATCGCAACGCTATGGCGTCCACGCCGCTTACACTTCCCTTTTTTTGCAAACAGCCACATTGTCATCGACACCGAAATTACAGACGATTGTCACAAAGGATTATGTTTGCCCTCGAAGGTGTTTGAAAAATATTTGCTTTTGCAGTTTCGAGTGTGCATTATACGAATTTAGTGGCGGTTTTTATCCGCGACGACCACACACGGTCCTGTGTATTTTTTTTTTCTCTCGTTTCACTTGCGTGTGTATTGCGGATCGTATAAGGTGTTTTGACAATGCGATCCGTACGTGAGTTTGCCCCGTTTCGAATGTTAACCACGGTTTCGCTCGACTTATTTGTCTTTACGTGGCGACCTTTGTTTTTTTAATTTCGTTTCGGATTGCCTGTGACGTACGGCTGTGGGTTCTGGAGTTCTGTACCGATATATAATTTAACTTTTCAAGCAACACAGAGCGTAATTCGGCCGTGTTGGTATAGGTTTTCTGTCATTTGTCACGTTGTATAAATAACTTTTGTACTTATGTAATTGTAAAAGACGCCAAAATGGCGCTGTCTAATCGTTGAAGTATTCGAATTTCAAACAAAATACAGACTCTTTAGCTTTGGTGCCGGGCTCAGCTCGGTAGAGCTTTTGGCACATCATACGTGGGTAATCAAAACTAAAAATAAAAGTTATCATTGCGGCCGAAATCGCTATTAGGTACACTTGTTGAGGGATATAATCTCTAAGAACTGTTTTCTTTTATGTCATTCCTAGATTTAATAACATTATTGAAACATAATCCGCTTTGATTGACGACCAGTTTAATTCAGTGGTACTTAGTGAACGACACACTGATCACAGGTTCGATCTCCGCACTGTACCTACAAATTGACAACCGACTGGTGGCGGTATTTAGATACCTACTACAGGCCGATGACGGGCAGCAGCGTCACCGGAGTGAGGAGCTACGCCCTGCGACCGTCAACCCGCCTGCCCACCGTGGTGATTATGAGTAAAGCCTCCAGGTGTTTGCTCAAAGTGGCCAACAACTAGGAAGATCTAAGTCCAGCAGTGGACTGCGATAGGCTGATGATGATGATGACAATAAAAACATTTGTGTGTATGTACATGTCATATAAAAAGACATCTTCAGTATTCACAACAGTTTGTACAGTATTTGTATGATCATTGCATCAGAAACAGCGTTCACTACCACTTAACTGGTCACCTAATAAAAAAACCGTTTTGCAAACCATTCCACCCAGGAACTATATCTCATAGCAAACATTTCAGCTAAATCTCTTCACCATCAAGTCGTATCCTCGTACCGCTTTGCAATAGTCGCGTCCACTCCACTCCGATATAAATTATAAGGCCTACCTCCGCAGTGAGTAACTACAAAAACCATTTTGCCTGGACACCTCGAGACGCCATCGCGTTGCGTAAAAGATCCCATACGATAATAGTCGAGGGGCAGTGGTGCGTCGTGTGCGGCCGCTATCTAGCCGGGTATCGCGACGCGTTACTGTCGGCGACGCGATAGCCGAGCGTGGGCTACGGACAAAGAACAGACTGGGACAGATGAGATACCTCTGTTTAAAGTTTGCTCTAAAACTAATGTTTGCGACACAATTTGCTACAAATGTCAACGTCAATGTCAAATTCAAAAACATAGTGTATGTTTTTCTGGAGTTAGTTTTCTGTATTACGTAGTCTTCTTGTTATTTGGTCCTCGGCGAGTCGATAGCCGAACGTGGGCTACGGACAAAGAACAGGCGGGGACAGATGAGATACATCTGTTTTAAGGCTAGAGTGAATAGGCTATATCTAAGTAAGTATGCTCTATCCTAGACCACATTATCATTAAGGCCGCTCCACATTCTCAAGAGAATCTCGCGAGAACGCAAGAAACATGCGAGAAACGTGAATGTAGAAGCGATTCGCGTATTCTTCTCAAGTTCTCGCGTTGTTCTCCGGCTTTTCTCCACTTTGTGTCGGTTTTTTGGTGCGAGACAAAGGAGCGCGAGAACGTGAGAACAGACGAGAACGTGTATTGGCTCCACAGTCGCATGTTTCTCAGTAGCGCGCGAGCCGCCGACTTGAACGGCGGAATATTGAGTACTTATTTTTAATAACTTTTTCTCTTTAGCATACGCATAATTATAATATGCGAATGCCCATAACAATAAACTTGTAGCAGCGGTTACTTCTGCATCCATCATCATCGAGTGCGAGAACTATAGTGAGAACTTTGTGAGAGTGTGTACCCAAAAAAAGTTCTCGCTACAGTCTCGCTGAGAATCTCCGGAGATTCTCGCGTGAATGTCTCTCGAGAATGTGGAGCGGCCTTTACACATCAGGCGTGAAGCATCGCTTACCTACCTGGGCACCAATAATGGATCTAGCATGGGATCACCTCATCTCATCCTGTGGGTGTCGTAGAAGACGAATGAGGTCATATCAAGAAACGGGCAACAGCATTTACTTCGGTACAAATAAAACAAATCCGTCTGCCCTGCGTGGTGATTAAAGTTTATTGGGGGGCCAATCACAATTGTCTTTAGAGGCCTATATCTAGCATTGGACGCCATCATGGCACATCGCGTTGCGTAAAAGATCCCTTATAGTCGAGGGGCCGAGGTGCGTCGTGTGCGGCCGCTATCTAGCCGGGTATCGCGACGCGTTACTGTCGGCGACGCGATAGCCGAGCGTGGGCTACGGACAAAGACCAGGCTGGGACAGATAAGATACTTCTTTTTTACGTTGTAGCTAGGACTAACGTCTGCGTCACAATTTTATCAACTGTCCGTGTACTTTCCGGACTTAGAATGAGACCATCCCGTGAGTGTCGTAGAAGACTAAGAGAATGTAAACGGGCAACAGCTTTTACCTGGGTACAAATAAAACCTATTGCAGTCACCCGCCAACCCGCCTGCCAAGCGTGGTGACGAAGGCAAATCTCCCTAATGATAATTGTCTTTATGGGCCTATGTCCAGCAGTGGACGCCTGCAATCAGAGACGCCATAGCACCACATCGTCTGCCAAGCGTGGTGACCAAGGCAAATCCCCCAAATGACCCCTCTCCCCCTCTAATTATGCCTCGACGTAACGAGATGCCAACGCATGTATTAAAAAAAAATATCAACCTATACTATCCAACTGTTGGGTGAAGGTCTCCCCCAAACTTTTCCACAGATCTCTGTCCAAAGTCATAGCCCGCCAATCCTTTGTTTGGTGGAACAGATCGTAACATTAAATAAAAATAATAAAAAAGTTCAATCTAAGACTCAATATTACATGCGACATTTTTCATCTGTTTTCATAAATTGTACCTACTTTTTTATGCTGCCACATGTTGTAAAACATTTGACCGATGTCCCCTAGTCCTAGTCAATACGAAGTATTAGAGATTCAAACTTATGGCACACATAAGTAGTTTTTTTAGAGGATAAAGTAGGTACCTTTCTGTAACAATCTGCACCCTTAACTAAGCCTTACCAGCACACACACAGTGTCAAGTGTGTCCACGGCTTGTAGGCATAAACCACCCTTCGATAGCCAATATCCCTTCTGTGACAAACTCTACACGTGTCCAGGCACTTAGTAATCTCAGCATTGAAGCTCGTACGCGAATAGCGTTCGCAATCACAGTTGTCACCGTTAATTCGCACGTTTGTGATAATGCGACATCTATTTACGTACGGTTGGTTATTTTACTATTTAAATAAACATACGATATTACGTATTGCGTAAGAATAGATGTTGCTAATGGTAATAGGGTCGACTCATACAGAGATATAGGCCTCTTTAGTTGTTCGCCACTTAGGGCAAAGTGAAAACATCTGGAGGATATACCCATAATCGCCACGCTGGGCAGGCATTCGCAGGGCGTAGCTTCTCGCTCCAGTGACGCTGCTGCCCGTCTGTGGTATTTAGCTACGCCTTCAATCGTGATGGTTATACTGCCACCAGTCGGTTGCCAGCGCCGCGTTTGCTATTCAGCAGGATGCTCCACGGGCAGGTACGATTGGCTTGAAGCGAAAAGGTGATGGATCGCTCGCTAGCATCCCTCTATCCATGGGGTTAACTATTTTAACACCCGTATTCACACACAATACTTATAGATAAGTAACAACACTACCTATGGGGAGTAAGGCATTTACTCTTCTTTACTTTAGTCTGTCGCATTCAATACCTGTTTTGGTCAATTTATAAAGGAGACATTTCTAGATTAGTCACTAATAGTCATTTTGACAGTGAGCTTGAGATTTTTGGTTGCATAATTATATTTAGTAAGTACCTAATAATAAGGAACCCTTGTACTATATGAGTACCAAATAATAACTGGAGAAGTCTCCAAGACGACTAGGAGCCGAGACAATTTAGAAAAGTCCGTTTTATACCAGACCGGTATCAAACCCGGAGCCTCGGATCATCTAACCGAGGCGATCTTATACTTGTAAGTACTTATCAAAACCCATTTAGCACCACAACATTCTTTTCTAATCGTGTAAAAATATAACAAGACAAAAGCACTTTTAAACGAGCAATACCGCTCTTAAACACGAAAGGCCCTATAGAAACCATTGAGTGCACACGTTAACGACAAACGTATAACTCGATACATCGTAACGCAATACGTTTTCTGCTTTCCCATTACAATAAAATCGTAATAAAAACAACTTAGGAAAGCCAGTTAAACAACCGAACTCTATTATATGTAATCCAATACTCAATAAAAATCTTGGTGTGAGGCGGTGGGCGGTGTACAATCTAACCCCGCCCCCTGCCCACCCGTTCTTCAACCTGATTGGTCAATGCGGTATTACGGCGCGTACGCATGGAAACTAACCGCCTGAAGAATGCAATTCAATTGATCGTGGTCTTCTTGAGAGCTCTTTTATGTATATTTCGCTAATCGGTCAATTAAATTCTAGACTTCGTATTGAAGGTACGACTTTCCTAGTATTTATAGTTCCCTAAGAATAAGGATTTTTGTGTAGTTTGTAGGTAAGTGAGAAACTATTTCATTGTGCACTATTTTAGTGGAATTTTGTAATGACTCTCTGTAATGTTGTTTCGTACTATAAACTGTGAAGTAGGTATAAAGAATGTTCTAGATAATTGTACCATTTACGTTAGCAGTTTGAAAGGCTCGTTAAAAATAACTTTTTATTATCTCAGTCCACTAAGTTAGAGATAGATCTTCTTATTATACTCTTTCTTAATGCAATGTTTCTGCATTTTCTTTCTATCGGATAAGTTTTCTTGTATAGTTTTTAAATATACTGGAGACTTCCACCTATTTAAATGTAGGAGGAGGTCATCTCTGCGCAAAAAAAATGTACCTATGTGTAAGATCAGGGCAGGATCAAGGAAGTACTTACTTCTACCTTATAGAATATCACAGTAAAACATCTAATCTTCGGGTTGTGTTTCTGTCAGTGATTAAGGTCTCCGGAACTTCTTATATGAGTGTTGCATTGGTAGCTAGAGGGAAATTTTTCCCCTTAGCTGCTGTTACAACCTGCGATAGGCTGCGATAACCGCTGAACAACAGGCGGGCCGTAGACTTGTTTGTCACTCTAGTGTGTACAGTACAATAGTTGAAACCACTAGAGTAGACACTAGACTACCACTAGACTAGTTGAAACACTATTACATTTCAGTGTGCTTGTGCTGTAGCTTTACTTGTAAGTAAAGCTACAGTACAAGCACACTGAAATGTAATTAAACACGAAAATTTAAAATCGTACTTACATTACGAATCAAAACCATTGCGAAACAATAATTGTCGACCAAGGTGCGAATTTACACCGATTCTCACCTTGAAAGTCGCGACACCTACTAAATCTCGAGCACAATGGTAGCCAGAGATAGTAATCTACCAGTTTGGACTATAACTTACACTGGACAAGTTGTTCTAAGTTCTATTAGTTGGGCCAGCGTTGTCTCGACATCAATAAAGACAGCGGCCCAATCTGTTGAGTGGGCAGATAACAAATTGTGAAGTAGCTATTTCGCAACCGCTATCAAGTGAGTGGGTGGTACTTGTGGATATTTTCCGGTGAAAATGGGTGTTAATGGAGTTGCGTTTGAATGGTTTGGTGGAGATGATCGCTGGCGGTTTTAGCGATGCAATCAGCTATTGCCTAGAGAACGAATAAACGATTGAGAGGTTCAATTGAACGAGATGCATTGATCAATAAAATTTATGTTATTGAATACATCAATCTAAAGGCTAATATTTTGTGCATGGGACGGCAGAAAAAGACTAAGGTACTTCTTGAGATTCCAGCTTTTTAATCGGTGGTAATTAAGACTTACCTCATCGATGAAGAGACGCCATGCAGGTGGTCTTTCGGGATTGAAGGCGTACCTTCATTCAAAAGTCGTAACTTTCCTCGTAATTCTAGCTCCCTAAGAATGCGGATTTTTGTCTGGATTGTAAGTGAGAAACAGTTTTATCGCGCACTATTTTAGTGGAATTTTGTAATGACTCTCTGCAATGTCATTACGCACTATAAACTGTGAGGTAACATTATGAATGTTCGAGATAATCGTTGTGTCATTAGAGTAAATACTAAGCAGTTTGAAAGCCTCGTTAAAAATGACGTTTTATTAGCTAAGTCCACTAAGTAGGGGAAAGGTCTTTTTATTATACTTCAAAGAAAAGAATCATCATCTCTCCCCTTAGAGTCGTTGAGTCGACTAAGAAGCTTCTGGAGATTCCAGCTTTTAAACCGGTGGTAGGTAAGACTTACCTCACCCATGAAGAGATGCCAGGCAGGTGGGTCGTCTTTCGGGATCAGTTGGTGTTGCCAGAGTTTTTATGGCAATGACTTACTACTACTGCAGTACCTAGCTTTAGTTGCTAGACAGTTAACTGTCTTCGTCCGTGTTCTCAACTATGGAATGCCATAGCTTTCCATCAGGCGGGCGAGAAGCCACTATACTATGCTAGTTTTAAAAAATGCACTGATATTGACACTTGCTAATATAAAGTTTGTGTCCTAATTACAACCTGCACAGACGTTTTTTTTATTTAACTCTGTCTCCTAGGACGTTGATATGTATATTTAATTGCGTGCCTATTTTATCTAAGTACTTAACCTGCTGCTAAGATATCTCTTGAAATCCTGCTAATAAGTATGGTAAATACGAAAGTTTCTTAATATGGATTGATATATGTTTTTTACTCTTTCATGCAAAAACAACTGAACGGAATTGAAAACTTTGCAGCAATAAACTCTCTATACACAAGATCAACACATAGGCTATAATGTACAAGTAGACAAGTATATTATCGTTTCATAGATATAACGCAGGTATGCACTCGAGCTGCGACTAGTTCATAATAATTTAGGTAAATTTACGCATTGTAAGCCATCCAGTGCTGTAAGCGTAAGTACAGTTTGCGAACAACTGTGGCGTAACACCAAAATGCACTTAACAATTGGCAGTTGACACCGTCTGAATAGCTTAGCTCAACTTAAGTTAGCAAAAACACTTAAGTGGAGAGCTAAGTTATAAGATTTTACTGTTAGATATTACTATTGCGACAGATCGTAGACTGTTTCGAAACTACATTACATTGGCGGGTCATGTGTGATTGCAAAATGGATATAGCCAGAAGTAACTTACAGGTATGCATGACGGTGGCAACTGACAAGTGACTGATTTGGTTACTTGCCCCCTGCCGCAGCGAAACGGGCTTTTCTTTTTTTAATATAAAATGAGCGTTCAGTATGACTTTACTCCACCTTTAGGAAAGCGGCCGTGAGGTCCAAATGTTAGGTCGACATGCATAATAGGACACACCCACCGCGCCTGTCGACCTCACCCTGAAGGCCCACTGAGATGCCGTTTCACGCCCCGCTTAAAGAACCCAGGATTGTAAGAGAAAAAAAAACACATAAGCAGGAAGGCATTCCATGACTTAATGGCGCGGGGCAGGAACGAGGAACTAAACCTTTTGGTGCGCGGCGCTATCGTCCGAATGGTATGCGGATGGCAATAAAAAAATTCAAGTCAATCCGAGAGTTTGAATCTTTTATTCTGTTTTGTGATCGATTCTATGGAGTGGTATGATGAGAAGCCTAAGCCCGGCCGTATACGGACTGCTTCAAGGAGTTAACAGACTGCTTGAAGCCGCGACCGTGCGGTGAAGTATAGAAGCTATTGCGACTGCTCGAGCGGTCATTGTGTACGGCAGCCGATGAATGACTGTATTTCATCGCGCGGTCGCGCCTCGAAGCAGTCAGTTCTTAACTGCTTGAAGCAGTCCGTGTACGGCGGCTCTAAGTGGCTACGGCAACGAAAAAGAAAAGATCAATCACAATCACACAAAAAAAAATGTCTAAGTAAGTTTATCAGTTGTCGATGTGTGGCATTTCAGTTTCCACCGTCATTCTACCTTGTAAGATTGCCGATAGGCCGGTGGTTTAGAAAAAAGATTATTCTAGCTAAACACTGACCTATCGGCAAGACCAAAGTCACTTACGGTAAGTACCTAGGGGGTTTAACGAGTGGAAGAGATAATAATTTATTGATAGCAAAAGTTAATGCATAAACAATCTAGAGTAAGCGCAGAATGCTATTATTACATTTTGTGACAAATTGGATTTATTAGCTTACTGTTAATGGGTTTCTGTTAGGGCTTCGATACAAGTTAGAAAGGAGTTTGGCGTCCCCCTATTACACCGATGTGTATCATAACACTAATTACTATTCCTACGATGTAATATTGCTTAAAACATTAGTCTGTTTTATGTGAATACAGATTTAATAATATTCTTTATTGCATCAAACACTTTAGGTGGCCTAGGTTATTTCTGTTTTTTTTTTATTATAGCACGACATAATTTCCTAAGCCTGATGGAAAGCGAAAGAGAAGTCCAAGTTTCTGTGACAACGGGCAAGGAACTGGTCCTGTCAGTTGCCACCGCCATGCCGGCTTACCCTAACTCCCGGCAGCTGATGCAGAACTCACCACACGAGCCCCAAACGTAAGTACGAGCCCCTATGTCTATGTGGTTTCTGGATTAGAATAGGACCACCCTGTCATAGAAGAACAAATATCAGGAAACGAGCAGTAGCGTTTACATGGGTACAAATAAAACCTACTGCGTTCAACCTCCTGTCAAGCGTGGTGACTAAAGCAAACCCCCACAAATCCAGCAGTGAACGTTTGTAGGCTATTTGTAACTTATTTATTGGATTTCCAGCTGCCAGGATGCCTACTTTTCATCCATCTATAAAGTACCTATGTACCTATATTAGATCTACGATAAGCTCTTGATCTCTCTCCGATCATATCGAACACTGCTTATGCTTAAGTTGAGGACTACTATTATTGTTGTGGAGATACGATTGGCCAGCCTAGACTTTGCGTTACTGGGTCAAGCTGATTCTCATCGGATTTTGAGTTTTTGGACCGCTATAGCCGAATCATCTCATCCCGTGTCGTAGAAGACTAAGTGATTGTCAGGAAACGGGCAGCAGCGTTTACCTGGGTACAAATAAAACCAACTGCGGCCACTAACCCGCCTGCCAAATGTGAGGTAGTTACCCCAAATGACAATTGTCATTGAGGGAGACAAAATTTTGTAGCACAGCATAATTATGAGCCTTTTTCATCTGATGGAAAACGAAACAAGGAGTCAATGTACAGAAATCCACAATGTGTTTCTATTAGTTGCTACTGCCAAGTTGGAAAACGAGCTTTTCCACTCTTCGTAGTATTTAGGCGTTCGGTTCGTAACGAATCGGTGTAACAGTCACCCAACCAGCACGCGCTATCCCAAAAGGCATTCTCACATCAAATATTGACACGCCCCGACGCCTATTATGTCGGCACAGCCCAAAGGTTATCTTATCAACTGTTTGAGCACCAAACACCATAGTGTTTGGGGACAGGCGCAGGCGCGTCTGTCGGTTTGCCCGTCAAATAACGTTATCTCGGTAATTGACGTATTGGTCGGGATTAGGCGTTGTTTCCGGGAAGTTTCCGATTGCCGGGATTGTTTTAGTTTTGAATGTTTGTGGTGGGGTGTGTTGGGTTTGGGATTATGTTGGGCTGATGGTGTTTCACAGATCTAGGGAGATACTTTGTTCCTTTTTATATAGAATTGAGACCAGGTTAGTCCTCCACGTTTGATTCCACTTAATAAAATAATGACCCAAGAAATGCTACGCTGCGCGTGCGGCCCACCTCACAACGCGATCTACATAGTCCCAAACTAAGCCAGAGTTTGTAGTATGGGTACTAGACAACATATTATAATCTTACTAAAATTTTGTTTACTTTTTTTTTTGTAAATGCATAGCAAACACCCACTAATACAGACACACATGCTTATGCACTACAATGATTGTACCGTGCGGGGATTGAACCCGCGATTGATATATCAAAGGCAGCGTAGAGTTCGTTACCTCTGAACTAAACTGGTTGTCAAGTAAAAGTTTTTAAATTTAATTTCCAGCAAACAAAACTCCAACTTAATAAAAGCACAAACAAAAATGAATCGTAAAAAAAATATAATTCAACTTAACCAATTACAATACTAATAATAACTTATCAAAATATGTAACTTAATTATCGCCAGTAGGTGACTTATTAATTAAACAGCTAATACAATACGCAGTAAAATGTATTCAAGTTAATATGAAATTGTGCTTTAAATAAACTTACTAACTGTGAACCCAATTAAGTAGCCAGGACTCCAATAAACTTTTAATACGAAATAAAACGTAAATGCCAAAGGAACTAAAGACTGTGGACTCGTATCAATTAATTGGTTGCTTTAAATAGCGAGTTATAGAGCAATTCAATTAGACTTTAGGTGAATGATGACCGTCTGATATTGTGTCAGACGTCTATCTAAAGGTTTCAAGTTCTATTTCCAGTAGAGGATAATATAATAATATATACTTATAATAAACTAGCCGTGCTCGCGACTTCGTCCGCGTGGGATAGTTATTTTTCCCCCATTTTTTTTTTACATTTTCCATTATTTCTTCGCTCCTAATAGTTGCAGCGTGATGTTATATAGCCTATAGCCTTCCTCGATAAATGCTCTATTCAACACAAAAAGAATTTTTCAATTCGGACCAGTAGTTCCTGAGATTAGCGCGTTCAAACAAACAAACAAACAAACTCTTCAGCTTTATAATATTAGTTAAGATTAGTTAAGATCTGTAAAGAGGTCAATTCTGTACATGAATTATATTTTTAAAATAACTATCAGGGGAGGTATAGTGATCGATACTGATGCCAAAAATGCAATCAGTAAAATTTTTGTCTGTCTGCCTGTATGTTCGTTATAGAAACAAAAACTACTCGACGGATTTTAACAATTTTATTATTCTTCTTACTCCTGGGCAGGTTATTGTATACTTTCATCACGCTACGATCAAAAGGAGCAGAGCAGTGAAGGGAAGTGTTGGGAAAGCGCGAGAAATTTTTATCTGCATGTTTGAACGCGCACCACGCGAGAACTACTGCATGGAATTGATTGCGGTTTTCACCAGCGCATTGCTAGAGATCTAACGTAAAATTTAGTTTTATGGAAGTCTGTTATCTTTGAAATCCGATATTCACGCGTGGGACGTCAGTGGCACAGCTAGTAGTTAACAATAATTCCTGGTTTGGGGATTACAAGGCTTAAACACTTTTTTGGGGATATACAAATGAGCGGTTGATCGCCTAGAAGCTGTTACATTTGCCAGTGTAAGTACTTTCGATACGAGGTTTATTTGTAGTTAAATACTACTAATAACTCGTTTACATAACTAACTTTTGACTATGATTTCATGAGGTATCTTTACAAGGGTCCGCATTTGTACGTAAAAAGCGTTATATGTACTTAGACATAATCCAAGACTATTAGTACCATTTATTCATATCTCAGACTAAATAGTTCGTCAAATGAAGCTACAAATAAGCTCTAATAAAGCATAAATTGAAAACAGCGTGTATCAAAACAATTAAAGTTGTCGACCGACCTTTAATTAAATGCTTAAGAGGTTTTAGATCATTACGAACCATAGTTCCTCCTAAACAATATAATGTCCTGCGTAGACCTTTTAAAGCGAAGGACCAAGTAGGCAGTCAAGTTTTATGTGTTTATGGTACCAATAGCGCTGAAGTACCTTCTTAATTAACAGGTTTATTTATAAAGAATTAGACCACCGTCCATTTATTAATTAACGTATATAGACAGACAAAATAGGGGTACATAATTAAAATGTCTTAATTTTATTAGCCTACCTTCGGTCCTGCCGATTTATTGTGGCCTATTTAAGTGAGCCGTAAAGGGACGAGGTTCGAATCCGATCACTGGGGCTCGTATAAAAATAGGGTAAGTGGATATTTATCATATAGACATGGGTTCCGTTCTCGGCGGCTCAATTAGTAGAGACCTCTGCCTTCTGAACCAAGAGTCGTGGATTTCCACTCGGGACGAATATTCGTGTTATTAACATTTGCGTTGGTCCCTTGTCTGCGTGTTTATATTTGTATTTAAGTATTTATTTGTGGTACCTTTGTTGTTCTGATACCCATTACGGTACTAACTTTGCGATTACAGTATGATATGACCTGTAGGCTTACTCTTGAAACCAATCTCGATTTCAATCCTAACAAATTAAGTAATATTGAATCATAAATGAACGTATATTTAAATTTTCCTGTATTTGGTAGTTTACATTTTGTTACATTATGACCATCCCAAGTCATAGTTCATTCATTCTCTGTATATTATCTGTACTAGATCTTGCAGAAGATTTCGATCCCAATTCCATTTGGTTCAAGAGTACCTACCCTGATCTAGTAGACCATTACAACATGGCGGGGCTCATTAGACTCCGTTCCTGTTTACGATTCGACATAATATTAAAACTATTCATAGAGTCAGTGGCTCGTTGATCTCTCTAGATTAAAAATAAAACCGCCGTTGGGTATGGAATATCCACATTTGAAAGCTACGTACATGATTCGATTTCGATTTATAATTAGTAGAATCAACAATTGACTTGATGTGAAGACCAAAATCTGAAAAAGTGGGTTGTTAAACTTTTAATTTCAAAACGATTTATTTCCGTACTTGGCTACAACGCTATTGGACATCGAATAATTTATCCCATGGCGCTTTAAATTAAAAACAAGCAATACACAAAATGTCTTTTAAGTGCTCAATTTGCGAATTTTATTATACAGAATTAATGATATTAGTAATACATTTTTAACACAAGGAAGCTTAGCCGACAACCATAAAACCACTTGCGACGTGACAACGATGACGCATTTTATTCAAATTGTGCGCAACATTTTACGCGACCACTTAACATCACTTTAATAAAAAATCGATTGAGTTTCACAAGCAAAATTAAGCTCACAATTGTCACTAAATTACTCACTAAGTTAATACAAATAAAGAAAAAGGGACACCCGAAATTAATTGAATTTTTATTTTAGGCCATATATAAGAGCATAACTTATACGGAGACGCAATTAAAATCATAAACATATGTCTCATGCCTTACGAGGTCTCCGTAAAATTGTCTACGGTATCGTAAATTAAAGTTTTAAATGATAGAGTTTAACCCGCCTAAGTTATTTGTTAAAAATAGCCAAGTTCCACAAATTTCGAAAAATATTGTTAACTGGATTTCGTCTAGCTTTCATTCATGTGTTAGATGTCTATAAATTGTTTTTTGAATCAAATATGGGTGTAATTTCTATTTTCTAAACAATATATTTTAGTTCATCTGTTCCAGAACCCAGAATGAATTCCGTCCAAGAAGTTTAAAGAATGTTTTCTTCAGGGTTTGCAGTGAAGCCATATCACTGCCCCTGGCATTGCTAATATCCATGGGCAGCAAACACTGTAAAATTTTTAATAAGTAGGTATTTTAAAAGCATTCTGAACACACATTTCTTCAAAGAAGTTTAACATATTTTGCCACTTCTTTTGTCATGTCAGAAAGAAGGTTGAGAATAAAAGGCTCCGATCTTATTTTCGACAAGTCACAAAAAAGTTTTATGTAGGCACTCGGTCTTTACAGCTTATCAAAGTACTTGGCCTGAAACACTGCCGTGCTTGTATCACATACTGAGCTCCCAACACGATTTTATTTTAAATAAACTAAGGAGCTGGTTGAACTAATTTTGTGTGGAATTAAAACTGAGGCGATGCGTCCACAAATCTGGGCATTTTATTGTATACGGCTGTTGAGGAAGCTTCCAATTGGATGGACGGGTATATGCTGTAATGAACTATTTTTACTTACAAAATCCTCTTACAATCTTTGATTGAAACTTCCACATAACTATGTTGCAGATTGCTTCACTTTAGGTACTGATAATAACTAAGGTTGTATCTTCATAGTTGATGAAGATCTTGGGCTCTAGTTATGGCTAACGATGTAATTGGGGTACAATTAGCTGAGGTCTGCGATGATAATCAATTTTTTTATATTAAGTACCGTCAAATACTAATCTATTTATATTTATCTACCAATCTGAAAAGTGTGTACCTACGTAGTATACTTTTCATCACGCTACAATCAATAGGAGCAGAGCAGTTATGGGAAGTGTTGGGAAAACGGGAGAATTTTTTTATCTGTAGGTTTGATCGTGCGTCACGCGAAAACTACTGCATGGAATTAAATGCGGTTTTCAAAAATACAGCAAAATATGCAACAAGCAGATGCTTAAGACAGGATCTATCAAAATTGTAGAAAATATTTATTGATGACTTATTAAGGCATAGTGCTGTTCAAATTAGGGGTCATTCTTTTTTGTGACCAGCATGTCGCCATAAACGCGATATGACGCGACAGAGGCCGGCAATTACGCCGTTATTTATTATGGAAAAGGGTTCTTTTTTGTATGTAAGTTATTTAAATAAAACATTTTAGCATTTATATTGGCTTTGAACCTATTTATATTTTCTCATTATGTTGTTAGTGTTTCGTTTGGTTGAGTTAATTTTTGTTCATAGATAATTGGGATGTGGCCACTAGACATAAATAAATTCCTAAATACCGTTCTAGTAATATCAGGAGGAGGACATCGTATAATATCAGTACACCTTAATGAAATATCTACTACTTACATATTTATATTTTTGATTTTATTGAAACCGCAGCTACCGTACGAGTATTCAGGCTGACTAGCAAAATTCGTGACGTCACGTCTTTGTAAAGCCTTACAAAATATATGAAATAATCATGATTTGACAGCTACTTAAAAGTATAGGTATATCAATTGACTTGACAAAACACATCCCCACGTCGGTTGTGGGTGATGATTTTTATGATAAATAGATGAAAATTTAGTATCATCATCTTTATTTCACATCCACTAAACGTGAAAAACGGCATATTTGAAAAGGCGGTAATTTGCCTTCTACCTAGTCCTCCTAGTTTATCCTAGTTTCTGTAGGTTATAAAGCGTTACAAACTAATACCTAGTTAACATTGCGAGTAATGTACCTAACTATTTAAATTAATAGAATAAATATTACGTATTTTCGAACGTGTGATAAAAAGAGAAGGTTAAAAAACTAACATTACATTACATTTACACCTCGCATTTCGGCAAAGAAATCATTTTCATCCATTGTTATTAAAAAATACTAAATTAAATACAAAAAACTGCACGGGAACTATTCTCTGCATACAGCTGAGCGCAAACTGTACGAGTATGCTGGAAATGCTGAGGAAAATGCATTTAAGCATACCCCCGTCTCTCCCCCGGGTGTCTATTAAAAACTATCTACTAAAAACCGCATGAAAATCCGTTGCGTGGGTTTAAAGATTTAAGCATAACAGGGACAGAAAAAATAGTAACTTTGTTTTATATTACGTAGTGATACCTTTTTTGTCTAGAGGGGAATGCATTAGGCACCGTCATGCCACCTCCGGGGGAAGGTGACATGGTGTGTGGGACTCGCACCTCCCGAAATGGGAGGGTATACCCACTAAACCCCCTGTGTCGCCAGTGGGCAGCAAGTTGCAGGGACACGGGTAATGCCGAAGCATACGGCCGCATCCCTGCATGCCCTAGCCAGCCGCAGATGACAAGCGGCCGGCACTCCTGGTCCGGGGAGGGCAGATACCCCTACCCCCGGCTTCCGAGGAACAATAGGGTGCTCCCCGGGCAGACCTAGTGCAACGGTGTGGCTGTATACGTAGTGATACCTAAGGTAAAGTTACCTACTTACTAAATAGTTCTGGAATACAATCAATGTACTCGTACTTACTAGTAAATTAAATATGTCTGCTGACATTTCATTTGATTGTTATGGCTTATTTATAACGCGGAACTCTACTCCACATAATCTTAACCAACATCATGATTATACTGAAAAAAGGTGTCATGTTTATTTTTCAAACCAGATCGTTTACTCAATCTCTTTAAGGTGCTCCGTCACTGGGAACATTCGCATGCAATGTAACGTTACAGATTCGAGCAATACATCAATCAAAGAAGAAATCCGACCATTGATGTAATGCTCGAGTTTGTAACGACCACCGTGCGTACCTTGTAACGATACAAAACGAACCATCATTATTATCAGCCTATGGCAGTCCACAGCTGGACATAGGCTTCTGGAGAAACATCTGGAGGCTTTACCCATAATCGCCACGCTGGGCAGGCGGATTGGCGATCGCAGGGCGTTTTCATTCATTTTCATTCATTCATCATTCATACTCTTTTCCGTCACGGAAAAGTGATATAAAGTCGAATCTATAACTGTACAACAAGAGTGGTAGGCATAGCGAATCTTCGCTCGTATTGAGCTGCCCGTCCGGGGAAGGTCTTCCACCCTATAGAATACCGCAGCCAAATGACCTCCGGGTCGTGTTTCTGCTGGTGAGTAGGGTCTCCGGAGCTCGTGGGGGGTTAGGGTTGGGCCGCCATGGCAGTGGCAACTGACAGGTAACTAACCAGTTACTTGCCAGTTGTCACAGCGACTAGGGCTTCTGTTTTGCTTACCATCAGGCGAAGGGAAGCCATTATGTCGAGCTACTATAAAAAAAATCTGTTTCATTACGCGTGAATGCTCCTGGTAAGGAAACATCTTTACAATAACACCGTGAAACCTCGTTACAATGTCATTACCTCCACACAGAGGCATCATAAAATCCTCATTGAACGATCAAGAGCAAGACTTAACATCGTAATGAAATAATTCGCAACACTTTATTAAGGCCCATTGCTCCAAATGAATCCCAACTTATCGGCTTAGCGGGCGGTAATCGCGTAATGAGATTTACTAATTAGCTAAATTGAACCTTAACGTGTTAATTTTAAGGTTGTTGCAGTTTGTGGTCAAACAAATTGAGATGTATAACGTTTTGATTAACGCAGTCGCGTATATGTTAGTGCTTTGGACCTAATTTGTAAGTAATTGATGGAGTTAAGAGTACGTGTTTGTGTATTGAGAACGTAATTTACATATTTGATTAGGGTGCGTCGGCGCTATAACGTTTAAGGATTAAAGCAATCGAGTGATTTGAATTAAAAATAAAAAGGTTTATTGCAAACAAACTCATCTGGCCAGTCTCAACTCAACCAAGGAAAATCGTACGAGTTTGAATTAATATTTTGTTAATGTTCTATTTTCAAACAATAATGAAAACTTGATTTCCAAGTATAAAATTTTTCGCTGCCCGATCACAGAGGAGTTCTATTTTCAAATTACTTCAAACATTTTTGAATGTGGTGGTCCTAAATAGATTGTTTGACTTTAAATACCTACTTAGTTTCTATTTTGCAGAAACATTAGCAAGAAAATTATTTTGTTCGATTATGTCTCCAAGTTATCAGATCTTAAAAGTAAACTATACCTACTGGTATATTTAGCCAAAAATTTCATGCACGCGTGAAAGTTTGTTTAATCAGGCCACTTAAAGGTAAAATTTTATTGAACGAATTTCACACTTTGAAAATGGGCTTTCCTTATCAATTTTGCAGGCCTTTTACAGTCTTGTATCGCAACAAATTTTAAAAATAAAAGTTTTTAAAAGTAAAATTTTATAGATTCTTTCTATGTAGTAACCATGAAATAATATAAAAAATCTAACATAGTAGTATGCCCTATCCTGCCCCACTCACAGACAGCATTATTCTAACATGAAGACGTAACGCATTATCCCTTTGTATTCCACATTTCGTGGTTGCGGTACAAATAAAAAGGGAATGTTGTAACCGCACTTCATCACACAATTAAATTCCGGCTAAGAAAAGGTATCGATGGCGGCCATTATGAACTCTATTGTTACCATTCGCCTCACAATGCCTTACTTATGACCCGTTTAGGACATGAAAAAAGAAATGGCTAAAGTTGGGAGTACACGTGCGCTGTGAATGACGAATCGAACAGCGAACGTGAGGCTACAAATTAAATATTTAAGTAAATAACCCAAGACAAACCGCGTTTGGCCACACAGCGCCATCTAGTCCCAAACTAAGCCGAAGCTAGTACAATGGGTCCTAGACAATTAATAAACTTAAATATTTTTTTTTAATAAATACATATTATACATAGTAAACACCCAGACCAATACAAAGAGACATGTTCATGAGCTCAGAAGGCAGAACCAAATAAGCCAACGAGCCATTTATTTATTTAGATTACTAACGATTGTTACATCAAGATAAATCTTATTATAACCTTGTTATACATTTTATAACACAATGCACAATCACTTATAGATAATCATCACTCTAGAATTGTTCAATTTTAAAATAATGTTCTGTCGTGGGACCTAAAATACCAACTCTATAACTTAAATATTATTATACTCAAGTAGGTATATGTCCTATGTTATTTACAAAAATAGAAACCCAATGGAAATTATTTCATTTGATCTAAAATTAAATGTTTCAATTTGTGTAATGATACAGGGGGTGTCTATTTCTAAGCTTCCTCCAACTTATGAAAAGTTTTGAATTTATAAATATGACAGGTAAAGTGAGTTTTGAATTTATGAATTAGTATTTTGTATATGGTACTTAAATGCCTAAAATTAAAAGATTAAGTATTAAGTTCTGGAGTCCATAAGGTTGTTTAAAGTTAATTTTCTAAATTGACCCGACTGTGAATCGAATCTAAAACCGAGGTTTTAGATTCAATTCACAGTCGGTATCCCGAGGGATAGCCCGCGCTTTAGGCGGAAGTATTAGGCCATGTATTGTGTCAGACCACTGATACCTCATCAATACCAAAAATTACCATTTTCTATTTATATTCGTCATACATGGTGCCCGTATGTCCCAAAGTTATTTCGAACCATAACAAATCCTTCAGATCAACGCGGCAAGCTTGACCAGTTATGGATCCGATGTATGAATATTATGATTGTTACTTATTGTTATTAGCGCTCAGCCATAGAATGTAATGCCTTTGTGTTATGGCTTTATAAAGTAAGTGTAAGCTCGCAGCTATGTTCAATTGTAACTTTGTTGTTAGAAATGTACTAGAAAGTGTATGGATTGTACTAACAATTGCTTTTAGTACTTTTATGGTTTTATGTATGTTTATTATGGCTAGTAAACACATATAAAATCAAAATATTCTTGTGTAGACTTAATTAAACACCTATGTATTGTACACATGCTGGCATTCCAACTAAACTAGTACACAAGTGAAATCTATCGCAAACTAAAGACTAGCCCGATGGTTCATTTCGTTTATCATCATTAGTGATATCAGCCTTCTGAACCAAGGGTAGTTTGTACATCAATGCGCAGTACAAACATTTGTGTGCCTGAACGTGTATGCTTGAATTGGTCTGGGTGTCTACACCAAGCTACGCCCTGTGATCGCCAACCCGCCTGCCCCGCGTGGCGATTATAGGTATATCCTCCAGATGTTAGCCCTAAGTGGCGAACAACTGGAGCTTTAGCATAACTGCGTGTGAGCGTGAATATAATACATATTAGTAAAGTAGTGCATTCCGCTTCCAACGGTTCAGACATTCTTTACCATTACCAATCAAATCAGAAATTTAGATTGTCATCTGAACCCTGCCCTAGATTTAATACAAGCAATCAAAGGAAGATGGCGTATGATCTGACTATTTACAAAACTAATTTAAAGGAATACTTTTTACATACGATTTTCGACTTTATTGCGTAGTCCATTTGGCATATAAGAACGATTTTGAACCAGTAATGGTATAGCACTAAGCGTCTTTAGGGTTGTCGTCAATGGAAAAGTTTTACTTCACTTTTTCGAAGCCTTTTCTGTCACAAATCTGTATAATAATGAAATGAGCTAGGGGGCTAGGGTGATCTAAAAATAAAAGTGTTGGCCTCAGTCTATCGCTATAATAAAAATAAACCTGCAATATTTACTGCAAGTTGACGCAGCAGCAACTGAGTGGTACAGAACTCTCACCAAAGTCGAAACACCTTAATAATTCGCTGATTCAATACCACCCGTACCACTGAAATTTTCTTAAGTACCTATAAATACCAATACCATTCAATCTTCGATGAGCGAAAACATCGTGAGGACATCTGCACTTCAGATTTTTGAACATGTATTCTTAGATGTGTGAGACCCTCACACCACTTAAACTCTAGGCGGCTATAAAAAGGTCTGGTTGTCATTAACACAACACCTATCAGTTCCAATTTTTTTACCTAACTCCATCTCATGCCTTGGAACAATTTAAGCCATCAAACCGCCAACCCTACCCACCCAGTATCGGTCGCTTGACAGTTGATTAAAAGAGGCCGAAACGCAAGCTGGGGCCGGACGACAGAGCGGCGCGCCCCGCGGGTGGCAACCCTGATGATTGTGTTTAAAATAAATAAGTACCTCAATGAACGATTGTATGCGCATTCCCGGTGCACGATGCTTTATGGGTCTACGCGATTGTGCCCGATAATTTATGCGACGATGCTGCTATGTATGGGCAATAAGACTCCGATGTCAACGACATCGGGACACGACAAGTGCAAGTCTAAATGCTTGTATCACAGGTAAAAGTATGTCAGCTGAGGTTCGATTCAATTTTTTTTTGTATCAGAGGAGGCAATGAACTGGTATAATATGTATTTATTTACAAAAAAAAAAGTATATAAGTAAGTTTATCAGTTGTCTAGTACCCATAGTACAAGCTTCGGCTTAGTTTGGGGCTAGGTGGCGCTGTGTGGCCCAGCGTGGCATGTCTTGGGTTATTTATTTATTTATTTAATGAACATAAGGGGCATTTGAACTCTAGTCATCCCCACAGATCAACGGGAACAATAGGCTTGCTTCTTAAACATTCAGGATTCAATATCGTTCAGCATATCCAGCGTCCTTCAAGCCAAGCATGAATACATAGATGTTGTCATCTCAGGGGCCATATTGACAGCATCTATGTAGGCAAGATTGACAGGACATAAATGTCTGTACATGCCACAGCGACTTGCTTGGGCTGTGGCAAAAAGGAACTATGCTGTGCTATATTATAAAAACAATAATTTTAATAAACAATTACATTATTAATATTATTTTCACGAATCACAGTAACTTTTGGTACTTTGGCAAATTTCTTTCTTGTTGAAGTAATTCTTTTTTTATTTCTGTAAACCAATGCTTTTGGCTTACATTAAAACGAGTTGGTACAGTCAATAGCCAAAATTTTGGATCTTGAGTGTGGTTTTCCTAATAACATTTGCGGGATTTTTTATTACACATCTGAAATCGACCTTTTGGGTTATAAATTTTACATTCAAAATCAATTCTTTTGAAATAAACTCATGCTTTAGAACGCGTAAATGTCTACATGCAGTATACAATTTACTATTATTCCCATACAAATAAGCCCTTTTTTAAAGCTACCCTTGACGGACTCAACAAAAGCTCAGTAATAAAATGGGCGTAACTTTACAACTGAAATTAAAAGCCCATCAAGTGAGCAGCCATTAAAATAGCGAATAGGATACAAATAATCACAACCCTTTAGTGTACTGCATCTGTTTAGATGTTTTTGTAACAATAGCGGGTTGTATCGTTTCAAAGATGGTTCCGTCTTGAAAAAAATGTTTTTTTTTATTTATTTTGGATTGATTTATGTTTGTTTGACCTCTTTTTGAAATTCAGTTAGGCCCACCCTATCTTAAACACGTTTCCTTCAATTCTTAATTTAAAAATACGATAAATGGCGGAATTCGAATTAAGCTACCTTAACATATCTATTTATGACTTCAATAACAATGTCACCAGATTTATTAACTTATATTCGTTTTTAATTATGTACCTTGATAAGTATACGAGTAAAATAATACACTTTCCTGTTTCCTTTCCCTTTCGTTTTATATGACATCTGTGGTTCACTTACGTAGTGATAACACAAGAATTGATAATCTGAAAGTATTTATTAACAGAATCCGATTACAAACACTCATTCAACCAGAGAGAGAAAAGGTAATAATTGGCGGGAGCTCTATGACAGCTTTCAGTGTCAAAGTTCAACTGTCAACGTTAGTGCGGTGACTCTTGAGCGTGGCGAATAGTGCTGTGCCGCAGCTGTTGATTATTCTCCTCTAACAGTAGATAGGCATTTTGAAAGGCACTCATGAGAATACAGCAAAATTGGTCTTAATATCAGACCGTTTAAAACGGTAAATGTACGATTTTTATTACCATAAAGGAACTCTAAAAGGTAATCCTGCAGAATTAACACTATTGACATATTCTACATTCAAAATCACCCTTTATTCCACAGCAATAAAGTTGATCGCTCACTTATCTAGGGTCCGAGATTTTTATAAAACAGGGTTCAGAATAGATACATTTTTAATGGTTTTATAATGCTCCTACTAGCCTCCTATAATCATTAGATTATCGTCTATTCCTTTTTTCAGTGCATTTTCATTAGCCGTAATCTGTGAGCAAAACGTGTAATCATTGCGAAGGGACTTAAAGAGTACCATTTCGGTAAATACGTAATTACTGGTTTCCTGTTCTGGTAAAAAGATTAACGTACCTATGTTTTGATTAGTTTGTGTGGAACTGTTTTTTAATGGTCTGTCTTTTAATATTCTGCCTTGTAAATGCTTTTTTGATCTTGTCATTGGAGGCGTCGATATCATTTAAAGACCATGAGATCCTAGCTTCTTCAAGGAAGTCTCTTTCTAGCCAAGCCATTAACTACTGTATCATCATCATCATAATAATCCCCTATATGATCCATTCTTGGATATAGACTTCTTGCCGGGGTTGTACCCGATTTATCTAGTCCTTGCCTTTGATTTGGATGTAGATACCTATGCTTGGGGTTTCTCTGCGTGATAGAATCCTTAATGAAGATATTCGCAAATGGACCAAAGCTAGACGAAAGTAGCAATGAGCAATCCCAGATCTCTTAGGACCAGTCCATGTAGAGGCAATGGGGAAGAAGCCTATGTCCAGCAAAGGACGTCTGCAGACTGATGATGATAATTTCATGATCCTATAAGACGACATTTCGACACGAACCGGAGGAACATCCAGGTGAGTTTAAGAGAGGTAGGGCATAGCGAATTTTCGCTCGAATTGAGCCGCCCGTCCGGGGAAGGACCTCCACCCTATAGAATACCGCAGTCAAATGACCTCTGGGTCGTGTTTCTGCCGGTGAGTAGGGTTTCCGGAGCTCGTGGGGGGTTAGGGTTGGGCCGGCATGGCGGTGGCAACTGACAGGTAACTGACCAGTTACTTGCCCGTTGTCACAGCGACTTGGGTTTCTCTTTCGCTTTCCATTAGGCGTAGGGAAGCCATTATGTCGAGCCACTATAAAAAAAAAAAAAAAAAAAAGGTGACCAGGTAACCTTCAGGCCCGTTTGCCCCCTCTATCATAAAAAATGTAGGACCAGCTGGTAAAATTAAAATGATGCATGTGGTTGTATCACCGACAAGACATGAAAATACTACTAAGTAATATATTCGCTGGAAAAGCCAATAATAATTTTATAACCAACCAGGGATTGCGACTAACCAGGCAGTATCCAGTATATCCATACTAATATTATAAATGGGAAAGTGTGTCTGTCTGTATGTTTAGATCTTCCACGGCAAAACGGAGCGACGAATTGACGTGATTTTTTAAGTGGAGATAGTTGAAGGGATGGAGAGTAACATAGGCTACTTTTTGCCCTTTTCTAACATAATAAACACTGCTGTGACACACTTACATGAACGCGGGCGAAGCCGCCGGCACAGCTAGTACAACCATATAGTAGAATTTGTTCGAAATCTAGTATTACATTCCAACAATCAAACCGCAACATCCAACAAGTGAGAATCGTATTTCACAAGCGAACCACACCATAAAACCATTGTTAGAATCTGTATTTACTTACACGAAACCTCTATCGATAAAACTGTTACCTTACCTCACCATATTGATACAAACAATAATTCAACGAATCATAAATTTTATAGTCTGAATTCACGTGAACCAAGAACAGAGCACCTAAGTAGAAACTTGTGTTGTTTGCTTTTTGATAGGTCCTGTGTCTTTTCTCTCGAGCTCCTTTTTAGGGTTCCGTATCCAAAAGGTAAAAACGGAACCCTATTACTAAGATTTCGCTGTCCGTCCGTTCGTCTGTCTGTCACCAGGCTATTTCTAAAGAAACGCGCTAGCTAGACAGTTGATATTTTCACAAATTATGTATGTCTGTTGCCGCTATAACCACAAATAGGTACTAAAAACAAAATAAATATAAACCCATACAATAAGCGCGATTTTTTTTGCTCCTTTTTGCTAAATATTAACCACTTTAAATATTCACAAAATGTTCAATTAAGAAAGGTAGGGCATAGCGAATCTTCGTTCAAATTGAGCCGCCCCGCCCGTCGGGGGAAGGAATACCGCAGCCAAATGATCCCCGGGTCATGTTTCTGTCGGTAGGGTCTCCGAAGCTCGTGGGGTGAGTGCTGTATCGGCAGCCGGTGGTCAGGATTGGGCCGGCAGGGCGATGGCAAGTGACAGGTAACTGACCAGTGACTTGCCCGTTGTCACAGCGACTTGGCTTCTTTTGCTTTCCATCAGGCGTAGGGAAACCATAATGTCGTGCTGTAATAAAAAATAATAAAATTCAAATAAAAAATATTTAAGGGGGGCTCCGATACAAGAAACGTAATTTTTTGCTCATTTTTGCCCGATATTGGTACGGGACCCTTCGCGCGCAAGTCTGACTCTCATGTGACCGATTTTTTTTTGGATTTTTTTATTTATGCCTCCAATAAACTGGTGCTGGGCGCGCGGCGCGACTCGACATTTTTTCAAGGAAATAATGATATCGCTTTGGCAAACATCGCAGCTTCTTGTTTGGTATAATAATATGAGATACAAAGAAAAGAGGTTGGGTTTCTACTGGTTTGTTTTCGCTGTTATCAGTGGATTTTTTGTGGAGACACTTGTGCAATTATTGCTATTTGTCCTTAATAAAGGTGGATATTTTTAATGAAAACATTCTTTCTGAAGGCTACGGTGGTTTAGTGTTTATCAGAAATGTTTAATATTCTTGAACATCACATCGTATAGCTACAGTCATACATGACGTACCTATACGATGTGACGACGTAGTAGACAGACAGACATGATGAATCTATAAGGATCCCGTTTTTGCCATTTGGCTACGGAACCCTAAAAATGATCATTTTAAAATTATCTCTGGTCTGACTGTTCTGGGAGACACTAATCATCTGATACTCATCATCATCATCAGCCTATCGCAGTCCACTGCTGGACATAGGCCTCTCCAGTTGTTTGCCACTTTAACCAAACACCTGGAGGATTTAGCCATAATCGCCACGCTGGGCAGGCGGGTTGGCTATTGCAGGGCGTAGCTAGGCTAGCATGGGCACTTGGGCAGACAGCCTACTCATAATACGGCAAAAAGTGATCTGTGTTGCTTCACAATAATAACATTTGCTTTCTGCCCAAGGGCTGATTGGGTCCCTATGCGTCGACCGCACTTTGCACACCGTTTAACTGTGTAATAAAAAAAACTATTACACTAATTAATTCTCTGTAAATTTTGTAAAAAGTTCCCACATTTCAATTCACAAACAAATTATCAAGTCGTAAATTTTAAAATGTCAAAATACGAATACTAACCGGAATTATACAAAGTCGTGATGCATATCTTGGATATCAATCGACGGTAAGGTGCTAAGAGGTATTTGACATCAGGGGGAGATTGGACGTTGATAAATTGACGGGTAGCCTGGAACACCCAAGGGATTTTTGGAGGTACGGTTTTTTTATAAGCGGTACATTCGAGTTCCTTATTTCATTGAAAGATTTCCGCTGTATTTTCTACTTTTCTGTAGAAATACTTTCGTTCTTTTTTTTGTATTAGGAAGGTACACATTAATAGGTATGAATACGTAATAGGTACGCGTGATAAGCGAAAATATAAACGTGAAACCATCTTTGCTTGTTATGCTATTTGGAGATGAAGGGATGTAAGGGAGCAGCCTATCATCTTTTCTCTCCAAGCCAACCTCGCCTGCCCGTAGTGCATCCTACCAAATAACATACGAGGCGCTGGCAACCGACTGCTGGCGGTATAACCATACAAACTTCCACCCCCCATTTTAGGGAAGTGGGGGGTTAGAAAGGGGCAAAAAGTAGCCTATGTTACTCTCCATCCCTTCAACTATCTTCACTTAAAAAAACACGTCAATTCGTCGCTCCGTTTTGCCGTGATAGAAAGACAAACATACAGACAGACACACTTTCCCATTTATAATATTAGTATGGATACCGATAAAAAATTGCGTTGACACCTGTGGCGCCCCCCAGCGGCAATTGCGACATCATTTATCAAATGCTAATGTCGCTTTTTTACAATTTACCAGTGCTTACAAACATTGGATGAGATATAACGAGAGCTCACGCACACCTTTTGTACGTAGTCGGGGAAATATGGAAGCTATATTTTGAGTTTCAACGGATAATTGAGAACCCGTTAGCACGCTGATTGGATACCTTTCCTGGCCATTAAAGTCGAATATAAATTAAAAGATTAAACTATCTAACCAATTAGATTGGCGCAGTGACCCAAGTGGGGATGTAAGCGACCTATCATATTTTCGCTCTTAGCCAACCTCACTTGCCCGTGGTGCATCTTGCCGAATAACATCCGAGCGAGATGGTGGTATAACCATCACAATAATTTTATTGTGATGGTTATACCGCCACCTCGTTGCTTGCCGCCAGCTTATTGAAAGCGTAGCTAATTACTACAGGCCGATGACGGGCAGCAGCGTCACCGGACTCGCTCCGGTGACGCTGCTGCCCGCCCTGTTTAGTTACGCCCTGCGATCGATACTACCAACCTGCCTGCTCAGCGTGGCGATTATAGGTATATCCTCTAGATGTTTGATTGATGTGTTGAATAAACGTACATATTATTTCGAATTAAGAAACACATTGCTATGTGGCAGGGTTTGTACCGCTGCCTCCCGCACGGAAGTCACCGGCCTTAACTACTAAGCCACCGTTGCTTTTTAATGGTATGTAAGTAATTATCACACAAATACACATTATATGCACCATTAAGGAGGATAATTAAGGAAAACAAAAATAAATAACCCAAGACATGCCACGCTGGGCTACTCAGCGCCATCTAGCCCCAAACTAAGCCAAAGCTTGTACTATGGGTACTAGACAACTGATAAACTACTTAGATACATTTTTTTTTGTAAATTAATACATGTTATATGTACATAGAAAACACCCAGACCATTACAAACAGACATGTTCAGTTCATATTGGAGGTATTGATACCCTTGGTTCAGATGGCATGGTTACTAGGGCCCACGAGCAAGTCGACTTTTATCGACACTACAATGTTTATCTTATACTCGTAGATAATTATTATCCCTTTTGAAACAATTGAAATGCAAGCAATCATCCACAGCCCCTAGAGTCCTTGGCTGCGCTGCGACCCATTCAATGGTGCACTTTTATTTCCCCACACAATAACCGTACTGTGTCGGGACAAAACTGATAGGGTTGTCGCTCTCAACTTGCTAATTTCTTCATCAGGCTATGCAACACCATTGTTGGACATATGCTTCTCAAGTTATCAGGCTTCATCAATAAATCGCTACGCTAGGCAGGCGGATTGGCGATTGCAGGGCGTAGCTATGCATGGGCAGACTGGTACTCATAATATACGGCAAATTTAAATTATCTGTGTTGCTTCACAATAATAACATTTGGTATCGGCTAGAGCTTTTTTTTTTCAGCAGGATGCACCCCGGGCAGGTGAGTGTGGCTTGGAAAGAAAAGACAGGTTTTTCTATCCCATGTATTACATTTGAGCTTGCAATAGCGAAAACGTTTTGAAATTCCTAATTATCAACAAGCCCACTGAAGGAGCCTGTCCTAAATGTCCAAATTAGGTAAACAAAGACGCAGTGAGAAGGAACTGTTTCTACGGACATGCTGTGACAGCTTATATTACGCCCACATAGGTAATTTTTTGAAACGAATGTAGTAAGTACATCTTCGAACATGGTTATTTTAACGTTCCATTCCTAGCTTAGTTAGGGACTAGATAGCGTGCATTTCTGTTAATTAAAGCTAGCACGTTCACATTATCAATTTCACTAATGCTATAAAATAGCGAATTATACCTTAGTAATGCGATGTTCAAATGGAGACTTAACCGGTTATTAGGGCTTTGTGAGCGCGTTCCATCGTATACTACGATATAGCTTAACATCAGGTGCATGGTCAAGCGCAAGCCTATTTCGAAAAAAAATCATACTTAGGTACACTTAGGGTCTTTCGACCTTTAGTTGGCAACCCTACCGGTGGGTATGCGCGCCGCGCTGGGCGGGGCGGCGCGACCCGCGATTATGCTCGCTTTTTTATTATTTGCGCCGTAGATACCTTTTACATCGCCGTTCAATTACTGAAGCGCGAGTGTCGCGGGTGATAGTCTTGTATGGATAAGACCTTATTTTTTTCCGGTGAAGCACTGTGGGAAAGAAAGAGAAAAGTCGACGGGTTGGGTAGCAAAGATGTGTATTGTTACACAAGTGAAGGTGGTCCCCGCAGAGTTTCTTATTTTCGGAAAGGTACAAGTCTTACAGCTGCCAAAACAACATAAGGTCGTCAGATCCAACAATACTTGAGCTTAAAAGCTACCATGAAGCATTGACAACTTAAGATGAGGTTAGGTTGGGTTGAAGAGAATAAAAAAAAATCTATGGCGAAATCTTACATGATCCGAGAATCACGACGATCCCGCGATGTAATGTATAGGCAGCGTCAGTAATGTGGGACACGAGATGCTTGCTTGCCGCTGCTTGAGACAACATGCATAGAGTTTGTATAAGAGCAACTCATATATTATATTATTCAGGCATATTATATTATGAAAGCAAGGAGTACTTTTTTATTTAAAAAGAGGTACTAAAAATACAAGTGTATTTACTCTTGTCCACATTTGGCTTCGTTTTAAGATGAATGATAATGAAACTTCACGTACCATTAACAAGCAGTATGGTTCTGATACCTATAACACAAGTGCTTTAGCTACTTACTACTTAATCTTGTGTTATGCTGTTGATATATCCATAATATAACAATCTTCTTCTTCTTCTTCTCGAGTCAATGGTACTTCACCTCAAACGGAACCCGCCCAAAACCTGGCGACTTGGAGGCCGTTATTGGTCGCCTTACAAAGGTCGACCATTGTGCACATAGTGGGACACAGCTGGCAGGTGCGCAAATGTGCCATGGTCTGCAGTGGTGCACCACAGTCGCATCCAGCATGCAAATTCCCGTTTAGCCCCCACTTAACCAAATTGGATCTACATCGACCAACCCCGGATCGAAGTCGGTTAAGGGTTCTCCACACAGGCCAAGGCTCCTTCTGACCAGGAGGCAGACCTTCAGCCGGTAATATGTAATGATATAACAATGAACGTATGTATTTATTTCTTTTTATGTTTGTATATTCATGTAAATGATGTGAAAATGTCTTTATGAGTATAATCTATATCGTTTTATCTTTAAACATAATTATTTATTATTTATTCAGGCATATCCACACTAGTCTGCCCATGCGCCCACGCGCACTGATTGCGCTCGCCTTGACATCAGTTCGAGTGTCGCGGTCTCGATGCGCTCGCGCCGAGCGTGTGCCGCTTTGACCTGACTTGTGACTTTGACTTGAAAGTCACTCGGCCGTAATATGAAAGCCAGAGGTAGCATTTTTTTATTTAAAAAAAGGGTACTAATAAAAAGGGTACTAATAAACTAGAGTATTCACTCTATGATCTATGGGATGTAATGCGACTTATCATCTTTTCGCTCCAAGCCAACCTCACCTGCCCGTGGTGCATCCTGCCGAGTAACAAACGAGGCGCTGGCAACTGACGGGTGGCTATACCACAGGCCGATGACGCGCAGCAGCGTCACTGGGACGAAAAGCCCCTGCGATCGCCAACGTGCCTGCCCGGGGTGCCAATTATGGGTATATCCTCCAGGTAATTGCCGTAAGTGGCAAATAAATTGGAAAGGCCTATGTCCAGCAGTGGACTATAGCAATAGGCTGATGTATTTGTGGTACATTGGCTGTTCTGATACCCATAACACAATGCTTAAGCTACTTACTTTGGGATCGGAGCAATGTACCTACCTATGCGATGTTGTGTGATATTTATTTATTAACCCTAAACCGACGAGCATGTATGAAAAGATTGATGAATTTGGACGAAGCAAAAGTTGTGTGCCAGTATCGTGACGTGAGAAAGGCGTGACGTTATGTATGTATTCATTTATATGTTTGTTTTCCTTTTGCCGCCAGTCTTAATGAGACCATAAAGGTCCTTTATCCATTATACCTACTTGTTAAGTAAAGTTTCATATCAATGTACAAAGTGTCGATACCCATCAAATGTAAGATGATATTTTAAAATCTGAAATCACTTAAGTAACTCACACGAGACACATATTGTTAAAAATACATCCACTGTCGCGACAAATCTGTTAAAAATAATAGAAAAGCCATTTCCGATACATCCACATCTTCATCGGACACACTTAACACGATTCTTATCTCTTATAACTACATCTCCAAAAGCTTTATCTGAACGTAACCACACACCGAGGCTTCGAATCTTAAAATCGTTGCTATTTGATAAGATAACGCGACATGACCAACTAATAAAAGCTTTCGGCGCGGCCGCTTTCCATACTTTTTGTTTGCGTTTAAAAGGACAACGGGGGTCTTGGTAAATTGGTCGTTGGAGTTGAGACTCGGGTCTTTAATTAGAGTTTGTGGTGACCGTCAGTGCGTATTAAAAGTTCGCTTCATCAGTGAGGCTGTTTTCTGCGTCGGAGCGTCGTCGGCGCCTGCGCAGCGTATACCTGCGGCGCCTTATAAGGATGTCGTATTGAATTACGGACGAGTTCCGATCCTCTAGTTGTGACGTCATCTGGAAATAGGGTTATGATGAATTGACGATGTGATGATTTTGGGTCAAACTATGGATAACTTTCTTTAAATATTTATAATACGAGTAGTAGGAAGAAAGTTTTATTTTTTTGTAATGCATGATTGATTAATAAAAAATACAATTCATGTGATGATCATTTGTGTTTATTCCGTCTACTTAAAATAGAGCGTTCCTCAAAATTATATTTTGAATTTCATCTCTGTTGTGGTGTAGATTACAAGTTGCGTTTATAAATGCAGCAACTTAAATACTTTTATTAACGCAATTTTTTTGTTATTTTTTAATTCTTAGGATCTTCTAATGTCGGTGGCAAGGATTATAACGTGATAAATTTTACTAACTCTAATCCTGTTATCCAGTCCTCAATAACACCGACTGTTGTTTTAAAAATTTTTTTTTAAACTTTCAACGGAATAAATAGATCCTTTCCTAGCTTTTATTTACCGTGCCAACTGCAAACGGCGTATAATCCACATCCTAAAAAAAGGTCCAACCTTAAACAAACCTCCAGACTCATTGTCTCTCCAACGTAGTTTATGACAGATCCTAACAAAGGTTAATCGGATTTTCTATGTAAATACATTGTTTAACCCGTAATCCCACCCAGGCGTTGATTTTCTAAACCAGAAACAACAAAAGCTATGTTTCTGTCTGATTTACAACCTTAAGAACTGAATGGAAATATAATCCTGTGACAGCGAGCAGGTTAAAATCCTTTCATCTTTTCCAAAATAGCGTTTTGCAAATGATTTACAACTGATAGCATTGGCTACTGACTACCTAATGCGTTTGTTTTCATCACTTCTACCGTCCTTTTGTTGTGGTAATTTTTATCTTCCTTTCAGTGACGTTGTAGTAAATGTTTGGCGACAGTCATTCATATTTTACCTGTGTAGTTTTCTTTGTACTGCTTAATTATTATTTTTTCTTTCACATTAAGGATATGGTAGTAGGTACTTTATTGCGGCTTTCTATGTCAGTTTTCAAGAAAAAAAAATAATAACATGCGGTAATATTTATGATGTAGAAACCACTTTACTCATAATAATAAATCATCCTGACCTTTCCCAAAGGACACTAGTTAAGTACATAGATATCAAATCACAAGTGTGTGCGCAAACACAGGTCCACTCTCTGTTCCTTAATTCTCATAATCGGATGGAACGATATTTCAAAACGACCGGGGAGAGAGATCAGACGCAGGTTTTACGGCTCAATGTGCATCCCCGTCAGATGTACGGACGTGTAGATAAATTGTAGATATCATCGCCAACATCCTGCCTCCAGGGTGGCTACTTAGATCCTTGCCAGAAAAACCAAGTAAATACTTTCGTCCTGAAACAGGATCTCTTAGTTGTTAGGCACCTATCATTGGACCAACTTTCTTTTTGTTTCAGACTGCCTTCAAGTTTAGTGTAGGTACCTATCAAGTTTTCTTGTGCTATATCAGTATGTAATTTATTTATTTTTTCAATATTTTGCTTGTAAATGGTAAACCTATTTATGTATTTTTTTGTTCTTTATTGTACTTGTTTCTGTACTTTGTTGCTTCATTCAACATTACTTTATTATAAATCGAGACGGCAAGCGAGACGCATAATGCGTTAGTCACCTACCATTATGACACACCTATTAGGTTTTGGTCCTTATAAGCGTAGGAATAATGTTTCTTTTTCCGGAACGAGATTCTTACCTTGCCGTAACACAGTCGTCGACTAGCACGGGAGGTAATGAATAACATAATTTTGTCTACCGCCAAATTCGCAATACAAGTGATACATGTTATTATTAAGTTGTGCATTATATAGTTACTTTAGCATAATTAGACACGTAAGAACTTTGAATTATTTTTACTACCTATATTGTGGAAATTGTGTGGTTACTCTTATGAACTAAATAAATGGTTTAAATGGTTTTAAAAATCAAAAGAAAAGAAATCTTGAACACTTTACATTTCACAGAAGTGGCCAAAATAGCAATTTTTAAACCCAAAATAAATGTATTTTTAAATTATTTTGAAGAAAAAAGGTCAGCTTCTGTTCAAAGATAAAGAATTTGTGTCATTGTCTAGTTATCTGCGGATTATGTTAGAACCCTTTCAGGATATTGGTGTAAAACGGTCCTGAGTCAATTAAATTTTACCGTTAATATTTTGTTTGTTTTCCTTCTTAACTTAATGTTGTTAAAGGATATTTTTTTGCGATTCTTATCTCGTTAGTAGTCGGTGTTTGTGATTTACAATTACTATCCAGGCAATTCCGTCCTGAGGTTAGCTTTGTCAAGTTTTGAACAAGAGACCAAGTTAAAGGGTACGGTAAGTTTTATATTACCTGCCAATAAAAATTTATTGTCGGAAGCTAAGCACCGAATACATTTGCAAATAAGTGACATGTTTTTTGGCTAACCCGTTACTGTCATCTAAAGGACAAGGTAACGGGTTCATGTCCCGGGTCAGGCAAACCGTTAAGGTTCTTTTGTATCAAAACAAAACCTAGATGGCCTACCTGACGGTCAAGGTCTTTGTATTGATCTGAGTGTTTGCTAAGTATAAATGTATTTATTTACAAAAACATATTATTTGTAAGTTTATCAGTTGTCTAGTACCCATAGCACAAGTTTAGGCTTAGTTGTGCTGAAGGCTTTACCCATAATCGCCATGTTGGGCAGGCGGGTTGGCGATCGCAGGTCGTACCTCCTCGCACCGATGCTGCTGCTGCTCAAGAAGTCCCATAGTCAACATTTACGACAACATGCGAAGAAATGGCGGTGAATATAATTATATGCTTTTCCGTCAACGGGCGGAAAAAGTAATAATGTAAAAATGTTTTTGCATAACGGCTTTTTCTTTGCTTACCCACAATGTCCGCATCGTGTAGAGTTACATAATGGGATGATGAAGAGAATAGTTTTAAGAACACCTACGTTGTAGGTCTGTTTGAGTACAAAAACACCGCCAAAAGTACAGTTTTGTGCGAAAAAAAAAACATAATTACAGAAAAAAAATCAAAATAACCGCACAGTAAATGACACTTTCCTAGTTTCCCCTCGCCGCATGACGTATTATTCAGCGGCAAAGTAAAAAAAACCACAAAGTCACAAAGATTGTTCAAAAAACTTTCGCTTTGCACGTCCCACGGGAAATTATAATAAGCAAAAGTTTATTTGCGAAAGTAGAAAAACATGGGACAAATCCTTCCCTACTGCGTTTGACAATCCTTTAATACTTAACAGATGATTGACAATAGTTTGACAATAAGACCTCTGTAAACATATTTAGTTGCTTTGTAAAATTAAATTAAACATCTTCGCTAAAAGGATCTTTCAAATTAAGTGTGAAAAATTTACGAATGTCGACAGTAATGTATAAGATGAAACTAAGGTTGTACTTTACCGTAGCACTTTTTGTATTAAAGTATTATACATTTTTTTATGTAATGGATCTATCATCTTTTCACTCCAAGCCACTCTCATTTGTCCATGATGCATCTTGCCCACTAACAAACGAGGTTCTGGCAACTGGTGGCAGTATAATCATCACGATTGAAGGAGTAGCGAAGTACCATAAGCCGACGACGGGCAGCAGTGTCTCTGGAGCGAGGAGTTTCGCTCTGTGATCGCCAACTCGCCTGCCCAGCTTGGCCTTAATGGGTAAAGCGTCCAGGTGTGCTCCCAGAGTGGCGAACAACTAGAGAATCCTACGTCCAACAGTGGACTACGATAGGCTGATGATGATGATCTATTTCTGTCTGTGAAATTTTTTGATATGATTTAGTATTTTGGTGAAGATCTTAATGCACATTATGTAGCTATTTTTTTTAAAAGTAATAAGGCTTAATGCACTGGTTAATCATGTGTATGTTAAGAATAAAATGCAATAATAAGCTAATTAATTTAATAACAAATTTCCCACTAAATCCTGTTAAATCCCAATCAATGAATGAATCTACGAGCATTAATACCTACGCTGACAATCCGAACGTACGTCATTCAGCTATCGCATGTAATCTTATATATCCGGCAAGATTACTTACCAACCACGGCGGTCCCACCTGTTCACAGCTTATAGCTCAATTTACAAACGAAATAAATTTGTAATGAAAGTGGCTATTTAGTAGATAGTATACGAATACGAAAGCGTGATAGCTTTTAATGTACGATGGTGTTGAAAAGCTTTAACGGGAACGTAAGCGTTAATAATTCACTTTGCTAGATGTATTACTATACGTAGGTAGGTTATTTAGTATAAAAAAAGTTGTCAATTTAAGTACGTATGTTATTTGTTATTCAAATTTTAAAACTATTCAAAGCAGACAAAAAAAAATATTTTGCAAAAATCCTCCATTTCACATTTCTCAAAGAATATTGAAAGAAGTTTGTACTTTTTTGTGACAAAAAATCATGATCGATCATTTTATTTTTTTTTTACGACTAAGGTGTTCACTATTCTTATAAAATTGATCCCTTCAAATGACTTTATAGGCCACATGTAAAGTTACTGCAAAACATTTTGACCCCAGATGCAATTTATAAAATGAAGTTTAAATTGAAGACAGGTACAAATGTATCTTCGCTCAAATTGAAAGATGACGTAAATTAGAAATACCCACTTATTTAACCTACTGTGTGTATCCTACCATAATATTAAATGCGAAAGTTTGTTTGGATGGATGTTTGTTACTCTTTTACACGAAAACTGTAGACTACTTACATGGATTTGAATGAAATTTTATAATGGTTCTTCTCATGTTTAATGTAGGAAAAGTGGATGTACTTTCTCCGAGTTGGGTAAGCGTGTTTGAGGGCTGTGTTGCTTTTTTGCAGAATATTGTAGCACCACGAACATAAGTTTAGTACAAGTTGCAAGTATTCCTATTGCCTACATAAAAAGTAAAAGTCCTAACATCTATCCTAATATCAGAATAAGTACATACTGCTGGACATAGGCTTCCCCCAATAATAATTGTCATTTGGGGGTTTACCTTAGACACCACGCTTGGCAGGCGGGTTGGTGATCACAATAGGTTTTCTTTGTACCCAGATAAACACTGCTGCTCGTTTCCTGATATTCCCTTAGTCGTATTCTACGACACCCAAGGATTGAGTCGTGAGGGTGGTCCTCCGAAAACCACACGGACAACATCAGATTTACACAAGGAGTTTATCATTAAGATATTTATGTAGAGATGTAAGGGAGCGACCTATCATCTTTTCACTCTAAGCCAACCTCACCTGCCCGTGGTGCATCGTGCCGAACAACAAACGAGGCGCTGGCAACCGATGGTGGCGATATAACCATCATAATTAAAGGCATAGCTAATTATCACAGGCCGATGACGAGCAGCAGTGTCACCGGAGCGAGAAGCTACGCCCTGCGATCGCCAACCCGCCTGCCCAGCGTGGCGATTATGGGTATATCCTGCAGATGTTTGTCCTAAGTGGCGAACAGCTGGAGAGGCCTATGTCTAGCAGTGGACTGCAATAGGCTGATGATGATGACATTTCCGCAGGGAAAGCCGCGGGCTGCTAGTAATATATACCTTATCAGCTTCATAACAGTCACGTTTAATACACCATGTTTATTTGAGGAAACCTTTAGATCAGAGAAAACCGCGTCGAATACGTTTTTGCTAAACTTGATTAGTGATTTATTGTTAAAGTTTTTACCAAATCGACCGAACGGTTGGTAATTTACTAATGAAAAGGAATTGATTACATTATCCTCGGGAGCTTGATAAAGGCAAATAATTAATAATTCGACACGCTTAGGGTTAATGCATACGATATTAACACTGTGCATGCTTAGAAAAAATAAGTAATTGATCATTAATAATGATATGTCTGATATTATGAATGTTATTGGTAATTTTAATACAACTCATACGATCAATGTATTATAATATTATGATACGTTGCGGTAGCATAGTGCTTAAAGCCGGGGACACAGCGGTTACAATTAACGGTCAACAATACTTCAATTTTCCAAAATAGGATAACATTTTCAATTGTCTTGTAGGTACAAAGTCATTAATTTACAACAATACCTACCTATGTTCTATTAATCCTTCTAATCGAATTAATTCGCATTTAAAAAATCGATCGGTGACTTTTTCTTAAACGCTGCTCCGATCTAAAAGTAAGTTGCTTGAGCACTTGAATTATGGGTTCGGGATAGAAAAAAAATCCCGACACTGAAGAAACACAAATGTACATTACACGAATGTTTGTGCCCGGTGGAAATCGAACCCATAGGACCCTTTGCTTTGTAGGTAGGGGTACCAAATGACTCTGAAATAAAAGTTACCTACCAACGTATATTTTACCCTAAACTTACCATGAGTATAATTTGCACCAAACTTTGATGACCAACGAAAAAAGGCAATATCAGACCATAATAACAAAGTGTAAAGTCAAACAAGTACATAGGTATTTTGTTTTCCAAAACCGGAAAACGATCCTAAAATTGGGTTCGACCAAGGTGGTCCCTTATCTGCATTGCGTTCCTGATGCCTCCAATGAGACATTTCACCTTTTTTATAGTCCTGCTCTTCGCGACTTTGCTGTATCACCACTTTAACTCAACAGACCCTTCAACTCACATCAACCCTATTGCCTGCAATTTAAGGTCGATATTCAAGGGAACATTTGTTGCTAAGTTGTGTTTCAACTATAGTTTTATCTTTGTCTACTTTCCCACCTTTTACGAGGTAACGTGTGAGACGAAGTGTCGTAGATACAATTATCGATTAGGTAATGTTATCAGGACCGATCTGTTGTCTTCCGGCAGATTTTTGTTGATTTAGGTCCGTTTTAGGTGATTTAGTGGCGCTAGTGTAGTATAGAATTCTCAGTCTCACAGTTTCGTGTGATTTTTTGCGGTTTTTATTGCTTAAGTCATTGAGGTCTTTCGGCCGTCTATGAATAAGCGCCGGCGCCGGTTTTGAAGTTAATGTGCAATGTTTATTTTTCACACTTTGTTGTTAAGATGGCCAGTTTGAAAGGTAATGAATGAAGTGAAAAAGTTGCGGCTTTTCGTGTACACAAAAGTTGAAATACCTAATTTACTGACTAAGATTTCACTTTTATGTCGTATTTTATACTAAACATTATTTATTTCAGGTCTTTTTTAATCATCATCATCAGCTTCTGTCAGTCCACTGCTGGACATAGATTTTTGCCACTTTGGGCGAATATCTGGCGAATTTACTTATTTAATCGCCAAACTGGACAGGCGATTTGATGATGGCAAAGCGTAGCTCCTCGCTCCGGTGACGCTGCTGCCCGTCATCGGCCTGCTATTTATTTAGCTACGCCTTCTATAGTGATATGGTAATGGTGTAACCAGAATGTACCACGGGCAAGTGAGGGGTGGCTTGGAGTGAAAGATTACCCTTCCTTACATCCCTAAAATTAGCCCTAGCTATTATATATTATGTAGATCAAGTCTATATGAATATAGATTTTCAAAACCTTAAACTTAATGAACCTAAATAGGCATATTCCTTAAAACGCTGAATCATAATTGTCGACCATTTAAATGTTATTATTAACAACATTTTTCTATTAACTTCATCCTTTTCCTTTTCCCAAACAATAGCTTGCAATTGCTTATGATTAATTTCATAAAATTTGATATTCAAATAATCCACCACATTTTCTTGAGGATGTTTCTTAGATGCGTATCACATACTCAAGGATAAATGAAAACATAGCTTCAAAACACATTGCCAACCATTGCGTACCGCGCGTTGTAAAGAGAAAGATGCGAAATTATCACCTACGCCTAAGAATATTCATTTCACAACATTGCTACTACAATGAAGTGTTGCCATCCACAATATATCTAGCCGAACCATCGCATAATTCAGCTAACGTATTAATTTCCCACTGCTCCTCGGCTACTTCAGTATGAAAATCAAAGGACATTGTAAATAAAACCTCTGTATATCAAATTGCATAAAAGCGCGCTTAAACATGTGCATATTACTGCATTCATGCGCTCGTATAAAGACGTCAAAATGTACCGATAGCATGAGTGTGAAGTGTTAATGATTCAACAATGGAATGTTTAAGAGATTGTTAGTTCAAATTCTTATGAACTGATTAAAATTTATGCTAGCGACTCCATTTGCAATGATTTATTTTTTGTTAACCTGCTGATGGTAAGTTAGGTGAACATTTATGTGTCAAACGTTCATTTTTCACATAAGTCTACTTGAAATGCGAGCTTTCCACTTTTCCGCAGTCTGGTAATGATGGCTACCTTGGGTATTATGTCCTACCTTGTATACCTATGTATACCTTGGGTGTTATCATTTGGGAAAAAGATTATGTACCTTGTTTGATATATTATACTTCTATGACATACTTACATTGCCCCGATTTCAAAGGAGGGTATTAAAATAATAAAAGTATAATATACACATAATTAAAGATGAGTTTCTACTTACAAACGTTCGTACTTAGGAACGGTCAATGTAAGATACTTCTTGCCGGACTCATTGTTCCCCGATACATGCATTCCTCCGTTGTTAGTCCTCCAGTGGAAGAGTGATTTTGAGTGATGTTGAGCGATATTTGTTGGCAAACCCCTTATGAGTAAATGTCCTAAGTTTCTACCAGCCACTGAGCCAGACAAAATTTGATCTATGTTTTGATATCTCAAATGTTTAAAAGGTTCGTTGGCCTGAATATGTGAAACGGAGAATATAATATACAATCAGATCATAGAACACAATATTAACATTACTCGAGAATCTTCGGGCCGGCTCCAATATTTATAGTGTGATAAATGCGATAGTCAAAACGACAATAAACATTTGTTACCACTTAGCTTTACAAGGCTGGCTAAGATACCGTTGCGTCCATAACAATGCAAAATATTGCGCAATGAATGTTTCTAATTTACATTCGTATCGGTTACTATAATGCCCTTTGGAATAAAGGTCCTACTCATTTTACTACGTAGCGATTTCAAGTAGCTGATAAAAATTATACGAGCGAACTATTTCGTACTTCGCTTACTACAAGATTTTTAGGGTTCCATCTTCACAGGTGAATCGTTATTTTCTGGGTAAGCCTGCCCCATGTTAACCTATATCAATTTATCATCATCAACATATGCAGCCGTAGGAGGTCCACTGAAGGACATAGGTCACCCCCATAGACTTCCACAAAGGCCGGTAGAAAACTGCCCGCATTCATATTCGCATACCAATCAGACGAAGTGTTTATCAATGAATAAAAAAATAGGTAGACGACCTAATTATGACTTACAGTGTAGGTCAGTGACACCTAGGATTGAAAGACGTTCTATGCAAATACACCCAAGTCAGAGTCCAAACATTACATTAATAATACTACCTGACGCTTGCGCATTATATTTATTTCCAATGGCATTTAATTAATTCACAATTTTTATTTATTACTACTAGTGACATCATCATGGGAGGAGATTGCAGATCGGCGCATGCGCCGGTGGTCGCGCATTTGGGCATGTCACGCCCAATGACGCACGTTAATTGTATACTTGGCCGTTATTAATTAGCTCGCCATCAATTAATAATTTGGTGAGATTATAACCCTGGTTATGTACTGTTAGCAATGTAATTGAAGAATTGTTCAAGAGAGTTTGTGAACAGCTCTTAAATCACTCAGTTTAATAAAAGGGCACCTAATGACTTGCCGAGTTTGTCTATCGTATATGTTTTGATTTATTGATATTAAGTGATTTATATTACCTACATATATTTTTTATTATTATAATATCATATAATATACCAAAGAAATAATATGTACCAGACAACTTCACATACATTTCGCGTAAAGAGTAGTAAACATCCATTCGTACATCCAAACCAAAATTTCGCATTTATACTCGTTAAGAGTTGTTTAAAGTGACCTATTATAATAAATTTTCTTCTTATCTACCATTACTAGTTTTTCTTGAAATGGCCTGGTCTGAGTCGGCACTTACGGCAATCCTATATTAGTAGGAAGGACAATGCATTGAAGTGCTCAAAATGATAAAAAATCATCTTCACTTATATAGATAACAATGTTCGTATAAATTCCAAATCTTATATCACTTACAGCAACTTTTTGTGACAACTTAAAAGCAACATACATTACGTAAGTTATACAGCGGTGTCTACACCACATTTGATATTCAATGAAAACTGTTTACATTTTCTTAAAATATGGAATATTAAAGCCATGAAAATGTCACAAAGCACTAGTTTGGTCACAAACATGATAATTGCATGGCGCATGCAGGGAGGTAGTCATAACCACATGACAACTTAACTGAGATGGTGCAGTAAATAGGGGGATTCATAAGTGTGTGAATATATTAATGTTATCATCGCGAGAGCTTACTCTCGTAACAATTTAAGACTTTATTATGGAATGGTCTGACGGCGAGTGCTTTTTAGTTGCGTTTTTTAACTATTTAGATCTTGTTTAGGCCCACACGTGGTAAATGATTAATTTTTTTTAAGAAAATTCAGCAACATTGATCATGAATTCTTTTGGCATATATTTTTTTAAACCTTTGCGTTCCATTACATTGGAATTTGTCATCATAATCATCATCATCTGATGATGCAAACCTCCATTGCTGAACATAGGGCTCCTCCAATAACAATTCTCTTTTTGGGGGATTTTTCTTAGTCACCATGCTTTGTAGGCGGGTTTCACTAACCCGCAGTAGGTTTTGTTGGTACCCAGGTAAACGTTGCTGCCAGTTTTCTAATATTTCCTTAGTCTTCTACGACATCCACGATGAGATGGGGTGGTCCTATTCTAAATCCAGAAACCTCGCAGACCTCGAGAAAAGTCCATTCATTCGTTGACATGTCACCTATGTTATGTGTTGTATGTACTAAACCAGGTAAACGTTGCTGCCAGTTTTCTAATATTCCCTTAGTCTTCTTCGACAGCCACGATAAGATTTAGTGGTCCTATTTTTAATCCAAAAACCAGAACTTGACTTTTCGCAACAACATTGGTCTCAAGCAGACAACACAAATGCTCGCACTTAAGTAAGTAAACAAAATACAAATCTAAGAGTGTTAAATGCTTAAAATGGCGCTTATTCGCACGGTTACAATCTCCTAAAAAGTCAGCCCCCATCACCAAATTAGTCCATCAAATAAACCACGTCTAAATATCACAACATTCACAAGACAAATTGCCCGCCGGCGAGACGGTAGCCGCAAAAAATTCGCTCCACTTGTCGAAAAAGACGTAAAAAAAAGCTTTTTATTGAGCTTAACGAGCCAACCCCGATGTTATCGTACGTATTACTTTCATCCCTTATCTGAAACTGTTCGATGACCGCGCCCTTATAATTGGGGCAGGGTTGGTTTACATGGATTCTTGGGCAGGTGTGGGAATTGGCTTTTTAGTAGGTCTGGGATTTTAGGGATATTTTCATACATCAAAATCTCATCGTCAAATGGTGCAAGTTTCAAAGACTCGTTTCGGCTTCACTTTCATAGTACGAACGGCCAAACTATGGAACTCTTTGCCGGGTTCCTTGTTCCCCGAGACATAAAGTCTGTCGATATTCAGGGCGAGATTGAACCGGTTTTTGTTAGGTGACCGCGCACCATCATAGAGTGCAACATCGGTTATTGTCATGAAAGCAGTCAAGCGCCATCTTATTTTGAATACAAAATTTTTTGTTACAAACGGCAAAGGTGAAAATTTTAAAAATATCAAAAAAATCTATTAACCTACCAATTTGAAAACATCTGCTAAACCTCATCATCATCATTACTGTTGAACATAAGCCACTCCAATCGTTCGACAGTTTTTTCGATCTTTGGCTTCTCGCATCCAACGCTTGCCAGTCATCTTGCGCAAATCACTCCACCTGGCTTTTCAAGTGCAAAACTAGCAAAATTGTCATATCAAACAATAAAATCTATTTCCACGGTAAGACATCAGTAAATTACTCAGGAAACACCAAAGGTCCGCATTTCAATCTAACGTAATCTGATAAATATTTATTGCTACTAGAAAACTCCGGATATAAGCCCGACCTAACATTTTTTATACGACGGGTTACCGATAATCATGTCACACGTTTTTTACACCAAACCACACAGGACAAAATGGCGTTACCATCAGATTATCACGGGCTTGTGGTGGGATTATTACTTCATTTTTTCTACCCTCGCCTACCTGTCCAGATTCAAAGATTTCCTAACTGATAATACGATTCTCGTCAATTGGTGCCAGCTGACTAACATACTGTGACACATCCCTTCAAGTATTTACTCGCTAACCAGAGATCAACTTCAACTGGTGGTATTATACAAATTAATAAAGCAAGCAAGCTCCTTAACCGGGTGAATATTTTGTTTATTATAACTATTAGAGATTTGTCGAAACATTTAAGTCGAGTGTGTTAGGACAAACATTGTGATTTTTATTTTTCTCGTTAAGTTTCTTGATAAATATTTGTGGAATCCGTTTGAGCCAGATTTATCCAACATTTGTCATCTGATAAAATTCCTCAAACATTTGCTTGAATGTCACTTCATTTTTCATAATTAAAAAAAGCTGTGGAATTCCTTCTTAGGTTAGTACTATTAATAGCTTGTGCTCTTCACGTGTTGCTAAATAGTCTTTTTTACACGACAGGTATGTTCAGCTCTTGATGAAACTATAAATGTTGGTTGGTACCAACATTTATAGTTAGGCCTACCTAAAATATCTTTTTTCAGAGGGAAATGCATTAGGAACCTTCACGCCGTTTGCAGGGGGAGTCGGCATGGTATGTGTAAGTCACACCTCCCAGAATGGGAGGGCATACTCACTAATCCCCCCTATGTCTGTCCTTTAAAGGTTTCCTTACGATGTCATCCTTTTCCAATACATACACGTATTTTCATATCACTTTAGTAGTAGTTAGATAGTTGGTGGTATTTGAACCACTTATAGAAGAACTCAACGACCCAATGAACCACCGGTACTCTTTGATGATACACATGTATAATACACATGTATAATAGGTATGTACGTACATACGTACATACCTATTTCATTAAATTATTAAACTACCACCAGCAAACACCAGTGTTGCAATTTCCCTGACATTACATTGTTAACTTAAAAAAATCTTTTATGCACTTCCTATCTGAGGAAGGATGCCACTTCCAAGTACTAAAAATGTTTATGAACAAAAAATATTGCTCACTAGACGTCTTACAGCTTAAGCTATAATAAAAACAGTATTACCATAAAACAAAGACGATGTTTGGAACACCCACACTGAGGTGTTTTATTGTTGTCTAACAAATTTTATTAGTGATGTGCTTCTCATGAGCACATTCGATTAATTCATTCGATTGGTTTATCGATGCGACATATAAAAACATCGGAAAGCATTAAACTTTTTTTGCATTAACCCAGGAATGCCCGAATTATTTTTTTCTTGTTTTTCTTTAGTTTGGACTCGGAATATTGTTCAATTAAGGGTTCTTAATGACATGATTTTAGTATTTTTTTTTTAAATTAATGGGAAGTTAGAAAAAAACTCCGTTTCCAAATGGACACACTAAGCGCTCACAGTAGCTAAAAAGTTGAAAAGATATGACTTATCTTCTAGAAGTTATTAGATAAAAAAACACGATTCTTTAGAATGAAAACATTTATTATTTTTATGATAGTCAGTAAAACATGGTACCCAAAGGCCGACGTCACACTTCATGCATTCAGTTCGAACCGACGAACTTTTCGACTTACTCGGTATAGACCGACACATCGCCTCTTTTTCATAATTTTTTTTACATAATGGTTTAAACCATCGAATCTCCCAGTATCAGCTAACTTGGAGGTGGATGGTCTTCTTTCGCCTTTGGCTGCTATTCCATAGGATTTGAGATAAGTTAGATTTTATTCAGCAGCAGATTCAGTAGCAGTGGATTCATTTTAGGATCAGTAGGTACAGTTTTTTCATAAAGCATAGCGATTTGATAGTAGAACAAACATAACTGTCATCGATAAAACCTCAAATAAATCAACAGCAGATTTTCCATTATTAGTAAAAGCTACCTCAGGAAACGGCCCCAAGAAAGGTTCTTTCGCCATCAATCCATATCCTAGGTTTTTACCGCAAAGCTCGTCAATGGTAGAGGTGATTCAAATGGAATTGGTATGACTGGCTAAACGTTACCTCAACCTGAACTGTCAACTGACGAGCATTCAAATTTTCGGTTCTGTGGAAGAACCGTCTTTGTCACCTGAATCTTCGTCTGTCAAAACAGCGGGATCAGGAGGGTCGACGTAAATTGACTCTGGTATCGGCAGGTCTCCAGCTTCTGCCTTATCCTCAAATAAAATGTCCAAGAGTTCATTTAGGGTCCCACTTCCCCGGTACTGGTCAAAATCTAAGAATCTAAAAACAAAAACAATTTTATATAATGACATGCCAAGTGCTTAGCGTGTCCATATGGACTCAGCAACTTTAGGCATATAAATATAGTGCTAAAATAAATCTAAACTATTGTTGAACTATTTCAGCATATAAATACATTATTTTAGAATGGTATTACACAACAATAATATAAATAAATAAAATAATTTAAAAATTGCGTTACTTACTTTCGTCTCAGGTCCATTTTTTCCGCCATTTTTGACTTTGGTGACAATTGAATGAACTTACTCGCGAATTTAGATTTTTAAATGACATGACAATGACATGTAAAAAAACTTTGACATTTGATAGCACTGTATGACCAGTTAAATATCTCTGAACAAATAATGGTTTGTCACAAAAAATATTTTAGCAAACCCATATTTTTGTGTCCATATGGACACGCTAGGCATTACTGGGTTAAGAAAATATCTAGGGATTTAAGGGAGCGACCTATCATCTTTACGCTCCAAGCCACCCTCACCTGCCCGTAGTGCATCCCGCTGAACAACAAACGAGGCTCTGGCAACCGACTGGTAGCGGTATAACCATTACGACTGAATACATAGCTAAATACCACAAGCACATGACGGGCAGCAGCGTCACCGGAGCGAGGAGCTACGCCCTACAATCGCCAACCCGCCTACCCAGCGTGGCGATTATGGGTATATCCTCCAGAAGTTTGCCCTAAGTGGCGAATTAAAAGCGATCCCCCTTTTATGTCAAACTTTACGTTATTATTTTATTGTATGTATATCTAGGGAGGTATACATGTTCATGTTCTATATAATTAGGGTAGGTAGGGACCTGCCTTAATTATAGAACTTGAACGTCTAACTAAAATTAGAACTGAATACTAGAAGCATAAACAATTTCTGCAATCAAGTTTAAAGTCATAAGACTTACAGACATAATAGATAAATAATGGGATTTGGATCATATGAGGACATTTAGCCTGACGAAGGTATTTTCAATGTTTGAAACTGTAAACCGACAGCGACCACAGAACTCGATTTGACTGGATGGTAAGTAGTTGACATGGGCGTTCATCGGCGATGTCAACTGCTTACCATCAGGCATCACATTTGCTCCTGCCTCCTCATGCATAAAAAGAAAACTACGAATCAGTTTGGTGAACAGAGCCGTTACCGATTGGATAAATATCGATTATAGTCGATTAACCGAAGGTTCATCACTAGTCTATCGCGGAAGCTATTCGGTTGCTAAACCTGGTCGAATAATGGCCGCTGATATATGGTCAGTCCGGGCAATAAAGATTGTCACTGACACACGGCTTTTAACGCTGTTTTATTAAAACACGTGGGGTCAGACAGTTGTGGTTTTTAAATATATCTAATAACGGCATATCTACATGTTTGTTTACGGTCTCTGGCGCAATATTGTTCTCAAAAGCGCGGACGATATGAAGGGGGGCCTTCATCGCTTCAAGGCTCGAATCCCGGTCTGGTCTATTTAGAAAAATTATTTATTTTGTAATCTTTATTGTACAACAGGATATAAATGGCTGAATTAAAACCGTGTGGCATTGTCCACCAGTCAACTATTGAGCGAGGCATATACCTACAAAATGGTACGGTAATATGGATATTAACATCTGCTGTAAGTAATTATATTTACTAACAATTTATACAAGTTTTGTCATTTTATCTCTGAACTCATGAAGTCATTCTTCAAGGTTTCTTCTCAAAGGGATGTCCACAAAACAACCGTTTATGCATTTTTGTTTAACGTAACTTTATTTACGACGCTTTTAAACTTTAATCATATTTTCAATAACACCACAAATTGTATAGATAATCAATAAGTACCTTTATTATTTGCTCCTATATTAGGAGCAAGTCAAATCCAAAACGTAAATAATAATTTACCATTAATTTAGTTATACCAGACAAATGATAATATTATGTATGTATTATAATTTATCCTATTTATTTTCATAAAATGAATTGAAATTAAGAGAATATAACACTTTTTAATGCGTTAAGGTGTAATTTTAATAATTTACTTTCAGGATATTTTATAACATTTGTTAGTAATCGGATTTTTTATGGAGCTCGTTTTTGGGTCGGTGTTTTCATAAGTTATGACTTGCCTTAATTCAAAAGATATTATAATGTCTTTTCTCGATTTACACTCGGGCCGGATGTGATAAAAGTTTAAAAACCATATCACATGATGTTCTCTATTTGTTAAAACAATTATTGTTATTTAAAACATGTGACAATGGAACAAACAGCCGATCGATGTACCTTTTTTAGAAGGACGCATATTGTACCTATATAATCGGTTTTAAGTAATAAATGAGTTGAAGAAAAGCAATTCAAATTCTAAAAAAAAATTATTAGAATTTGATAATTTGAGCAAGTGGTCGTTTAACAATCACGATTGAAGCTGTAGCTTCAGCTCCCTCTTGCAGCAGCGTTACTGGAGCAAGGAGTTACGCCCTGGGATCACTAGCCCGCCTCTGCCTATAGCGGTTATGGGCAGTCTCCAGACGTTGGCACAAGTGCCGAACGAAGTAAAGAAGCCCAAATCCAGCAATGAAATGCGATAGGCTTATGATGATGATGCATATCACGTCAGAATAGCTACACTGTCTGTGACAAGACATGGTTAAACTGCTTTTTCATATAAAAGCCCGCACAATTTATGTCAAAAGAAGGAAAGTGTCCGCGACATTAACACTTTAATAGGGTGTCAATTGAATTTTATGGTTATTTTACACGCCCGTGGTTTTACGAGCGCCAGCCAAATTGAGCCGAGGGTAAGGATTTAGCGGTAATGCGACTCTTTCTTATGGGAAATTCCTTTTGCTACAAAGTGATGAAGGATTTGAATGATATATCTAAGGACCACGTGAATATCGGTGATATTATGTCAAATGAAAATCGAATCTATACTAATATTATAAAGAGGAAAGATTTGATTGTTTGTTTGTTTGATACGAATAGGCTCTATAATATCAATAATCTACTGGACCAATTTGAATCATTCTTTCACTGTCGGAAAACTACACTATCCCCGGTGAACATAGGGTATATTACGAGTATATTTATAAAAACGTTAGGGATCTGTGCTAAAAGTTTAGTAATGTAACCCAAGGTGTGAAAAAATTACGAAAAAGCTACTGACGTGTATTGAAAACGTTACCATAGAAACTTAAACTTTTATGTCATGTAAATGAAATACTCGAAGCGAAGCGAGGCGGTTTGGCTAGTAAATTATAAGTTACTCATTGATCCGGCGTACCTACTTAGTATCATCATTTTTTTAACCGACTTAAAAAAGAGGTTTTGAATTTGTTAATTAACTTATTTTTTGTATTTTTATATTAGGTAGGTACACAAACCTTGTCCACACAATAACGAATACTTACCTACATAAAACCATGAGTCATGAAATTTCGTGCACAGCAGTAGTTTCATTTACATTCACCTTTTCCTATCATGTCGAACCTGGAGCGTTTTCCTGAGTATCTGAGACCGGAATATAATGAAGCGCCAGGACGAGCTTGAAGCTCGTCTACAAAGATTTTCGCCAACCATTCATGAAGAACTCCATAAGGATTTCCAGGCATTCCAGTGGGTGACACTTTCATCACCTATTGCGTACACAACCGCAACATGCCTATACCTAACATCGATACGTAATGCAAAATCCCGTTTCGAAATCAAATCTCGGCAAATAAAAATGTAAAAACAAAAGAATTCGAACGTATCTCAAGGAAGGCAGCTCAATCGGGGAACGAGTGTGTTATTTATTAGTGTAGATTATCACTACAAATCACCGGGCGGATTGCCATACCGGAATCATTTGGTGTAACCCGAGAACACCCCTTATATTCGATGATTGGACAAATAAATATATTTCCCGTATCCTGTTTATCAGGTTTAGGGTGTTAATAAAAATGTAGGGGAGCGTTGGGTTAAGCGGATAATATGGGTTTGTAAAAAAAAGAGGTGCGTGTGTATCAGCGATTAATTTTATACTAACACATCTGTTAGGCAGCAAATCCTGTAAAGCTAAGTACAATATGGTAAAAAACTACTAAGGATAACTTTTTCAAACGGTGCGACGGATAAAGTTCAATAGACTGGTAAAATGTATGCTCATGTCAGTACGTCATTAAGTTTATGGTATTATTGATGCTTACATCATGACGTTTAGCATCAGTCATCTTACGACCATTGAAAAATCAGGTCCGAATCACTTACTTAATCATACCTATTCTATTGGCTTCTTAATTTATATTTTTAGTCATGTATCCATGATATTAGTTAGTAACATAAACTTTCTGTAATAAGTTTTACATGTTCTAAGTATCCATTTGATGAAATTATAGGATCCTCCTTAAAGCAATAATAACTCTCACATTATAATTATAGAAATCTGTTACATAATTTAATGTACATTTCTTTCTGTTCCAGATATCCCTGGCTTCCCCACCCGGTGTGAATGGATCCATGGTCGGGGTGGCCAACGTCCGTCGTCCTATCGTTCCCAATAAATTAGGGGCCACTAATACAAGCTGTGCCCTCACAGAAGACTGGTCGTGTCAACTCGCCACTAATGTACTACCGAGATAACACCTTCAAAACCACCTTTGTGTTCCCAGCCAGCTTACTTAGACTCATGAAGTAAAACCTCATGTGATAGAACGTAGCTCTACACGTTTCGGTTTTTCCCTACCAGTTTAATTAGACCCGCGTTTTGCAGTGACAATAACCAGTAGAGAGGTCTGTTTTCTTCTTCAGTTTTGGTGCACATAGGCTTTATTGAGCAACAGAGGAACGCTGGCTGTTTTATATCTTTAGTTTAGGATTCACTGTCACGTGTCCCGGTGGATCGGTGATGTAAATTCTTACGCACTTTATAGTCTGATGACGCGGCAATTGATTGCGTTATCGATTTATGGTTTTATATTGTTCCAGTGCCTAAGCGTGTTTGTTTTTCGTTGTGGTAGACGTGAGTCACAGTAAATGAATAAAGAAAGTAATATTGGCCAGATAGATAGTGGGGAAGCCCAAAAGTACATTTTTGGACGAATATTATATAGTTCGTTCACTCTTTTGACAATTTGAAATCAGTGACGGCCTCACAGGATACTTTCAAATTGAAATAATAATCGACTTTTTAAAGAAGAACTTGCAATTTACTTAATACATCGGAATATTTTTTTGTTTAAATAATTGTATTGTATTGTGGCAACCCGCAGGAATTTAGATGATATGACTCACAGGCAGTATTTACTACCAAATACCAATAAACCAAACGGTTCGTTAAACAGATGGATACTGTATAGTCAAGCCTTTTGATTGGTACAGGAGTCAAGAAAGAAAGAAAGCAAGCTGGCTGAGACCAGTGGTGCAGCTATGCAGACCTGTATTGCTTTAGACTCGGATTCTGATCCGGATTGGTGATAGCAAATCATTTTGGCATGTAAGGTTATCCGATATCTATTTATTTTTGAGCTAATTATGCTTAGTTATTCAGTACTAATAGGATACTTGTATAGCAGGCGCGGTGCAGCGGCGCGTACCGGCTCGCTGCGCGCGCGCATCTCCGTCGCGCGATCACGCCGCGATAGCGACGCGACTAGCGCCAGCTGTGACGCAAGGGACGACGTTATACGGGATGTGATCATCTCTTAAATTCAAAGCTTAAAATATTTACACCTAGACATGAAACAAACATTTTCATCAAATGATTGTTTGTTCCGGGTGAAGATGGATCTCACGCGCCTTGGCTCAAAAGACAGCGTCACTACCTAAAAAACCAATATGTACAGATTTTTTACTAACTAATACTGTTGTTGATTCTGCCATTCTTAACGCAATTAACTTGCAACACTCTGGTCTCATTAGTGATACTGATTATAGGTGATATCACACTGATACTGATCAGCCTTGAAGACTTCAACATGGTTTTGATGAGTAAGGTAATCTATTTATTTTTGAGTCAATCATGCTACTACAGGCGCGGTGCAGCGGCGCGTACCGGCTCGCTGCGCGCACGCATAGGTTTTCAATTCAGTAAACATCGTCACTTCAACGAACAGTCAAAGTCAAAAAAATGTATAGTGCAGCTTTAAAAAGACACAAACGGTGAATTCTACCATCAGTTCAGAATATACAGTAGGCTAGCTTTTTCCCGCTGCTCTGCCCACGTTAATGAAACATTCCTGATTTCATCATCCTGTTCCCTATCCCGATGCTTATCTTGATCCGATAACTCGCTCCATGACCCGGAATTTAGCTTTAATCCATCAAGTAAAATATAAAATCTTCGCTAAAACTATCACTTCTTGAGTGCATCTCTCATAAGCTCGTGCATAATTCCCAGAACAAAAAGTACGTCGTCGCAAAATGCCTTGTTAAGTCTTCGGGCCATCCGAGCACTCACACAGATATCACAGTCAAACAAATCACAGTGATCCATATACACAGCCACTATGCAACAACTTCCCCTTTCTTTTTTACTAATTTCTGCTCAAAAGTTGTTTAGAAGATATAAGACCGAAGAATAAATAATGTCAATTTATTTTGCTGTACAATTAATGCGATCTTGGTTTTGTATTTGGTTTAATATGTCATTATCGTATATCATCAGCCTATCGCAGTCCACTGCTGGACATAGGCCTCTCCAGGTGGTCTCCTCACTTCTTCTTCTTCTCCTCACTAATTTAGGCAAACACCTGGAGGTTAGGTATAACGATTATGAGTTGTACATATTCGCCATGCTGGGCTATGCGGGTTGACGATCGCAGGATGTAGCTTCTCGCTCCTGTGACGCAGCTGACCGTCATTGGCATGTAGTATTACATACATCTCTTAACGTTTTGGTGTGAAATAAAGAATTTCTACCTATCTATTTCGATTTTCCATAACACAATTACTTTCATGCTACTTACTTTGAGATCAGTTTAATCTATGTGATATTGTCTGATATTTATTTATTTAAATTTCTTTTTTTTTTCAAAAGCACCCTACGACTGATGGAAAGCGAAAGACAAGCCCAATTCGCTGTGCAAACGGGCAAGTAACTGGTCAGTTACCTGCCAGTTGCCACCGCCATGCCGCCATACGAGCTCCAGAAACCCCACTCACCGGCAAACGACCCGGAGGTCATTTGGCTGCGGTATTTCTATAGGGTATCTACTATTACTTCGCTGTCCCTACCTGCGCTGTGCAACTACGCTTGATGGTCGCACTCATGTAATCGAATCGACGCATCGATGCTTATTCAATAATCGAAACATGTCCATGTCCCAGCTCTACTCGTAACTTTCTGCATGATGCGTAATCTTATTAATTTATGAGTGTGTTTTAATAAAGTATGACCATGGTTAAATTAATACGTTGGAATAAGTGCTTTTGTATGTATTTAAAATATGTAACTGGTATGTTATGGGCAAAATTAATTAAGGTTTTACTTTTAAGTAAGGCTTAAAAAAATAGGAGTACGCTCGTTTCTTGAAGGCTCCCATGTCGTAGCTGTTCGGAAAGACTGTTGCTTTTCAACTAAGCACTATCAGATGAAAAATACTTTTAGGAGAGTTGTATTATTTGAATTGTAGGGGGTGCACCTCAATTACTCATGTAATCTATGTGAGCAAACTGCTGACACTAAGTTATATTTTATGATCATGCCAAATTATAGGGGATTAGCAAAACCTAATATTTAAGCTCACTTATAATAAGCGGTTTCGGTAGTAGGTAACAAAGTTGCCGAAAGTAAAATTATACTGGATTTTAATCTGCGTTTAATTATTGTACAACATTAACGGATGCTGTTTTTGTAGGGAAAATGTGCGCAGGATTAGCGGTTTACATGGTTTGATGGGTTGGTTTCTGAGAAATAATGAAATGTGTTTGGTTCTGTGGAGATGTGGGAAAACGGAGGCTGACTTTCGTACCTGGGTACATTTCTTTGCTAACCAATTTGGTTCGATGGTCGTGAACGAGGCCTCTGATGCAGTGTGGGGTTCGATTCCCGGACCGTACAAACATTTGTGTGTACGAAAATGTCTGGAACATGTCTGTTTCCTATGTATAACTTGTATTTTTTTTTTACAAAGTAAGTATCTGAGTTAATTTATCGGTTGTGGCCCGGCTGTCTTGGGTTATTTATTTCTTATTTCGAATATTCACTTCTCACAATCAATAATACCACAAAAAATAATGTATGGAACTCTAGATCTCTATATCGGAAGCGTGCTTTCCGATGCATGGGATTGTATCACCGCAACTTCTTGGTTTAGCAAAGAGCTATCTACCGAGAGAAAACTCTTTATACCACGTTTAAAAAAGGACAAGTCGTAGCGACCAGAAAACACCATGGCTGAATAAAAGGTAGTTTCAGAGCTTGCATGCATGCGGAAAAAAATCAATTATCGCAAATATTAACTTTAAAATAGATAGGTACATGCTTTAATTTAAGCCCAACATTTGTACGGAACTTCAATACACGAGGAGCGAGTAGAATTCATGTATTAATGTAGCAATATATGGAGTAACAAAATACTTTTTGTTTTATAAAATTACGACAATCATTATTATGTAGACTACGTAAATAGCCTATCTATAGACACTCCTTTTATTTACAGAAATTATCGTAGCTAATGACGGCTTGCCTTGAAAGGATAAGATAAAATTAAGCCCGCCTATTGTGATTGTAATAGGTATCTAGATTGTATCAGCTAATGGCGGATGAAATGTAAACAGTAATAAATATATAATAAAATAATATATGATAAAATGAAATATAAATACACATATAAAAATCAGAAGGAACAAAACAATTCACGTATAATATTTACGAACATATACATAGACAATATATAGTTACAAAATATTATAATTATATACAAATATAGAGACTTATAATAAATATATTAGGACGACGACTACATAAACTATTGCCCTGAATGTTGGAGGTGATAATATTTTTGAACCCTTATCTTGAATGATGCTCGTGATTAAAAACTTAAAAAGTTTCCCTCTGTTTACCATTCATACGATATGACAGCTCATATTATCATCAGCATGATGATACATTAGCTAGTACTTTAAACCTTACAAAGTATGTAACTTAAAGATTCACTTACTTTAATAGATTCGCAAAACATAGCCATTCTTATTCGTTCTCTCGCGCATAAACGCAACATTGACGATTGATTCTCGGACAAGAGAATTTTATGACAGTGTAATAAGATGTTGGCCGGATTATATTTCCCGACCTCGTTAACACAGTTTATGTTTCTCAACGACATTGTTGTGGATGTTAATGTCTTGTATCTCCGTTTGGGAGCTATAGTACGAGAAATTCACTAGTAATTGGCAAATGGGTACGTTTGTCTGTGTAGGTATTAACAGCTCAAAAATGATATGATACGGGATGTGATACGAATTTTAAGATCCTAAGCATGATTCATTAGATATGAATATATAGAAATACTTACTATTTCACGATGATTTAAAAAAATCATTTAGCTCTCATTATTTAGGGGTCTGACTCTGCGCGTTATGACTTTTTCTTCCTTCTCTATCAGTCGTCATGGTCCCGTCCACTCCCTTCTAAGTCAATATTATAACTAAGGATAATATCTTATATTATCCTTCACACATTCCATCCATCTTTTCTTAGGGCGTCCTCGCTCCCTAACACCCCGCCCAGTAATACTGCCATTCATGTTCATTACAGACGATAAAAAAATGCTTCCATAATAAATTACAAGCAGTAAGAATAGCCTCTATTCCTAGAAAGAAGAGTTGATATACTTATTATAAAAACTGTGATTAATGTTTATTTTAAAAAACATGTAAAATCACTACACACAATATTTGGAACAAAGGTTAATACTGATGCTTATTTACTCAACAAGCAATCCCACTGAAAAAGCTAGTAGGTAAACTCAATAATAATTATGACTTCATTGCAGCGCCAGCGATGCTGTGAAACTCTACACTTAAGTCTATTAATTTAGTCTCAGAACGCAGGCATTTGGTTTCTCTTCTATTACTTTTGTTTATAGCTTCGTGTGAAGGCGGATCACGCATTAATTAATGTATTGTATAATTATTTCTCAAAGTAAATAGATAATATTTTCTTGTCTTGTTAAGCAGTAACCGCTGCCCATGGACAAAGCAATGCCAGGTAAAAATAAATAAGTATATTTTTAAACCTATGGACTCTTGTCAGAATGCAAACTAAACATTGTCGTTCATAATATGAAACCATGACTTCTATGCGGGCCAGTGAGGCCCTTTTATCTTGGACGTCAATGTAACAAGTCTTGCCCAGTCTATCGATAAATAATTCTGGGCATTTTTTGACATTGTTATTGTGCGATGTTATTAAGGAAGGTATTGATGTGATGTCCATGAATGATAAACTTTTCATATTGTTTTTCAGCTAATTTCATTAAGGTATACCTCTATATTATTCAGAGATACATATACAAAACTTTCAGTAGCTTTTTTCATTAAGCTTTTAAACAGGTTTTTTTTTGTCACATACTCTCCTACCCCGACTAAAAATGATACACATTTTCCTGTGTAAAAAAATATCTATCGCTTAGCTCCACATACAACTCCTACACGCTACATACCATAGGTACGTTTTTATATACGGTATTCCGCCTCTATTGTGATGTCAAAATGTTATGGCGTTTCCATCGGCGAGTTGCCTGTAATTATGGCGACTACTTAACGCTCGACCATCAATCAATTGTTTAACTATTGATTTATAGGTGCGATGATGTTCTTGATTATTTTCCTGTTAAAAGGTTATTGCTTGCTGTGTTTTGTTGGCGAAATCGGCTGATTGTACCCTTTGTAAAAGAATCTTTATGACAGAAGGCAAACGGCCTTGAAGGTCAATGGTGGTCTAGTACGGTAAGGTCTGGCCGCTTGTCATCTGCGGCTGGCCAGGGCAAGCAGAGACGCGTCTGCATACTTTTGCACTACCCGTGTCCCTGCAAATCGCTGGCCACTGGCGATACAGAAGGCTTAGTGGGTATGCCCTTCATTCACATACCACGCCATTCGAAGAGATCGTGACGGTGTTTAAATGCATTTCCCTATAAAAAAAGGACGGTAAAAGACTATGTCTACTTCCTTCATATTCTGTCACCTCCAGTTAATCGCCACTTAGGTTAATACCTGGGGGCTTGACCCATAATCGCCACTGGGCAGGCGGGTTGTCGATTGCAGGACGTAACTTCTCGCTCTGGTGACGCTGCTGCCGTCATCGGCACGTGGTATTTAGCTACACTTTTAATCATGATGGCTATACCTCCACCAGTCGGTTGCCAGAGCCTCGTATGTTGTTCAGCAGGATGCGGTGTGGTGTCCAGGCCACCCTCGAGTGAAAAGATAATCGCTCCATTACATTCCCAGTTACATCATCATCATCATCAGCTTACTGCAGTCTACTGCTGGACATAGGCCTCTCCAGTTGTTGGCCACTTAGGGCAAACATCTGGAGGATATACCCATAATCGCCACGCTGGGCAGGCGGGTTGGCGATCGCAGGGCATCGCTCTGGGGATGCTCCGGAGACGCCGTCACCGGCCGTGTTTAGCTACGCCTTCAATCGTGATGGTTATACTATATATAAGTATATATTACCTATATCAGTCGGTTGCCAGCGCCTCGTTTGTTATTCGGCAGGATGCACCATCCCCAGTTACACGACGCCTTATATTATTACTTTAACTTAACCTTATATAAATAAGCAGCGGATTTCTGACGTGCGAGCAACCAAATTCACACACCAAAAAGGTCAAGCTTTCTTCAATTTCCACACAATACGACCGTCATGTGACCTTTATCTAATGCGCTGTCCATCCTACTGATAGCCGATAGCCAAAACTAGTAATTAGCCGTGATTAAGCGGTACGAACTTACCCACTTACTCTAGCTCCCACGATCACGAAAGATACGCTTCTCAGAAGTAACTCGCATCGTCTAAAAGGTTTTCGATTAGATAATTATACGTAATAGGGTGATAGCCGTCAGGGATGAAAGGCGTGTTGTATGGATATGCAGGTGAAATGTGTACTGAATTGTTTTTGAAATCGCACCGTCTTTGACCGGCTTCTTGGCTACAACATTTCTTTTTTTATGAAATAGGGGGCAGACGAGCAAACGGTTCACCTGATGGTAAGTGATAACCGCCGCCCATGTACTTCTGCATCATCAGGAGTTACAGCTGCGCTCTTTTCTTGAAGATTTGAGGGTCGCATCATTACGGAAATACAGCTGGCGACAAAGCTTTTGGTATGTTTAGTTGTGCGGTGCAGAAAATTTTATTGTAATATTGAAAACATTAATTAATAGGCTAAGATCCCTATGCATAAAGGGTAGATATACCTGGAATGGTATAGGATATTCATATTTATTCAAATAGACTTACAACAAGTACCTACTTAGGAATCGTCAAGCACAAACAAAAATGATTCTACCGGAAGTTTCTACCGATTATTTTTTATGAAACATCGATGAAATAAAACACCTAGTTCTGTTAATTTATGCTGTTTAATTCGGCTTGGTGACTACAGTAGACCTCCGTAATAATTTTAAGCTTTTTTAGCTCGACATAATGGCTTTCCTATGCCTGATGGAAAGCGAAAGAGAATCCCAAGTCGCCGTGACAACCGGCATGTAACTGACCAGTTACCTGTCAGATGATGTCTGTTTACCTCCGGAAACCCTGCTTACCCGCAGAAACACGACGCGGAGGTGATTTGGCTGCGGTATTCTATAGGTTGGAGGTCCTTCCCCGGACGGGCGGCTCAATTCGAGCGAAGATTCGCTATGCCCTACCTCTCCTAAAACCGCTCGAGGGATTCAAATGTTTCTTATAGCAGTCAATATTGCTTTTATTTCACGGCTTTACTTATTCATTATCTCCTTGATCTCTCTTAAGGGTAAGCGCCCACGTCTATTAAGCGGTAGCCGACCGATTACATCTTTTAGTAACCTTTGAAATATTGACGAGCAATTTTGCTGTCAGATCCAAATACTTCGGCGTTCATAATTTCTGTTTGCTTTCAAATGGCGTTAAAATATTTGACGTTTTGAATTATCATGGACATGAAACTGATGATTAGGCAAAAGGTAACTGATTCAGCATTTTTTTATATTAAGCTGAATGTTTAACATTTTTTATTCAAGTCGCTTCTATATGTATTCAAAAAACAAATAGCGTGTATTTAATAAAAGAAAATTTTCATTTATTTTATAATAACAAGGATTGCCAGAGATTTCGACAAAGAACTGTGGTAACGTTTGGGGCAGACCCAACAGTGGGACAGCTTAAGAAAGAAGAAAGAAAATAATAATGGTTGATAAAGAAGAAAGAAAATAATAATGGTATTTTAAGCATTAGGTTTATGTTCTTAAAAAAGCTTAATAAGTATTATCTATTAATGAAATAAAAGGTAACTTATGAAACAAATTAGATTGCAAAATAATGTACATAACCCAAGTGTCTCTGACATCACAAACACTCGTCCCGTGAAATTATTTCCTAAAGTATTCTGAATGTTGTTCGAAAATCCTCGTGCTCATTCAAAAATTAAAACAACTTAATTAAGTCTCGGCCAAAACCAAATATTCATTTGACGTGTGAATCATAAACTTTATTGATCAAACATCAAACACCGGTTAAGACAGTATTCAACATCCATTAACTTTAGTACTTACAAATAATAAATTAAAACAAATTGCCAATTACAAGCCGAGCAATCCCGATGTGTCGGGTCGATCTTTTTAAATGAAACTTAAGGGGCAGTCATTAGCCGCGTTCCATTTGCGGCTTCTGTTACGCCTTTTTGTGCTGCCGATAATATATTGACGATACGCATCTTTAGAGGAATGCCGTCGACAGGGTGTTTGTATGTCAGATGAACAAAGAATCAGTGGAAGTTATTTTTGGCGTAAGTTACATTGCATTTAAAAACGAAATGTGAGGTTGTGTTGACATATGAAAACGTCTTCATTTTAAAATCTTTTTTTATTGTTTTTCTGCATTACATTGTTGATGCTTAGTTTATCTGGCAGAGGCTTTGTGGACATTATTTCACATTTGCTAGTTTTATATCTACTTACTAGTAAACCACATCATCATCAGCCTATAGCACCCCACTGCTGGACATAGGCCATTCCACTTGTGGAGGTAGTGTAGGACCTATAATCGCCATGTTTCAGGCGGCGCGAACCCACAGGCATCGCAGGGCGTAGCTCTTCGCCCTGGTGACGACCATCATTGATCTTTAACGTAATAATATCTATTTACTTTTTAAATTAGTTTAATATTTTAAATACCAGAAAGGAGCAGCCTGTAACATCAAGTTACGAATAAAACACGTCAGCCGCGTCAAAAAGACGTAGTGTCCGCGTCAATCAACCGGGCTCCTTGCAAACAAAAAATAAGACCATCGCCAATTATAGTAGGCTCACCCTTAATGGCTTTTAGTGCACTGATTAGTGAACAACGAAAGGTGTATAGTTTCTGCAAGTTTTTACGCAAATTCCTCATATATCATTCATGGATGAGTTAATTTGTATTGCGAAGTTATTTGTCGGGTTTAAGTGGGTTTGTGAGACTTTTAAAATGTAACACATTGCCTGCAACTATACGTAGTTAGAAAACTGTAAATTTTGTTTATCGGAGATACTAGTATACTAGATACTAGGCCTATAGCAACGTAGGCTACACAAATAGGGAATATGGGAGTATGAATGTATTTTCTTGCTTGAATTGCTAGCAAAATGCTTCTAGGTGTACAAGTTGGGCCACGAATACAAAGGTACACACGGCGTCATAATAAGGTATGTTTGGTGTTGTATGTTACTTCATGGTTACCAGAAAGAATCCATATATATAAGACGTTTTTGTGAAATCGCAACTAAAATTTATTGTAAAATTACACGGCAAAATGCTTGCAAAATTTATCGGAAAAATCCATCCATTTTTAATTGTTTAATAACTTTATACTTACCATCCTTTTATGGCATTACTTATAACAAATTTTGTTACGAAACCAATTACATAAACTCAATAGTTATCATAGCTATATAATAATATATGGATGCGCCTTTTTTGTTTCACAAAACAGAACCCTGGCCTTTTCCGACTCTTAGATGTTCTCTGCAGTTCCAATTACAAGCCGATAATTGAGATAACAGGTGTAACAATTGATTTAGCAAATGAACTTCCGATGTCCGTACAATAACTTCCGGATGCCTATCAATACTGTAATTATTAGTGCGATAATCTACGCGATACTCGATAGGAAATCACGTCTGAGAGTCGAAACAAATCGATTAAAATCTTTTGTATGGTAATTGAAAAGGTTATCGGTAAACAGACAGTGCTGTGTTTATAAAATCATTTGCATTCATATTGAATTTAACCTTCATATTATTGTACGGCATCATAATATCTAAGGTGCCTTGTACAGTTGGATACTTACTTGTTTTCCGGTGTCGCGCCCTACTTTTTTAAAGGAGAATTTCTCCGGACCTTTGCCGTCTGCGAGAGGGGACAGTGGTGTTAGTACCAGGTTATCCCACTAAACTCCCCGCTGTTCCCGCTTCCTTTTTCCATCAAGCGACGGGAAGCCGCAATGCTACGCCAATAAAAAATACTTTCAGAACCGACCTATTTGTGTGACGGAGTTAAATTACATACTGAAAATTGAAGCTTCTGGGTTTATCCAAAACGAAGTTATAGGGGATTGAAAATGGCCTGAACTACTTCGAGAAAAGGCCACTTTTTTTCTGGACTTGGCGGGAGCACTGCCATGCCCCCAGATACAGTTTTGACGCAAGAAACTGCTTGCATTAACGCCTGTCTAGCCAGACGTATTACAACAGCCACTTAATCTTATGCATTATGCAACTATAACAAAAGCGAAAAAACACAAAAATTTTCATCACACATAATTACTGTTTCTATTTCAACAAGTTGTACTTATCAAGTCGTAATAATAGGGTCTATGAATCAAGGGTCGTGTGTTCGAACCCATCCTCTGCCACCGAGACGTTTTGACAGACCGACAAAAATTTTAATTGCATATTATAGACCGTGGCTTACATGATAATAGCTGGAACAACAAAGACAGATGCTGCAGTAAACGCTATTATACAAATTATAGTGTGTACAAACACGACTGGGTTATGTAAAGTTAGGTAATGTAAGGAGACTGGTTGTATGTATGTACTCGTTCGTATACAAGTGGCGGTCAATAGATGAAACTTTATAATACGTATACGTATCTTTATACACGAACAATTCGAGTAGTTTATCAGTTATCAACTGCTCAATCGGTGGCTCAATTATTAGTGACTCATGCCTTCTGAACCAAGGGTCGTGGGTTCGATCCTTACCCGGGACAAACATTAGTGTGATGAAGATTTGTGTTTGTCCCATGTTTGGGTGTTTATATTTGTATCTAAGTATAATTATATTAGTGGTACCTTAGTTGTTCTGATACCCATAACACAAGTGCTTAGGCTACTTACTCTAGGACCGGAACAATGTATATGATGTAGAGTGATATTTAAAAAAAAACATACGTACAAGGTTACTTGCAGTCATAATCAACAGCGTCAAATCGCCATTGATAACTACTGCCAACTGCACGAAGCAGTAACATCTGCTCGTGTGACGTAATTAGTGTATGTGTACACGTTAAATACTGTAGTTCACTATGCTGTCGCAGCTTGAAGCTGTCGATATTCACGTCCAGAATACGAGAAGAAGCCAAAAAAGTCAACCTTCTCAGCAGTAATAAACACAAATACACACCGATGTACCAACCTACTGATACACAGGTGGCGCTCTCAACTAGTGTCCCAAATTATACCAATTCGCGCCATCGGAATTCATAGAAAACCGAGCCGGGTTATAAACGACCCATTTATGGCACCCGACTTAACCCTCCAACGCGCCCGTAACAAATCACACAATCAGGAGGCCATTTTGTTCAAACCCATCAATTGTACCGACTCCCCATAAACAAGTTTGATTAATTCAAAATATAGATACAATGCGTGAAGGGGGCACTCAATAAAATTTGTTTTTTAATTACACTTTATTAGGCCAAATTGGCTTTGTTTTTTCACATGGTAACTGTTCTGACGGTACCCTTTGTCCGGCATTCGGTTCTATTGATGATTTTATAAGGTCAATAATCATTATTGACTATGATCATATAATTAACTAGTTTTAGTTAAGGGATAGGGTGCAATAATGATAACGGGCGTTTACGGGTCAAATATAACCCTTAGCTTAATTGTTCCTGGGAATATTTCAAGTGTAAGGCTTGCTGACCGCCGTTTCTCGAGGTCCCAAAAGGATTCGATATGATTGTAACCAACTAAATAATAATAGGTAATACTTTTCTGACTGAATTACGGCTACACACACACCGGACAAAGATCAGGGGCAATTTTCTGACTTCAGTGCTGCTTAGTACTGTTTACTGTAACAATTGTTTAGGACCCGTGAGCTCTTGGTTTTTATGCGACACTTACCAACTATGACTAGTCAGACTGTAGGTATATATTAGAATAATGGATTTACCTACCTATAATAGTTATTTTAAATGTTTATTCGAATTTTTCAAATTCTTTTCCACCAGTCCAAGTTCAAAAGAGCTTTCAGTGTTTTTTTTTTTTGACATCTTTGTATGTTAGCCACTGACGACGGATAAAAAGTTTTCACGGCAAACAAAAGATCAATAAATAAAAAAAAAACTAAAAACAAGCTAATCAAAAACACCTTTCCAATGGCGTACAAAAATCTTAAAAAGTTATGCAAATAATATACATAAAAAGTCGTAAATTTCTTCTTCAAAACCTTCCTATCTTGGGTCTCCATTAATATCATGCGCACCAAGGTGGTCACTCGATAAGCTTGTTTGGACACTTTGTATTTATGCAGTGTTCGGACGAACACCTTTTTATCTAAATTACGGCGTTGGAAGCCCCTAACATATCTATTTAAATTCCAATCTCAATTAAGATTTCCGAGAAACTTCGCTGACCGATTTTTTATGACTTAGTAACTTACTTCATATTGAGTTGACTAGTGGATTGTAAACCAATTAGTTGTATGGCTTGATACCTTCTTACGATGACGTGTGTTGAGCGTAGCCATATACACTAGTACTATGAAAAGCCGCACTGCAACACTGACATCGGCGACAGATACCTAATTGTCAAGAGTTGTAGTATGGTGCTTTATATAACTATTATTGTATATTGCACGCCGGACGTTAGCGTAGAAGGAAATCAAGCCTTATTTTAGAGAGGCATGTTATGTAAATCAATAATCCATTAGCAAACTCTATTTGTAAACTAAGGTTTACTGGTATATTTTTTCATGAATAACTACGATTATAGCCAATGCGGCCTTATTATCATCACCGGACTATTGGGGGAGCGGAAGGCTCCCCCCCTCTCCCTCCCTTACTAAACTATTCTGGCAAGGCCTTAGTCGATCGCGCCGGCCAAGTGCGGGTTTGTGGGACTGGCAATGCTCTACAAATGAGTCGGTCGGATAAGCGGGTTGGTCAGTTTTCCAAAACCTTAGAATTTTTTTACAGTGTGCCTAGCACGAACATTTTCGAAAAAGTATGCGTAACGTTACCGTAAACATTTGTATGAAACTTGGTACAGCGCCCCTATCGCGCGTAAGAGGTACTACGTTTACGCACGTTAACGTAGTGAAAATTATCGCCCTGTTTACGGCTACGTTACGCATACTTTTTCGAAAGTGTTCGTGCTAGGCACACTGTACCCGAAACGCAAAACTGTAAAGCCACCAAAAACAAAAACGAATCGACTGTTTACAAATGACATCCGCACCGTTTCAAAATTAATTTGCATAGCAAAATTAATATAGCCATCAATCTATACTACTTTCACGGCTTGTAGCCCACACAAAAATGTGTAAAACTACACATCCATTACAACATATATGCGTTATCCGACAATCGGTAAGGTGACAAATTAATTTTGTTAATCAAAAGCGGCTCTGGCGCAATGTATCACGTGGACAGCGGTGCAGATAACATTAGTGTGATATACTGGCCCCGAAAACGTATCGCTGGCGCGGGAGGGTTAAGACCACGGAGCAAGTACAAAGAGGAGATGTTGTAACCAATATTTTCTATGAAACAATGAGGTTACCAACAGGGGGTGTGGGAGTTATGCACTGGAGTGACACATCATCTTTTCGCTCCTAGCCACCCTCACCTGCTCGTGGTGCATCCCGCTGAATAACAAACGAGGTTCCTGGCCACCGACTGGTGGCGGTATAACCATCACAATTGAAGGCGTAGATAAAAACCACAGGCCGATGATGGGCAGCAGCGTCAACGGAGCGAGAAACTACGCCCCGCGATCGCCAACCCGCCTGCCTAGCGTAGCGATTATGGGTAAAGTCTCCAGATATTTTCCCAAACAACTCGAGAGGCCTATGTCCAGCAGTGGACTGCGATAGGCTGTTTATGATCTTTCAGCTAAAGCACATCTACTAGTATTTTTATGTATTTGTCTGTTTTTCACTAGGTGTCAGTAAATATGTAGGAGAGATATACTCAGAATTTGTAGTGTAAAAAGTATTTTTCTTGTACATATCAAAAATCCGAACAACAAGATCCTGGCATTTTAAAAGTTTTGTGGCTCTTCACCTTGAGAACAGAATATGGTGGGTGCTTACAAAATAATTTAAAACAGCAATATGCACGTCCGAACGCCGCGGAAACTACAAGAGCAGACCATACTAACGATGTTTAAATAATGACGTCAGGACCTGCTTGGGACACACAGTTGCTTTGGCCGTCTCCTCTCTGCATCTGCTCCGTGGTTGAGACGACCCGTACATACCATACATCGTTTTTAAATTAGGTGTACCGTAAGCAGGTTAACAGTGACAAGTGTGAATCTCGCTTCGTAACGACTTGGACTTCTTGTTTCGCTTAAGGCGGTACCCACACGTGGCAACTTAGCAGTGTAGCTTGGCAGTTATTGTTGACGATTGACTTTTGTTTCTTTGTTAATGACGCTAATTAGATATACTAAGAGGTTGTCACCACTACATTCATAGTGCGAAGGAACTCTTTGGGTTTTTCGCACCATCCTGCAGTGTTCAGGTTTAGCTAATACATTATATTAGCTAAACCTGAACACTGCAGGATGGTTCATCATTTTATCGGACACACTCGCGCCATTTAATATCTCCTGCGTACTTGGCTAATCAGGAAAGTATTATTATGCCCACTATTTGTACTCTTTTGTGCAATAAAGATAGATAAAATAGGTACATACGAACAGCGTTATCATCCGCATACCATCCAGACGATGGTGGCGCGCACTAAGAGGTTTAGTTCCTCGTTCTTGCCCCATGCCATTAAGTCATGGAATGTCCTTCCAGCTCATGTGTTTCCTTTCTCTTACAATCCTGGGTTCTTAAGGCGGGGCGTGAAACGGCATCTCAGTGGGCCTTCGCGGTGAGGGCGACAGGCGTAATGGATTTGTTCTATTATGCCTGTCGACCTAAGTTTTGGGCCTCACGACCGCTTACCATCAGGTGGGGTGAGGTAATTTTGTAAGCTCTTCTTATATTTAAAAAATTTGCAATTCTTAAGCTACTTACTCGTACTTTGGAATTGGAACATATATGTGATGTTGCTATGAATGAAACCAGACGCAACAGAAAAACTATTGTTTGTCGATCATTTATGACAGTTGACGTACTAGGTCCAATCTTAAGTCCCACTTCTTATTCAAAGGCAGGGTGCCTTATGGCTTTTACTTGGACTAATTTACCTCTTAATCAAATTAAATTCCCTTTCAACGGGTTCACTACAGCGATCATCAAGCAACCTAAACATGATTGATCATTCAACCGGCCAGCGAGGTATATATTATATCATGTCTACAGATGAACATATCGAGTTGTTACTCAAACTGTAAGTGTAGACGAGTCTATTAGCAGTGATTAATTAAAGTTTACTTTTTTATCGAGACTGTACCTTCCGAATGGACCTGGGGCCGTACTATAACAATTGAAAACGATTGTTCGATTTCTCGTAGTTCGATTTCTAGGACGGTTCGTGTTTTTTTGTATCTTAAATCAGTCCTTTTTAACCCTCTCGTGTACTTGTTGCTACGTACTTGTATATCCATACTTACAAACTAAATACATGAAGATCGACGTTAACGGACTAAATCGTATTGTAAAATAAGTATTTCGTGTGAGCTTTTTTTTAAATAGAAAGATAGATTAACACAAAATAAATATAAGTCTATAAATGTAATACATATTTGTAAGCATCGATGACTATTTAAACAACCGTGTTATATTAAAATGGGATTGAAAATCAATAAAATACAAATGATTTTTAGGAAACGTGTTCATAAGTGGATAGTACATACATAGAAGTAGGCTTCATAAAGTGTGAATATTTATTTCTTAATTTAAAAACATCAATTTTCTCAACGCTATCTCCTGGTCTAAACCTATCATCTGCTGATTAAGCATAGTTCATTCGTGCGTCATGTAATTTTTTTAGGGCCACGTCTTTGGGGTCTTTCGACAAAAAGCACAAAAAAAAAACGGGTTGAGACGTAAACATATTGGTTACAAGCTTTTGCAATTTGATCACGCTTTATTTAGGCAACTAAAATAAAGAGGATTTCGGATATACCGATGTATTTATGGCAGATTGATTTGTTCGATAATGATATTGTCAAGGTTAAACTATCAGCGTATAAAGCTATATTTCGATGAAATCTCTTACTTGTGTTCTTAAGAACACATACACCATAGTTTTACACGGCTGTTCTATACAAAACTAAGTTATGTTCTGTTTTTTGTGTTCTGTGTCAAAGTAAGTAGCTTGCTTAAGCTATGTATGGGTAGGCTTGGGGCTCACTTTATGCAGCAATGATCGAGAAACACGTGGTCTAAGGTTTCCCCTTGGTTAGGGGAAAATAGTCGTGATGACTATTACAACTGAGAATTTTGCAAAACATTGAACCCTGGCTGGCGACGTATCTAAATAAAAAATCGCTAAATAAAAATAAAAACCTACCAAAACCCGCTAAAACATTATCCGACTACTTAACAAGCGGAACATAAGTGTTTTCTAATGGTTGTTATTCGCAAATCTTATCCTAATGGCTTAAAATGCCGCGCCTCATCAGTATTCGTCCCAAGGCTATTATCTCAAGCCATAATCACTGAATCTATCAGACTGAATGACTGATCACTTATTGTCCTTTAGCTACCTGTCTTAACATTGCTCTACATCGACGAAAAGTCCTAAGTCTAACCCAAAACCAATTAAATTTGAACGTTGTAACCAACCAAATAAGAACTAAATCGATATGACTGTAAACATCTAAGCTTGCGTGCCCCGTCTACCGGTGTTACGCTTACCGAAACACGTTCGAAATTGAACAATAGAGTAATGACTATACGATTGTAATTTAAATGCAGCTATTAATATTTGTTCGTTGTGTTTAAGGAACAATTTACAGGCAAATGCACCCTACATTTAGGCTCGGCTATAAAGCATTGTTCTTACAAATATGCATGTCGCATCAGATACAACCTGTGAGTGCCAATTGAGGGATTTGACAAGTGTTGATACTTTAACTGCGGTGAGATGTACCTATATTTATTTCACTGGTATAGTCACACTGTACCATTGAATGATGTCGTCAGTGAGTGTCAATTGGTGCTCATACTGCTCATGATTGTGATTAATCGTGATAATAAAAAAAAAATACAGAAATTCGAACACCGTAATCGATATGCTCTGGGAAATTCCAAGTACGCACAGGAAGTAGGATATAGTGCGCAAATGTGCTGTCAAACGTGGAGAAATAGAGTATTAGTAAGTACAATATGATTATATTATATATCTAATGATTCGGACTTGTGAAATGAAACACATTTATGTAAGCAGTATTGAAATAAGTTCTTTGTGGTATACACCTTTAGAACCATCTTATACCGTGGGTGTCGTAGAAGATGACTAAGGGAATATCAGGAAACGGGCATAAAACCTACTGCGGTCGGTCAGCAATTCCCCCCAAATGACAGAGCAGTGGACGTTTTCAGAATGATGATGATGATACATGCAGAAAATTGTCGTGTCAAACAAAAGAATATTTGTACCTACACTAATGTATACTTGGCGATTTAATCTATAAACAAAATAAAACACAAATACCAAACAATAGAAGTCGCACTACACACATTGATTTAATAACATCACCGAAGCCGATCGTTCGATTCCCAAACGCTTTTGATTTGCCGGGAAATTATTATAATCTGTCCCCGAAACAATGGGGGGCGGGGACGCGGCGGCCGGGGGTGCGTCCATTCATCGAGGGCCGGCCGCGCGTTGACGAAACATGTTAGGTAACTTTAGTATACGTGTAGTAAAGTCAAACATGCAAAGTCAAAAGGTCAAGTTGAGTAACACTAATATGCATGGAGTAAAGTCAAAATTGAATATGCAAAGTCAAAAAGTCAAAGGCAAATATCTGAAGGCTTTGACCATCAAGGCACAATTAAAATGCTCTTGTTTGACGGTTGCAGTTATCGAGTAGGTACTTTTGTTTTAAACACTATACAAAAAAATATTGCTTGACGGTTACTGGGGCCAGGCTTTTGCTTTAAATTTCAACGTTGTACTGAACCCTTTGATCACTAGAGAGAGACACTAGATTCTGCCACAATGTGACTGATAGAGAAAAAATATTCTGATCTCTCATCTCTCCCATCATTCTAATAGTGCGGTTGTGACCCTGCTTTCTGAACCAAGGGTTGTGGGTTTGATCCCATTCATGTGACAAACATTTGTGTTTGTTTCGTGTCTGGGTATCTATGAGCAACATTTATGGTACTTTGTTGTTTTTAAGCTCTTTAGTACAAGCTACTTTATTATCGGAGCAATGTATTAACGTTGTTATTTAATATAACGTGATTCTATTTATTTAATCTTAACTCAATGTTATTAAAGATAGTTTACATAAAATATATAAAAAAGAATTAAACTATTCGTTCGGAAATACAAATCTCAACGGATAAACTGAACTAACTGAACAAGTACATTTCGATAATACGCCACACCGTAGCATTACACAATGACAGCGTTGCATCTCCATACCGTGTGGAATAATGATGAGATGTAATGTTCAAGTCAAACAGAAAGTATGGACGCCATTAATTTTGATAGAATTACGTGTGTGTGCGGTCGGCGAGACGTGATTGCGATTGCTTTGTACATCGATATGTATGCGATTCGATTAGGCAGAACGTATATTATCAACTGTCAATGGGTACTACATGGAATTGTACGTTGAAATATCGTTGGTGAATTCTTGTTGAATAGAAATAGGTAGGTTGTTATTTAAAGACGTTCCCTTGGGGCGTTTTCGCACTATGTCCGATCCGAACCCGTGAAAATGTAATCCGTACCTACTAACCGTAGATTTAATTTACATACTGCAGACAGTAGAAGACAGGTAATTTTATACTGTCCCTACTGCCATTTGCGGTCTACTGCCGATTACCCTAGTCCTGTATAATTATTGTGTAAGTCTCAGAGACGGCTTTGAACTATGTAAATAATGACGTGGCAAAATTCTATTGTAAATGAAACTAAGTCCATGAGTTTCTTGCCGAATTATAGTTGCCGAGTTGTAGTTTTGACGAATTATGGTAGAGTTTTCACAAACCTAATCAATTAAATATTGAATATTGTAAATGTGACACGTCTTATTCATCAATTCGTCGGATTCATATCTTCGGAAATTCTTGGAGTATTTAAGTATTTTTAAAGATTTCTGACCCACATTCAAAAGAGGTAGGTACCCAAGTCGTTTGAAATCTAGTTTTTAGTCAAAGATACTATTTATTAAGATTTCTGAACCACATCCAAATAAGGAACCTAAGTCTTTAGAAGCCTATTCATTTACCCGGCGGAAACATGACGCGTCAGATAATATAAAATCTTCAGACTTCACTGAGCCGACGCCGCCTCAAAAGGTAAAGAGTTCGTTATCTTTATTTACCCAACAAGTACAAAAGGTCAGTATAGTTATTCTCACAAACGAAATACATTTGTTAAAGAACTTTGTACGGAACAAATATTAGGACACAAATGGGCATACACTTCCGTTCCAGCTTTAAAGGAATAAAGCGTCTAAGTTGATTGGTAATTATGTAATCTTAGTGGTCATTTTTAATTTTTATCATCATCATCATCAGCCTGTTGCAGTCCATTGCTGGGCGTAGGCATCTCTAGTTATTCGCCGCTTTAACCGGAAGCTCTGTGCAGGAGGGTTGGCGATCGCAGGGAGAAGCTCCTCGCTCTAGTTACGCTGCTGCCCGTCATAGGCTTGTGGTATTTAGCTACGCTTTCAATCGTGATAGTTATATCGCCACCAGTCGGTTGCCAAAACCTCGTTTGTTATTCGCTATCATGCACCACCTGCCCACGGGCAGGTGAGGGTGTCTAGGAACGACAAGGTGATAGGTTGCTCCGGTACACCCCTAGTTACATCCGTAGTTATGATAGAGACTATGATAGCTTAAAGCCTCCCTCCCAAAACTCCCAAAATTAATTACTGATTTAGAAAAAATCCGATGAATTTTCCACGCTCATCACATAGTATTATCACGCCACTGCTTAAAAGAACAGCTTAATTCAAAAGACGAAACACACCACATTCCAAACGCCAAAGCATCCTTCGCTAGAAGTCCAAAAATCGACAATACAAAATCTACAGTCGCACTGTATGGGAGAAGGCAAATGAAATGGCATTAGACATTTAACGTACAAGGCTATATATTTTAAGGCCTGCGCTTATGGGGCCGTTTGTGACCTTATGTTGTCTGTCGCCACAGCCGCTACGGGTTTAGCGAAAGATTGCGCCTGAGCCAGATAGTGATGGGGTCGCGCTTTTATCGATGTTTTATCGATGGTATTAATTCGTATAGTTTATGTATGTGTATTATACATGATATACTTATGAAAATCATGCCTAACTTTTGAATAAATCCTCCTGATTACTAATTTAAGAGTTAAGCATCATTAAGAATTAGCGCTACGGTTACTTAATCAAGTTGGATTAAATTGGCATATTCATTATTTTATTTCCGTCGTCTTCCTCGCTCAAGATACTTTTTACGCATACTTTAAAAGGATACTTTCATAAGAGAGAATAAACACGCAAGCTGAAGCAGTCACATTTTCTGTGATAGATCTGACAATGGTTTAATTAAAACGTAATTGATTTTTTAAATAATAATATAAAGTAAGCAACACTGTCATTCACTCCCAAACTGGAATAGCAGATGTGGAAGAAAAATCTGCCATATTAATGTGGGTATGAACGCGGATCACGTGTGCAGAGTGGATGGAAATAGACGGACCAGCATCGTCACCCGATATCGGCCTACAGATGGCCACTGTTGCAGAGGCATACCGTAGAAAAGGAGCCGTGATGATTTGGATCATTATTTACATGGCTAACACATGTATGCTGTGGGAGGGGAAGAGTGGAGAACTAACTGTCCAAGCAGGAGATCTTTGCCCAATAGTGGCATCTGCCCAACTGTAAAGGCTAACTAAAAATATCAATCATATGCTTCATATTAATACAATATAATATAGAATTAAACGCCACTGTCGATCGTCGACATTCATTATCATCAGCCTATTGCAGTCCACTGCTGGACGTAGGCTTCTCCAGTTGTTCGCCACTTAGGGAAAATAATATCTGGAATAAACCAAAACATAATCGCCCCGCAGGGCAGGCGGGTTGGTGATCGTGGGGCGTAGCTTCCCGCTCCGGTAACGCTGCTGCCCGTCATCGGTCTGTGGTATTTACGCCTTTAATTGTGATGGTTATACCACCACTAGTTGCTACAGCCTCGTTTGTTATTTGGCAGGTGAGGTTGGCTTGGAGCGAAAAGATGATAGGTCGCTCCCTCACTACCCTTCCTATTGATTTGCTCCTTCCTTGCTATTGATATTATTTTATCAATACTATAGTCGACATTATATTTATCGATTCGATACTGTCGTGTAGTTCCCAACACTAAGCACCGCCGCCCACGCGGGTCGCTCTCGGCGCTCGCGCCGCCCCGCGCTCGTGACATAACATCACAGGATCGTTCAATATCTTTCGCAAGTCCGCGTCGCACATCCACAACCTTTGGATGGGAATTTTTAGTTTTGATTTCTTCATCTGACGTTTGGCAATTTCTTTATACGTACGTGACGTCTATAAGTCTGGTGGGCTTGAGCAAAGTTGCGGAAATTGATTTGAGAAACCTGGTACATAGTCTTTCTATAAATGTTGTACAAAGCTCTATTATTGTCTTTCTTCGAAACTAGTTACCAAGCAAGAAATTGTTTTTTTTTTTCAATTAGCCTCTACGGCTGGGTAAAAGCTTTCCCCAAATTTCTTTTGTAAGAACATTTACGAAGTAGACAAAAAGTTAATTATCTAGTCTAAAATTATTGTTTTCCTATATTATCAGTACGAAAGAGTGTCTCAGAGCACCCACACCCAAGGACAATATAAAAAAGTTATAGATCCGTTTTCAAAACTTGTTATAAGGCTGTAAGGGTTCAAAAAGGGAGGAACAACTTGAATGTCATAATTTTCACATATAGAGGCTTAAAACTTATTTTCAGGCTTTTGATTGGATAAATAATCATGGCATTCTAAGTTTAAATGTGTATGTCTTATTTGTAGTCTATATAATTAAAAATGTTAACCAAATTCTCTATTTCACGCGGACAAAGTCGCGGGAACATCTAGTTTCCTATAAATACCTACCAACGCACTCAAACTCTCACATAAATAAAGCAAATCTTTTACGAACACAACCTGCCAATTTCCATTCGCGTTTCGTCTACCTCAATAGAGTCGGACATCATTCGCCTAATTCGAAATATAAACACTCCCAAATGACCATAGACGGCTCGCAACACCCACTCCGGCGACTATTAATGCGATACCTCCATTCAGGTCCCAATTAGATGTACCCATTGACTGGTCACCAACCGGGGCCGGCCACAAATCTCTATGGTGTATAAAAAACTCAACGTCTGTTCGTTCGCATTAAGTGGTTCTGTTAAATCTTGACTAATGCCACAAATACTGCAGTGTGTGTGTCCGTCTTTTTTTATTGATGTTGTGTGGGCGATTGTGGTAGATGTCACTGGTATGTCCACTTTTTACGTAGACCTTAAAATTATCATCATCAGCATTTCGCAGTCCACTGCTGGACCTATGTTGAACTCCAATTGTTCACTAATTTAATCTATCTTGGGCTTCTAGCATGCAGTACTTGCCAGTCATCTTGCGCAAATCGTCTGCACCAACAACAATCTACTCCACCTTGCCTGTGAGCGTCCTACTCTACTTTTTAGAGAAGGGGTATCCACAAAACCATGTTGGGAATAAATGTCTAACGATGCGGCTATCAGGTCCTGGCAGAAGGGGTAGACCCAAGAAGCGTTCGCTTGACGTCATCTTCGATGATATGCGCGCCAATGAACTCATCACCAGGGATGCCGATGAACGTCCTGTCGTCCTAAGGGAAAGAGACGGAGTATGAAGTGGACTGTAAGGGAGCAGCCTATCATCTTTCCGCTCCAAGCCAACCTCATCTCCCCGTGGTGCATCCTGCCGAATAACAAACGAGTCGCTGGCAACCGACTGGTGGCGGTAAAACCATCACAATTGAAGGCGGAGCTAAATACCACAGACCGATGACGGGCAGCAACCCAGCGTGGCGATTATGGGTATATCCTCCAGATGTTTGCCCTAAGTGGCAAGCAACTGGAGAGGCCTATGTCCAGTAGTGGACTGCAATAGGCTGATGATGATGATGATGATGATGAAGTGGACCCCAGGCTCTGAGGTGCAGCTTTTGGATATAACGGGGATTAAATGCTGTACTGGAAATGATGATGTGATAAACGCCAAGAATCTCAGTTCACATCACAAGCCATATTTCTGTCCATTCAAGTTGACTTGACTTTATACTATAAAGTTCATTCAAATCCATTAAATTACGTAGGTAACAAACGGATGTTTGTTACTCTTTCACGAAAAAACTATTATAATATAGCCCATACATCAATTTAACTGGGACAGAACCGCGGTATGCAGCTAGTTATGACAAATGACACAGATCTTCCGTAGATCAAATTAATTTTCATAAAGACCGCGAGTTCAAAAGTGGAAATATAAGACGCAACCGTGTAGTTAATAGAAAGAAAACTATCCAAAAAACGAAAAAATCTAACAGCTCAAACCGCCACGAGAACGGCCGCAGGCGGAGCACAGTATTGTAATATAATATCAGATCATTAAGGCACTTAAACGCGGAAATGTGTGGGTGCGAAAACACCGTAACTAAACTATAATTTGAGATCTATCCGATGGCCCGTTATGCGGCAGTAATCGGCGTGGCCGCGTATAATTGTCGAAGCGGTTTGTTAAACGGACAGTTTTAATTGTAAACACGTGCGTAGGTAAATTTGTGTAATGTCACTGTCATGTGGTAGTCTGTGGATCGCGTATCGACTTTCTATTTGTTTACGGTGTGTTTCTAACTTATTGTTTACATCGGAATAGATGGAAATACAGATTTCACGTAGTTTCAGAAGTATAAAACATTCCTTTGCGGACCAAAATGTAATTGTAATCTTCGCTAAAATGTGGGTTTACATCGGAATAGATAGAAATACAGATTTCGCGTAGGTAGTTTCAGCAATAGAAGTCATTTTGCGGTCAAAGTTCGGCAAATCTTATCTTCGCTGCGTCATCAAAATGGAACACATTGCCGGCACGTAGTATCCTTCTTCCTTTGATATGGGATCCTCTAAATGGGGCTAGAAAAAGCATCTTACGGACCGTCCTGGTGACAACTGACTGGTTTCGTCATTGGTAGGAACTTGGGCTTCTCATTCACTTTCCATCAGGTGTAGGAAAACCATTATGATGTGCTATTCTACTCGTATAAATAAAATGTGCATTTTTTAGAGTTAAACTCGGGATTATCCTGTAGAGCAGCATCTAGAAACTTAAAATATATTGTTTTTGAAGTAGAATTTGTCTATATCTCGCTATTCTCTACCCTAAGGTTGCCTGAAAGAGATTGCCTAAATCGTGCAACAATTGTATACTTTTCTAATTCTTAGTGAATTTGTATGGTATGGTGGTATCTAGCAACACAAAATGTAATGGTATTTGAGTAGGAATTTCTATACCATTTATAACATCATCAAGATAAATCTTCATGACTTCATGTTAATTCATTTAATTCTTTAAAGAGTTTGTTTGCAATAACAATTTTGAAACTCAGTAGGTATTTCTTTTATGACTGAAATTACAATTACAAGTGTAAGTATATTCAGATAGTATATACTTAGACAAACATTATATAGACATAGTAAAGAGTTTCTCTAAAGATAGAAAGCTTAAAGTCCATCAATTTATTAAAATTTATACCGTCATCATAATTGGCAATTCATAATGTCAATAATTGCATACATGCCTTGAAGTTTCTTACTTTCAGCGTGGCGATTAAGACTATATCCGCCATATGTTTGCCCTGAGTGGCAAGCAACTGGAGAGGCCTATATCCAGCAGTGGACTGCAATAGGTTGATGATAATGATGAACTAGGCGACCAGCTTGGTTCAGTGGAAGTGAACACTACCTATGTCACAGGTTATCACAGGTTCGATCCCCGCACAGTACTAACATTCGTGTGCATGATCATGTCTGATTGTTCGTTAGCTATTTATAAATGTCTTGGGTTGTCTTAGGTTATTTTTTTATCAACTAAAGGTCATTAATGCATCGCGGATACCATAAACATATATTCTATATGGCTCTGCTTTCTATACTGACAGTTAAAATTAGGTAACAAGGGCCATTTCTGTGGGCGTAGTTCGGTAGGTCGAATAGTTGTAGTACAGAAGTATATCAGAAATATATCTAGTTAGAACGCCGATCACTTCTTATTTTCAAAGAGCATTTTGATATTTGAACTCTCTTAACAACGTCAAACTCTTAAGACGGCTTCAAATAGATTGCACATAGAGAATACGCGCTGGCGTTAAATACATTTAGTACTTCATCATCTTCATCAGCGTGCAAACTTCCACTGGGCACAGATCTCTCCTAATGACGATAATCATATGAGGGGATTTGCCTTATTCACCACACTTGTCAAACGAGTTGGTGACTATAGTAAGTTACCTATGCTTCTACCCAGCTTAACGCTGCTGCCCGTTTCCTGACATTCCCTTAGTAGTCTTCTATTTGACTTTTTTTTTGCATAATGGACTCTATCACGCGTATATGTTTACGCGGAAGTAGTCTTCTACGACAGTCACGGGACACATGAGATTATACTAGCAAGACTCAAGACAACTAACTACTACTACTACTTTAATAGTCTTGACTAGTCTTGAGTATGTCTTTGCTACTCCCCGTGACGATAGCATGAGATGAGTCTACCCCTTAGTCGTCATCTAAATCCATCTATCGATCAATTTTTAATCCGGAAACTACATAAACATTAAGCGCATTAATTCGTTCTATCCTTGATACATGGCAGTGGCCGAATTGGTGTAAACATATATATGAACTACGGAAACTGTTGTCGTGAATGGAGAAAGAAAGATGTCTTCAGATAAACAATGCGTAGTCTATGTTTACATTTCAATGGCTCGCGATAGGAAAGTAGCACGTTTCCGAAACGTGTTGAATATAAAATTTCATTATTTATGCACTTTTAGATAAAATATAGTGAAAACGTTATCTATTGTTAAGTGATATGATGAGTTATACTTATTTCGTTTAATCCATTTATAAGGAAAAGAATTTATAAATTATAAAGAAATTTATAAGGAAAAAAATACCTTAGAGATGTTGAATCTTCTTTATTAGCTTCTCATACAAATTAGAATTTTAGAGAAATTAGGAGGTGCTACCAATAATATTTATATGATTTATTATTTTGCGGAAGCATCTATCACCTATAGGTGTAGGTACATTACCCGTTTAATGTCTCAATTTAAAGAAAGAAAGAAAATTTTGTGGAAATAGGTCAATTAACTTTTGTATAACACGTATTTTGAGTTACGCTTTTTTTTATCCTAATGCCAATATTAATAAAACTAACTTGAGTAAAAGGTTGCCCAACCCTGGGGTCGGGCTCGACCTGCCGCCACGCGTCGCCCCGTGTGAAACATCTGCACTATTTATTCAATGGAGATATCTGCACTCGCAGGTATTGATAGCATTTTAGTTGGCTAGGGTTAGCCTGGAATGCACAATAGGTTTTAATATGTCAAATCAAGTCAAGTCAAAATCATCTTCATGCATAGATTCTTTATAAACTTCTTTACAGAAATAAATGATATAACAGGTATGAGGTGGGTTGCTTCCCACAACGATATTGAAGGGAATGTACATATCAATACTAGAAAAACTATGCATACCCAATACTAGAAAAACGCTAATAATTTCAGACGTTTCTTAAATAAACATAAATAATAATACGCTGAGTTGTATATATTTAACGTACTTCATAGCATATCTTTCCGTGGGTGTCTTAGAACGAATTATGGGATCCACGGACCAGGAACCAGTTGTTGATTTATCCAGTGGTAGGTCCATAAATCCACGTTCTATTAGATACGCGCAATAGTAGTTTTAGAGCGTTGCAATGATTATACCTAATAGTCTTCACTGAAATTCAGACAATATCTGAACTTGATAATAAAGTAACGAATGCCTCCTAGTGGAAGGCGAGTCACCCCACAAGAACCTCTTTTAGCTACCCATCTTTACGCAATAATGCTGCACTCGCCGGGTATTACTGTTGAGTGCGTCATCTTGGGGCACTCAGACCTAATTGCCCTGCCTGTGTATCCCATCTCACATACATATATTAAATTGTCGCCCATCTGTACGTATTGGGCCTGTGCCTCCACGCAAGCCTTCCCGTGAAATCCAAAAGTAACTAAATGTGTCCGTATCAGCTAATCTGCGAAAACAAAGCATTTATCTTTATTATGGCACTAATTCATTGAAAACCAATTATTTTTTTCTTTGATTTATTATGTAGGGGAGAACAGGGTAATGGGAGTCAGCGGGCAATGGGAGTCACCCTCCTATCCACGAAATCCTACATGAGAGCGACGCCGAAACAGCGTCCTCAGCACCCGCTATGTGCTCCCGCGCAGCCCCGAGCGGGTCGCGCCTCTCAGCATATGCCCCAATGAGAAACGATTGTGTTTTGTTTTTGTGCACCGCTGATATAATTTTACGTAAATGCAAATTAGAAGCTAAGTGTCGAAATCGTTACAGTATGTGATTAAGACATATATTATATACTTACTAAGACCTTCCAAATTTCAACATTCAGTTCAGATTATATCAGTCTGTTAAGGTTTTTTTTTGTTTAAATTTTTTACTCATTAGTGTAATTGTGGGAAATGGGAGTCAGGCACTATATTTGTGAAATTACGTTATTATTATTACTTTCTAAATGCCAAAAGTACGAGGAAAACTGAAAAGGCTTGTGATGCCTGGATAAAGCTTATTCAGCTTGACCATAGATGTTCTATAAAAAAAAGTCATACGAATCCTTTATTCCATTCTCCAGAAAAGGATAAAAAAGGTTCTACCTTGGGACTACATCTAGGACGATTCACTATGGCCTGAGGCAAAAACCAAGCTAGTAAACTGGGAAAAAAATATAATATGCTGGTAGATTTTACTGAAGAAATGTGATGATCACCATTACCCGCATATTGGTGTAATAGGAGTCAAATCTGTTTTTTTTTTAAACACTTACAATTTCCAAAGTAGCTTGCCAAAATGACTGAAACTGATATCTAATGATAGTTTAATAACTAAATTATGTTTAAAGGCGGTTGCAATAAATATTTAGTTTATAAATACAATTTTATTTGAGTTCTCGCTTAAGTGACTCCCATTACCCCGTTTTACCCTACCTATTAACAATCTTATCACTTTTAAAAAATATATAGATATCTGGAATGGCATACTCGTAGGTATATCGATAAACGATGGTTTTTAGTGGTGGTGGTGGTATAGTTTAAGCTTTTCTGCTTTTTTTCTTTTCTTTTCTTTTCTGAAGTCGCAGAAACTTTTCAAAAATAGGTCACTATTGTATCACCGAAGATCCTGACATACAGCCATCCCTACAAAACTCTATTGAATGGAACGCCCCAAAGGCCGCTCATTCGGAGCGTCGTACAAGCTGTACCCGCGCCCGCGGAATGTCCCCGCGTTATTTATGCGCGATGGGCCCCCTTTGTTTTATCGTCCCATTTCAAAAATCGAGTCGGAGTCACTGGCTTAATACGATCAAGACCGATGACTGTAGTCTCGTACTTTATTATATAGCCAACTGACGTCAGGACTACAAAACAATATGGTATCCATTACCCACTACGTCCAACATTTTCTTCAAAATACTGACTTGAAGGTAATCTCGTACTTACATAGCCAACAGATATCATGACTGCAAAGCAATATGGTAACCACTGCGTTCCACATTTTCTTCAAATCACAGTCAAGTCAATAATTTGACGAAAATAGCACTTACATAGCAAACTGACGTCAAAACCAAAAAGCAATATGGCGACTACTAAATTCTGTCAATATCGTCATATTACGCGCAAAATTACGACATTTATCGATAAGCCAGGTGTAAAACACATGGTGGTAGCTCTTCAGAATTTATTTGTTGACACTTTTAAAAAATAGGTCACTATTGGATCAGTGCAGATACAGATACACCTACAGCCAGCCCTGCAAAACTCTATTGAATGGAACGCCCCAAAGGCCGCTCAGGCGGAGCGTCGTACAAGCTGTACCCGCGCGGCGCCCGCGGAATGTCCCCGCGTTATTTATGCGCGATGGGCCCGCTTTGTTTTATCGTCCCATTTCAAAAATCGAGTCGGAGTCACTGGCTTTATACGATCAAGACCGATGACTGTAATCTCGTACTTTATGCGTGGCATTAACAAGCTCCGAACGCATATAGCCCCTCGCCGCTCTATTTATAAAAGTTTACGCGTTTTGTTTCTGTTCGAGTTTAAATTTATACATCGTGTCGTTTTGTTCCGTTAACGGAATATTGTTTCGTCCATTCATTCATAGGAACATGGACTAGGAGTTTGCTGTCTTTTTTTTGGTTCCGTGGACAACGACGATCTCTAGGAGTGTCGCTATCTCAAACCATATGGACGAAGACGTACATAGGCGAATAAAACTCAAAATTTTCAGTGTTATCAACGGCGATTGAACTAATCATTGTAATTTTATTATGGTTAGCGAATTAAAAATATGAATTCGAATGGAGTCCAAATCCGGAGACCTAACGCCGCTTCTGTCGAACGAGCCCTTAAAGACAGAATACTTCTTTATTTATATGTGATATTTAGTATGATGCCATATAAAATAAATAAATAACCCAAGACATCCCACACTAGGCCCCACAGCGCCATCTAGTTCCAAACTAAGTCGAAGCTTGCACTATAGGGTACTAGACTACTGTTAAATTCACTTAGATATTTATTTTTTATAAATAGCATATTATACAAACCAGCAGTGTAGGTCAGCAGCGTTTACCTAGATATAAATAAAACCTACTGCGGTCACCAACCCACCTGCCAAGCGTGGCGACTAAGGCTTCTCCCCAAATGACAAATATCATTGGGCGAGCCTATATGATGATGATGACGATACAAAGCATATTTGACATGCTGTCTCCAAATTATCCACATACCTATATACAGCAGCCCAGTTATATCAGGGGTTTACCTCGTCATGAACGATAATAAGCCGTAAAGTGGTATAAACCTTTGTTTTGTTCTAAATATTGTCTCAATAGTATCGTGGGTCGTGATATTGAATATCAGGTCATAAAAATCGCGACATATCGTCTCTACATAGTTCTTAAAGAAAATTGCAATCAAACTAACAGTCCTTACGTCCTCCGAGCAAATGAAGGAACCTTAATTCAATCTTTGCTCTTTTAAAGCGTCTGTCAGTTTTATGGGTGCATTTATCTCGGGCGTCTCTTAAAGTTTGCTTTAAAATAAATCGGGACAAAGGTAAGAATCCGAACAAGCCGTGGGTGTGACGAAAAGTTTCTTCGAACGGCGAATGGGTACGCGTTTTGCCGACCACAAAGTGCGGTCTGATCTGTGACGGTATGACACCGTCGACCACACTCGGGATATGAACATAGATCTGTTATGACATTGGAGAGAACTTTCCGTGGAAAATCTCTTTTAAAACTGTACCATACTTACATTATTTATAGTCTTGATCAGCCTGCAAACGTCCACTGCTGGACATTAATTGGCACCACACTACACCTGGCAGGTGGTTTGGTGACTGCGGTAGGTTTTCTTCGTACCCGAACGCTGCTTCCCGTTTCCTGAGAGTCGCAAAGTCGTCTTCTACGACTCCCACGGGATGAGATGTAGTGATGCTGTACTAAATCCTGAAACCACATGGACACCTTAGGTATCCTTCCCTTAATTTGACAGGCTCGGTGGCTCATTTGGTAGTGACCTCTGCCCTCTGAGCCAAGGGTCGTGGGTACGATTCCCGCACAGTACAAACATTTGTGTTCATGAAAATGTCTGTTTGTATTGGTCTGGGTGTTTTCTATGTATAATATGTATTTATTTACAAAAAAAAAAGTATTTAAGTAAGTTTATCAGTTGTCTAGTACCCATAGTACAAGCTTCGGCTTAGTTTGGGGCTAGGTGGCGCTGTGTGGCCCAGCGTGGCATGTCTTGGGTTTATTATTCTTTACCAAAATTTTGTCTTGAAAAGATACTTAGAACGTTAACATCGCCTAATTTGTACTTTAATACATATATTTTGTGCTTAGTTTAAAGTCAATATGTAATGAACATTTGTGTTTATTCCGTGTCTGGGTGTTTCTTATATTAATATTTAAGTAGCATAGGTGCTTAAGTACTTACTTTGTGATCGGAGCAATGTATGTGATATTATCTGTCGTCTGATATTTATTTATGTTTATGGAATGAAAACGCTGCCTCTAGATTTCTTAGCTCTTAGTCAAAGCAGATGCACGCCCTACTTTATATTGCCCAAGCAATGATTTAGTGTGTATAGAATTTCTTCCTGCTACGATCTGATATTATGTCTGCATCTATCTGTGTAATGTCTCAATTGTACCAGTTACTTTGCATTCGTGATGCAAAGTTTACGAATGTTTGAGACGCGGTGGTGGTAAGGAGCCCTTGTTCCATGAGTCAATTGAGTTAGGGTTGCTTTTTTAAGAATTGTTGATTAAATTTGGCTATCAATTGTAACTCTTAGGCATGTTTCCTCCTACACTTACGTCGGTCAAGCGTAGCAATGAACACTAGTTTTATTAAGCAACAGACATTTTGTATCATAGTTCATGATCAAATCCCGATTTCACGGAGAAAATATTATTGCAAAGACTTAGATATGAGTATTCTTTATTGCACACCTAAGTTAAATTGACTTAAAACGAAGTGTAGTAGACAATTTTTGTACAATCAGATATGCGGTCTTAGAACGTTACAATTTACTGCCTTACCACTTTTTTTATAGAGGAGAATTAGGTAGGCATCTTCGTGCCGGCGGCATGATGTGTGCTCAGAACTCCCAAAATAGAACAACATATCCACTAAGCCTCCCTGTGTCGCCATTGGGCAGTAAGTTGCAGGGCAGCATCCCTGCCTGATTTGGCCAGCCGCAGGTGACAAGCGGCCGGCACTCTTGGTCCGGGGAGGGCAAATACCTGGATCGCGCCCCCGCACTCACCACTCAGGGCACGACGGAGAGGCTTAGAAGGCATACTGCCTTACCACTTACTCCGACTCCTTACTACCTCATTAGGGCAATAATGACATAAATACCTACCTTTGTTCATGTACCTGTATTAATTCAAGGTCTTTTTATAAATAAGCCTATCAAAAGCCATAATAACAAGATCCCTAAACACTTACAACATAATCGCATCTAGTTTGCATCGAATTTCCATAAGAATGCCAATTATGGTAAACTTATTAAAAGACTAAAACTAAATATAGTAATTAGGGTTACCAGTAGATCAATTTATGTAATCTATTACAACTTGTTATAATGTGGATCCGTGACTAATAACCAAAGGTAATTATATATGTATTACAAATGCACAATGCTTGTGTATTTAGGTCAAATATTTCAAACATTTGTAATATTAAATGCCTGATGATAACCTTCCCAGAATAGTAGAACCTGAGTAAGCGAAAATTGATATTTCAAAGGATTTTTATGATTGAGAGCAAACGGGTCTCAAGGTTAGGTAGATAATTTTCATATTTCTCTACTCAAAAACATTCTCTAAGACCCTTCAATTAATTTTCAATCAATTTAGCTAACTACATTACCGTGTGGTTTCCGGATTAAGAATAGGACCACCCTATCTTATCCCCTAGGTATCGTAGAAGACGGCTAAGGGAAAGACAAAAAGGAAACATTTACTTAATTATAACCGCCACCACCATCAACCACTTACCAACCCGTCAGCCAAGCTTGGTGGATAAAGCAAAGCCCCCCAATGAGACAATATGTACCTCATTATCATGGGCCAATTTTTTTCGTGTTATAATTTCCATTATATTTTATTTGTTACCTACAATGAGCTTGCTAATTTTTTTCCTATATTTGACCGTATTATATTATGTAATGTCATACTAGAAAATCTAATAAAATTAATGACGTACCATGTTTTATCTACTTGCAAATAAACCGCAGTCATCCTAAATTGGCCTATTCAATATTCATACCAAAACACACCCATAAAATATGACACACGAAAGAACTGAATCACACCTCATCCAAATATCAATGAACAAGGCAAGTTGACCACAAAATAGAATCTTCAGCATCGGTCACAAATGTTCTAAATAACGAGCCGTTCGCACGCGAACTCACTTAATGAACCCCAGGCCTGAATGAGACTGTCATTACATTCGTCCATTCACTAACCTTCATTGATAGAAAACCAATTAGTTTGCGGTATAACAGCTCAGCGTTTCGAAATTGGTTTAAGTTGAAACAAAGGTTGGAACTAATCAGATTCCGTGTGAGAGGCCATTAAGAAATTCGTTTCAGATGTCAATCCATAAATTGAATGTAGGTATTACACTTAAATGCTAATAATCAAGTTTATTTTTTGTATGCTTGTATGTATTTCTAAAACCTTTTTAAGAGCGTTAGGCTTTCACTCCGAAACGGGGGGAGTAGTGGTGGTGTGCGGGATTCGTGTGTTGCCAGCGGACAGCCATTTGCAGTGTTTCGGGTAGCGCAAAGGAACTATACAATAACCTAAGCCAAACTTGACCTTATCAAATTTAACACTTGTGATACCTTCGTTGTGTTATTAATGTACTTAGTTAGATAGTTACACTTTATTGCACATAACTATTGAAGAAATACATAATAATAAAATATGCGACTAAGAACTCTAGGATTTAGGACTCTAGCCAAATACGCAAGAGATATCAAAAACAGGTGCACTCTCCTTTACTCTCTTAATCAGATGGAACGAGAATTCAACACTTACCGGAGAGATATCAAGCGCAAGACCAATGGCTTATCGTGATTTCCGAAGCATCATCGCAACTTCCATTCAAATAAATCCAAAACGGCTACCTATTGAGTAATTTCTATAGGGGAAAACCCAGTAACAATTTTTCGTCCTCTCCCCAGGACCTCCGGTTATCTGGTGGAACCTGCGCCCACCAGAACGACGAGACAGAAAAAAATACGCTTAATACACGCCATCCAAGTCACCGAACCATTCACGGATGTTCCATTGATGGAAAAGCAATTTGTTTGTGGTTTAACCATAAAGCTATTAGATGTAATTGCTGAGTTTTGGTCCGGGCAGCCGTTTAGGGCAATTCATTGGAACCGATGAATCGAATTATTGGAAACAAACTAACACTGGTCTGGTCGTAGAGAAATATAAATAAAATGTTTATAAAATTAATTATCGGCGTGTTTTTGTTATTCTAATTGTGTGTGGGCGTTGAGAAAGATTAAGGATCGTATTCGTATTGTGATGTGGCGTGGCAATTTTCTCGGCCGGTTTGGTAAAAAGCCAATTAAAAATAGTAACGCCGGGTCGAAAATCGATGTTAATAGATTATAGTATTTGTAGGCGAGGTAAGTGTTTCATTATAATAGCCTGTTGTATTTGTTAAAATAATAATGTCTCAACATGTCCTGGTGGAAAATAACATGTCGTGGTCGTGGTGCATCCTGCCGTAGAACAAACGAGGCGCTGGCAACCGAATGGTGGCGGTATAACCAGCAAAATTGAAGGCGTAGCTAAATACCACAGACCGATGACGGGCAGCAGCGTCACCGAAGCGAGAAGCTACGCCCTGCGTGGCGATTATGTTTGCCCTAAGTGGCGAACAACTGGAGAGGCCTATGTCCAGCAGTGGACTGCAATAGGCTGATGATGATGATGAATTAACATGTCAAAGGAACAGGCATCTATTTTAGTCTACTTTCTTTTAAGCTTAGGCTCTACTACGTGATTTGGGATGATTATTAATATTATTTATTTTGATATTACAGTCAAAAACAGTTTGGATTATAATAGCATAGAGAACTCCTGTTAGATAGATAGATGGAAAACATTATCAGATACAATAGCTACTTACAAACTAAGTAATATAATAATCGCTTTCTGTACCTGTGGAGGTATCCTCACCATCAGCTCTCAGTCCACTGCTGGACATAGACCTCTCCCAATGTTCGCCACTTAGATCAATCCTGGACTTCTCGCATCCAGCACTTGCCAGCCATCCTGCGCAAATCGTCACTTCACCTGGCTTGAGGGCCTCCTACACTACGTTACATTATACATAGTGCAGGTATGAAATTATTATATTAGTTACGTAACGAGTCAATCTCGAATTTTAATAGTCTACTTTTTTTACGTAGGACCAATCAGAAACAGCATAAAATTTACTCCCCCGTGGCCCTATTCGCCAGATAAGGGATTGACAAGTAAAAAAAACGCGCTCAGCCATTTCGCCAACCAACTTTAAGCAGGAGCCGGTATTTATCCAACATTCACGTACTCTCGTAGACAATGTGTGTGAACCAAACTCATTAGTAGATGGTACACCTACATGCGCCCACGCCGGCTGACCGGTCTGGCGGGGATTACAGCGGATTACCACAGCATTAAACCGTCTTAGACAATAGGTACGGCTGTAATTGTTCACGCCTTTACGATTCGCGCAAACGGGCAGTTTGAATTCGTGGACGAAAATACGCGATATCAAAAATGTACGTTGAAGACTTACAATGCATACCTGTTGCATATTTTTAAAAAATCATCATCTTGAGACTGAAGAAAAAATTGTAAGCTTAAAAGTAAAAACTAATAATCTAGATGGAACGGATGACGAAGGGAGAGGTATAAGAAATAGTAAAGGAAAGGATCTGCGTGATACAAACTATTGAGAAAATGGTAGGATTCCTTGTACGCTTATAAAAACAAATACACAATATGTAGAAGACAAAATAGAAGACATAATGAGGAAGAAGAGGGCTAAGTATAACATATTACACAACAGATTCGACAACAGAGTTGAAGGTGCTGGCAGAGTCCAGGGAAGCGTGGAGATGGCCCCAGCGACAAGAGAAGTTCTTAAGTCGTAAATGAATGATCATTAACAGCGTTCATCTGATGTAAGGGAGCGACCCACCATCTTTTCGTTCCAAGCCACCCTCATCTGCTCGTGGTTCTTCCTGCTGAATACCAAACGAGCCTCTTGCAACCGACTGGTGGCGAAATAACCATCACGGTTGAAGGCGCAGCTAAATACCGCCTGTTGATGACGGGCAGCAGCGCCACCGGATATCGCGAAACCGCCTGCCCATTCTGATTTATGCGTGCCATATGCCATATAGCCTATGTCCAGCAGTAGACTGTGATAGGCAGATGATGATCACATTTACACACTCGTATGTAAAAGTCCCCTCGTCTGAACGGTTAATCTCAGTCGGCGCCACATAACACTGACGAAACACAATTGACTTTTGACAGTCGGTGAGACTGATCAGTTTCGTCACGCACGGCCTGTCGGATCATAATATTAATTAGATAGGATTTCGAGTTTATTTTTAACTGACTTTAACAAAGAATGAGTGGGTTCAAATTTTATTTAATGAAGCTTCTTCTTACAATTTTATTTCTCCAGAGTGTTCAAATGTCGTGGTTTTTAGCAGATTGTTTGGTTTACCCGCATGTCTGGCAATTGACGTACATTTATGCAGGACGGCTGGCAAGAGCTGGATGCGAGAAGCCCAGGAACGATCAAGGTGGCGAGCATTGGGAGAGGCCTATGTCCAGCAGTGGACTGATATAGGCTGATGATGATGATGATGGCGAAACCCCTGTGAAATTGTTTCAGTCGCTTGGGATAAGTGGAGTCTGAGGCATCTTAAAAGCTGCTATATGAGTACTCGTCTGTTGCCACTGCAATTCGTCATGATGAATTGGGCTTCTCGTAGGTGTGTGTGTTATGTTAAAAGATTTAGATCAATTAAAAAGTGTCTCACTACGATTTTTTAAAAATACGTGAAAGACATTATCCGTGCTATCCTATTATTCCTATTCCTATTTCCTATCATATTATATCCTATCCTATAATAATATGAATGCGAAATTTTGTTTGGATGGATGTGTGTTTTACGCATTAATTACTGAACGGATTTTAATGAAACTTTACAGTAATATAGCTTATACGTTGGATTAACATATAGGTTGGATTTGCACAAATATTCACGCGGGCAGAGCCGCGGGCAGCAGCTAGTCTATATATATTTCTGTGCATACAACGGTACAACATATGAACAGTTGCACCTCTAGTTGATGGACTGCCGTTTACGGTCATTACGGGCCCAGATGGTACGTATGGCTGTAACGACAGCCCGCTCCGGCAGCTATAAAATGTTGCAATTGTGTCTGCAAGCGTGTACATATGACGAAGATATGCTGACTTTTAGTGCATTGCTTGCTATGTTACGCTGAAGAGACATGGCGATTTTATATAGGATGACCGATATTTTCTAAAAAGCTAGTGACAAATCTCTTTGATGTTTATTTTCAATCGTGGCTCTTGTTGTATGGATCTCTCGCTCTGAAACTAATAAATATCAGACAACATCGCATATATTGCTCCAATCCCAAAGTCAGAATCACAACGAGCGAAACAAATATTATACTTAAATAGACAAACACCCATATACGTAATAAACACAAATATTGATCACACGAATGGATAACTAATTCAGGGTGGGAACTGAACCCAAATGAGCCAGCGTCGAAAACTAATAAAACGTATAGCCTACATTATACGTTCCTTCAAATGATGTTTATTGTCCAGCATAGTGACTTCCCCTCGTGGGACGGAAAGCAAAAAAGAGCCTCAGGTCTAAGGTCAGTTAGGTCTAACAGTGGACTACGAGAAGCGGATAATGAAGACGTTAAAAGACACAACTGTCACAAGCAGACATGATAGCACTCTCCGTCAAAAACAATTCGCACTCATTTCATATTTCTAAAAGGCCAAGTGATAGCTAGCGGATGAGGATGAATGTAGGACAAAAGGATAATTTGTAGAAAAAGATATAAAAACATAAAGTTTATAAAAAAGGCTGCATCACAGCCAGTCGCCAACACCAAGAGTCATTTCTCTTAGATACGATACGAGATAATTCAGCATTACCTATCAAGCATTACTCGAGCGCAACAAAAGTAACATTCGGGACCGATAGTCAATACATTGTGCAACATTAATTCGCGGCGAGTCCCGATCGCGCCCGCGGCGCTGCCTTTGTGTGACTTCCGCGCATTGTGCCGGCTCGCGTGTGTATGTTTGTTTAGCGGGCGACTTGGGTAGTCTCCTTGGGTTGGGACTAGCGTGGATTATACCGTCAATTTTTAATAGTTGTAATACGAGCTGACCCTGCGTTATAAGTATCGCCACGTTTTTAAGTAATTATTTTTTGTACACAAACCTTGCCCGAATTATAACGAATACATAAAACCAAGAATCGTGCAATTTGCTGCAGTCATTCGAAAGTTATGGGCACACATACATTTAGGAATTATAATAGGCCTGTTGCCGTAAAAATGTAATTAGTCCGTCTTTCAGACAGTTCAAAAATAAAAGACACGTATTTTTTCATTTGTAAATTAGACTAAAAATGACAAAGATATAGTCCGTTAAAATTACGCGTGACGTCAGAGAGTGGGAGTTTTTTCGCCACTGAGACGTCAAAGACCCCCACTCCTACATTTTGATGCCTTGAATCTTTGTTATTTTTTGTCCAAATAAAAAAAGGAAAAATACGTGTCCAATATATTTTTACAATCTAAAATACGAACCTAATATAATGAAATTATTTTGACCCTGGAAACATCCCTATTGTATAGGGTTATACAGATTAACTGACTATCACGATTTAACACGATTTAATGACTATCCAATTTTTCCTTGTATTAGGTATCATTATGTAGGTAGGAAAATATCTTTCGACCTCAATTTAGCAAGATCCTTTGTTATTCTAGTCTAGCCATTAATGAAACTATTCTTCTGCTTTTCTTCATCGTGACTTTATACTCATAACTAAAAGAGAAATTAACCTTTTCCCTATCCACAGCCCGGACACTACAGAATTTAAATAGTTATGTATTAAGTATATGCGGTACACAGGACAGCGAACCTGTTGCGAAGCGAAATGTAACCCTATAGCAGGAAATTTGCGTAAATCCATATACTACCTAATATTCAGGCACATTCTTTCTTGGGCTGTTGATGATGATGGCTATTATACAGGGTGACTTTGAAATCGTTAGCATCCTTTTAAAATAAGAACCTATCCGTGATTCTGACTACCTATCCTAAGTATGAAGAAAATCTATTATAACAAAAACTGAAAATTTTTAAACCTTTAAAATCATATCACCCTAAGGTAGTATGTAGTTCTAATTTAACGAATATGAGGAGACAATTATAGAACCCTTATTCATTATTACATTTACATTTCAAATAATATTAATAAGGCCTTTCATCCCATACTATTACGCCACAAGTCGTGACGACAGAGCTCCAACAGAGAGCAATTCGAACATTCATAAAGCAACACTTGCATTGCCACTGCCGTTGCTATACCAGCCATATTAATCTAATTCTACCTCTCGTGATATAAACTCGAGTTTGAGCAAGCTCATTGGTTGAACAACTATCTGTTTTATTACAGCAAAGATTGTTTTGCAAACGTCACATTAATGTATAAGATTGTTTGTAATGCAACGGCTTAACTTGTGTCTTTGTGATCTTAGAAAATGTATCGAGGATAGAACGGTTTTGTGTGACATAATAAAATTTTGTACTATAGTAGGTACATCAGTGCCTCGTTGGTCTAGCGGACGCACCTAATAACCTAAAGTTGCCGGATTTGAATCGCGGGTCAAGCCAAAAATGTTCACTAGGTTTTTCTATTCAGAAATCACCAATTGGCATCTCCGGAGTCAGGAAGATGGCGGTGACACATCTCCGTGCGTCAGAAAACACGTAAAGCCGGCAATGTTTCAAGCGTTTACATTTCGAACCCTAAGAATTTTATCCTGCCAAGCGTGGTGACTAAAGCAAATCCCCTCAAAAGACAGTTGCCATTAAGGGAGGCCCATGTCCAGGAGATTCAGGCTGGCAATGAGTGGGCCTTCAGGGTGAGGGCGACAGGCCCGATGGGTTTGTTCTATTATGCTTGTCGACTTAACTTTTAGACCTCACGACCGCTTAGCATCAGGTGGAGTGAGGTCATCCTGTAAGCTCTTCCTAAAAAAACATTTAACTTTTATTATAGGACTTTAGTAGGTAAGTTTTATACTTTAAACACTTTTACGATTCTTTGGCAATAAGACGTATTCACCGGTCTATCTTGATATTATTTCTGTAGTTGTGACATTTCACGTAGCTTCAGTGTTGCGATTAAATGTGTTAGATATTTTCTGACAAGTATTTGTGATATATCTTCAGTCGTTTACATAAATACTTCACTTGTTTGGTTTTAATGAAGTCATTTGTGAAATATTCCACTACGAGACAATGTTCAGATGAAGCAAAAAGGAAATATATATTTTTTATATATTTTTTTTATTATATCTATATATTATTTACCTGTACCTACATTTTTTCACTTAATCAAAGGAAATAGTACGCACATTTAAAAATAAATAAAGAAAAATGATTAAAATTAAAAAAAATATATTTTAAATGTTTAATGTGGAGCCGCCCGTCCGGGGAAAGACCTCCACCCTATAGAATACCGCAGCCAAATGACCTCCGGGTTTGTCACAGCGACTTGGGCTTCCCTTTCGCTTTCCATCAGGCGTAGGGAAGTCATTATGACAAGCTAGTACCTATAAAAAAAGTACCGATACACACATGGGTGCATTGGGCTGAAAACATTACCTACATTAGTGTAAATATCTCCAATGTGTGGCCACCGCATCAGACTCATAATCCCTAACTTACGTAACCACATCCGCGAGCGTGAGCATGGCCTATGCACGGGCGCCCGGAGACGCGTGAGTCACCGGTCGTTTCGCGACTGTATCGGCCATCAGAGATGGTATCGCCGGGGTCGCCCAACGGAAGCCGAGCGGGGCGAAAGTTGAATTTTTACGCTGTAACTCACTACTTGGACGGGTTCCCACGGCATGTTTCTGATGGATGTGTTGAAAGATCAGCAGCTGTTGGTAAACTTCGATTGGTGGTCGGTGTAAATGACATATTCCCAAGAGGGCACTATTGTGCCAAATGTGGCACATATTTCGCATAATTTATAAGAAATTATGACAACACGCCTGCCCAGCAGCGCCGTGGCGTGGATGCGCACACCGCATTTTACTAGTCAAAGAAAAGATGTGATTTTAATTATCTTATTCCGAATAAGTTGCCGTTGTTCTAAATCTGACACATACTTCAGATAATTTATTTCGAAATATACACATTTTTTTATTATATGCACGGAGATGTGTGCCAAATATGGGATATGGCTATCCATAGTATAATCGATAATATTATCGATTTTTTTAGACTATCGGTAGTAGATATCGAAACCACTGCTAGGTTCTGAGCCATCAATACTATCGATAATATTGATATCACGTCATCTATCGATACCGTAACGTCTTACTATCGTCGACAATCGTATCGATAATGGATTATCCATCGGCAACACTACCTAAACACGAAGTCGTCGAGTGGCGAGTGACATCAACTATCGATAAGCTATCGAAAGCGAATCGATAGTCGACTATCCATCGGCAACGCTACTAAACACGGAGTCGTTACAGTGACCAGTGATATCAACTATCGATAAGCTCGATCGCGAATCGATAGTCGATTATCAATAGACAACACTCCCAAAAACGGAGCCGTTGAGTGACCAGTGACATCAACTATCGATGACAATCGAAAGCGAATCGATAGTCGACTAATCCATCGGCAACACTACTAAACACGGAGTCGGGCGGTCTGCTACCGCAATACGCGCAGACTGGTTCTCCGATGGTAATGACCCGAGGCGCCAGCTATGACAAGAATAGCAATAGAGGGCCTTGACAAAGAGTTAATGATCAATGTCATTGGTGACAGCTATTTTTATTGCTGGTACGGTCAGCATCAAAAATATTATTTGACTACTCAAATAGCAGCACATGATAGGCGTCGAATTTTTTTTTTTGTATCTATCCACCACATTTTCCATTGGATGTCGATTTAAACGTAGTAGTACTTTAACTATATTAGTAGCGGACCGTAACTCTCGCAAACTGGATCAGTCCTAGATCTAGCACTTGATAGATAGATCCAGCACCTTTAAACCTGATGACTTAACTACCTTTGTATGTACTACGCTAACTACATTAGTAGCGGACCGTAACTCTCGCAAAACTGGATCAGTCGTAGATCCAACACCTTTAAACCTGATGACTTATCTACGTACGTAAGTACATCTATTATATATTTATCTACACTTACTCGAACTAAGTTTGATCGACTAAGTTTGAATTTCAAGGGAATGTAAATTTAAACGTAGTAGTAGTAATACACTAACTACTTACACTAGTAGCGGGCCGTAACTCTTACAGACTGGATCAGTCGTAGATTACGCAACTATTAACCAGCGGACTCACATACTTATACGAGTATGTACTCAGTAATAGCCAACCAGTCCTCTGAGTGGCTATTACTGAGCACACGTATCACGTTCCTACGTGTTGTCATAATTTTTAATTTCGAATGGATGTAAATTTAAACGTAGTAGTAGTACGGTAACTACATCATGAATTAGTAGCGGGTCGTAACTCTCTCAAACTGGATCAGTCGTAGATTCCGCATCGTTGCGGTGATGACTAACCCAGAGTCGCGCAGTCTGCCACCACATTACATACGCATCTTTAAATCTGATGAATAACCTATAGATAGTACGTAAGTATAATTATGTAGATATACTAAATAGGTAGTAGTTTAAAACACGAAGGGATGTAAATTTAAACGTATTAGTAGTACGCCAACTACATTAGTAGCGGACCATAACTCTCTCAAACTGATTACTTTATTACACACATACATCAACTCGCACTCGAATACCCACTCACAAGAACGTGTTGTCATAATTTTGAATTTCGAAGGAATGTTTAAAATTAGACGTACTAGTAGTGCGCTAACTAAGTACTATTAGTAGAGTACGCTATTAGTAGCGGGCCGTAACTCTCACGAACTGGATCAGTCGTAGATTACGCATCGTTGCGGCGATGACTAACCCGGAGCCGCGCAGTCTGCCACCGCGTTACGCGCGGACTGGTTCCGCGCTGCAAATGACCCGAAGCGCCAGGGCTACCAACGTCAAGTTAAAAAAATGTTTCCAGATTTAGAATAGGACCACCCCATCTCATCCAGTGGGTGTCGTGGAAGACTACTATAGAAATATCAGGGATCAATTTATAAAGGGTCGGCTAAACGCATGCGATGCCCTTGTTACCCTTTATTACAATGGAGGCAGACGGCGCGGCGTGTGTTGCCATGTCATCACACTAAGCTCCCGGTGTCCTCGTCAGCGAACATGGAGGATAGCTAATCTACGAAGATCAGCAGTAAATTTTATTATTTTATTAGATATTGACAACACAGGAGACAACACACAATCAAAAGACGAAGCCCTGCAGTGGGACTGATAATAAGGGAATAGGGACACCGTTAAGTGCAGTGTGTGATGGTGGCCGGATAATTATAAATTTGTGGGTAGAAGAACATTCTGGCGCATAAACGGAATCGTAAAATCGCTGCACTAGTCCTCTCCGTGTGTCTTAGTATGCAACGCTAAAGTTTAAAATAAAATAATAAATAAATAAATAACCCAAGACATGCCACACTGGGCCACACAGCGCCACCTAGCCCCAAACTAAGCCGAAGCTTGTACTATGGGTACTAGACAACTGATAAACTTACTTAGATACTTTTTTTTTGTAAATAAATACATATTATACATAGAAAACACCCAGACCAATACAAACAGACATGTTCATGAACACAAATGTTTGTACTGTGCGGGAATCGAACCCACGACCCTTGGCTCAGAGGGCAGAGGTCACTACCAAATGAGCCACCGAGCCTGTCAAAGTAATTTTATTTGTTTTAAACGGTTCTATTAAGCTCATCATTTTATTATTAATTTTTGCTATAAACGATTAAAAATATATTTTTGATACATAGCCATCCCTACTGATACACTTGCGGAATTTATACGGCTGTATAAAATTTATGCCGACGCCCCGAGTTTTGCGAGCTCATGTTTTGGTATAGCCTCGTTATGTGTGATCGTGTCAACTTAATTGTTGATTTGCTGACTCACTTCATTTTCGGCTTTATTCAGTTTCTCTGTACGAAATCTGAGAGATGTTTATTTTTTTTTAATTCAATTTTTTTTAATATTCTATTAAGACAACGTAATGTCCACGTTGTCTTAATAGAATATTTAAAAAAACGCGCCAAGCGTTTGAACACATCAAAGTACAGTTGACCGGTGTTCTGTCACATGAACCATAATCATCATATGTTTTTCCAATTAGTAGCGTCAAGGGAGAAAAGAATAACCTCAGTTTACCGGCCAACTGCGTTTTGACGTGTCTCTCTAATCACTTGACATTGGCGAATTATACACGTGTGATAGAGTCCATTCCCAACAAAAAATTCCCATCTTTTTTTTTTAGTTTATTTTGTCATCATCATCATCAGCCTGCTAACGTCCACTGCTGGACTTAGACCTTCCCCAAAGACAATTGTCGTTTGGGGATTTGCCATGGTCATCACGCTTAGCAGACGACTTGGTGACTGCAATAGCTTTTATTTAAGCCCAGATGAAATCCTATTCCCAATCTTTCACTGTACATTCTATACGACTTTGGAACTCCTTACCCCTTTCTATCAGACAATCCCAAACACTTCCAGCGTTCAAGTCTCGTGTTAAAAGTTATTTCCTGTCCCTGTAACATCTCTGTCCTTTACTCTTCTATCTAGTGTCTTCTTTTTCCTTTCCGATTTCCTTCAAGCTGTTTAGTTTTACCGAGTCCATAGTATTATATGTAATATTTAGTTATTATGTTTATATTAAATATGTATTAATATATTCTATTTACTTCCATCATTTATTTATTAAAAATATTATTTATCTTAATTGTAATCAGTTATGCACTACTTTACCCCTCTCTTCAGCATATATCCTCTACCTGAAGGTTGTCTGGAAGAGATCGCTTTCGGCGATAAGACCGCCTACATTGTACTACTATATCTGTATAACATCTTTTTCCTGTACATTTTATTTTGGTGCAATAAAGAGTATCTATCTATCTATCTATCTTCTGTCCATTTCTTATATTCCCTTAGTCGTCTTCCACGAAATCCACGGGATGAGATGGGTTGGTCCTTTTCTAAATCCGCAAACACCACAGTCAAAGTTATCCGACCATTGTAGTTAGAACTTATTAAACAGATAAATAAATGTTTTTTACTATTTACCAACTGCTTAGGCCTCCTGTTTAGGTTAAATGCTATACTTACTATACAAATATGTATAAAGTAAGTACGTAAGTATGTATATGTCATCATCATCATCAGCCTATTGCAGTCCACTGCTGGACATAGGCCTCTCCAGTTGTTCGCCACCTAGGGCAAACTTCTGAAAGATATACCCATAATCGCCACGCTGGGCAGGCGGGTTGGCGATCGCAGCGCGTAGCTTCTTGCTCCGGTGACGCTGCTGCCCGTCATCGGCCTGTGGTATTTAGCTAAGCCTTCTATCGTGATGGTTTTACCGCCACCAGTCGTTTTGCCAGAGCCTCGTTTGTTGTTCGGCAGGACGCACCACGGGCAGGTGAGGATGGCTTGGAGCGAAAAGGTGATAGGTCGCTCCCTTACATCCTGTATGTATATGTACTAACTTATAACTATTATTGTGTACCTAACAAACTATTTGATTTGATCATCGCCCACTCTATCTCTGTAATAAACTACTTTTTCCTGTTATGCCAAAATCATGAAGAGTGAAACTATAGGGAAATGATTCGCTTTTATGATGATTCACAACTGATATGAAATTGTGAAATGGATGACTTTAGTATTGACCAGATCAATGACGCACGTAAAACGTAGGTAGGGTACATCACATTGTAACCGCTAAGCTCTCATCCGGCAGAAACAATAAAATTCAAATATTTTTGCTTATCTATCATTAAGTAGCAGACAGCTCAGCTCAGCTGTCAGGTGGCTGACCTTAACGGTCCCGGGTACAATCACCGATGGGTTCATTTTAAATATGGGACTTTACAAAATGGTTCCAGGATTCGTACACCCTGGAGACGAATACTATTCTTCCTCCAGGTAACAGAAACATAGACGAGCATATTTCAGTCTTAATTCAATGTAATAAAGTCATCATCATTATCGCAGTCCACTGCTTCTCCAGTTGTTCGAGATGTTTTATCCATAATCGCCACGCTGGGTAGGCAGGTTGGCGACCGCAGGGCTTAGCTTTTCGCTCCAGTGACAGTGCCTCAAGTCATCGGCCTGTGGTATTTAGCTATGCCTTTAGTTGTGAATGGTTATGTGATCAGTAGGTTGTAATAAGGTAATTAACGCTTATTGAGAGAGGGTGGCGAACATTAGGAGAGGCCTATGTCTAACAGTGGACTGACACTGGCTGATGATGATAATAAGAGAGAGAAAGTAAATGAAGTTCTGAAGTGGATACAGTTTTCCGGCAAACGTAGTGTAGGACGCCCTCAGGCCAGGTGGAGTGTCGATTTGCGCATTATGGCTAGCAAATGCTGGATGCAAGGAGCCCAGGATGAAGCAAAGTGGAACACAATTGGAGAGGCCTGTGTCTTAAATGTCTTAATTTTATTACAACTTATGTCTTAAACTTTTGATGTTGCCCTTCATACGGCACTATCTATAGTTTCAGGAAAATCGATCAGTGTGCTTTCCCTATCAATTTCTTTGTTTTTATAAATTTAATTAATAACTAACCACATATTCAAGTCGGCGTGCAACATGTTGTACAAGAGAGTGAGTTTCGTCATCTTATGTTGGAAGCCAAGATTCACTTAGGTTCACTGAGCCTATGGAGTAAGTATTACATTTTATTTTAAGATTGACTTTATTCCAAATATGATTGATCGTTGATACTTGCTACTTGAAACGAATTAAGATGAAAGAAATGCAAACAAAAAAGATTATTATTCAATCATTTATTACCATCGATCTACAGTAAAAGGAATACATACATATATAAGTAGTCAAAAATATTAAATATAGTTTTATACATCTAAAACTAACTCAAAAATATGGCTAATGACAGACTTCTGTCCATTTATTGGCACATGGGATAAATTACCATTTCTACTTTTATATAAAAAAAAGGATTATTAAAGCATAAGCGGTTTAGCTAGTGTCTCATATGACATGTCATATATAACATATTTATATATCGTGTATACAGACAATAAAACATGTAAACAATTTTATATAACCTTACCGCATGTATTTCGCAAAAGCATCGAAATATGGCAAAGTTAAACAGAAGCCAATTAGTGTAAGAAAAATATAATTTTCCGAATCGAATATCACAAATTAAAAGTCTCATTACAAATACTAACATAACTTGTGCGTATATTAGCAAAACAAATTTGAATTTTCAAGACGGAAAATTGAAAAGTTTTTTAAGCTTAACAGAGTTGCGGTCTTAAATTAAAATAAGTTTTAGTAATAATTGCGTTATATTACATTATATAACCTCTTTACTCAAAGTATACCTTTAAATATTCTCATCATTCTAACCTCTTAAGTTTTGCAACACTTATTACTTATTGACCTTTGCGATAATTCAAATTATTAATTTTATTTCTTTTACTCTACATTAGCTAAAGTGCACGTTCTCAGCGCAATACCATAAAAATGAAAATAATCTATTCATGAAAATATGGCTTGGATATTGTATGTGAAATCTAAGTAATCTTGAGTCAAAGCTAAAAGAAAGTGTAAGAGTTATTACTATTACATATGATTTATGTGCAACATACTTTCGACTTTAGATTAATAAGAATATACGAGTTTTACTTTCCTTCCTTAACAAAACAATCTTCATTTACTACCCATCTAAGAATTAGGAACAACCCAAAATATACATTAAACAATGGAATGTTTCACTTAATAAATACTAAGACGAAAATATTATCAAATTTTTCTCTGTTATTTCACCAAAATGTGTATTTAATTTTAGAACCACATACGTTCTACGTATTAAATGCTTAACAGTAATAACAATGTTTTAAATATTATAATATAAATATTATTTTACATTAAAATATAGCTAAGCAGTGAAGCTGTTTATTCTCTATCCTTATCCTAATAAATACTATTTACAAATCACCAGAATGTTCAGCTATATTCTGTTATTAAGTTTGAATTTGGAATAATTAGTTAAATGCGTCAATAATTCGGTACCGACCTATAAATATATTATTTATCCGGATATTTAAAAAGAATAAAAATAAGAAGGCAATAAAAATAAAAAGTTTATAATAAATATGATTATTCACGCATTTATCTAAATATTCCTGTACAAACCTTTTTGTTTGCCACTTAAACCACAATAGAGATTTGAATTTGTATGTATCACAAAAGATAACCAATTTTGTTCCAAAGATTTTTTTGTTGAGACCGAGACGCTAACATTCTTAACATTATACCAAAACATTGCAATATCCCATTCTGGCTGTATTAATGATGAAGCACGAATACTGTTATGTAAGAAGAGAGTTAAATTTCAATCGACAATGATGGTGACGTCACAGTGGTCTTGGGGTTCTTACGTCACCATCGTAAGTACATGGTCTCCTTCGATGGATTGTAGTGGATTTCTCTGTAACAAAAAGGGTTTTATTAGGCACTATCCTATGAAGTGTTCAGTGAACGTTGTTGTTAAAGAAAATTAAGATGTAGAGACCATTATCCAAAGTTACTAAAATGCTTGCAGGGGCTATAGAGCACGATCAGAGCATTTTAATTTTGTTAATTAACTACAATTTTGCGGTCCTCATTTCAACATGTAACTCTTTGATTATAGCATGGCTGTTGAGTACCTTCTTGTTTTTTTTGGATAGCAATTAACTCCAAAAAATCTATTTGTTTTAAATTTGATTTTTTTAATATTTGATAAAAATTGTTTCCCTTTTCTTTTAACAAAGTAGTTTTTAAATCTCTTTCGTAATGCAAGGTTATTAATATTATTAAAATGTTTCTTACTCTATTGTGTAAGAGAGACCGCTGTAGTTGGATCGTGCTTTCTCCATCACCTTCACCGCCACAAGCATTGACTACATCTACAACAATTGAGAAAAAATATTATTAGTCAATCCAGATAAGAGCAAAGAAATTTTGTTTTTTTTTTTCTTTTTTAACCCTCTTATAAATTGTCACGTCTAATTATAAAAATCATCTAGATCCATATTACTTGTTAGGTGAATATTTTTGAAAAATAAAACCAATCTGTTTCTTTAGTTTAATATTATTGTAAAACCAATTACATAATAGGAAATCAAACATGCCGAAATAGGTGTTTACAGTAAATTTTTGTTACCAGATACAGATAATTTTGGTGCAAAAGAAACCAATGTGCAAATGAGTGACAATAGTTAGTAGGTAAGTCAAAGAGGATTAAAAAACACCGTTACCATAAACAATAATAACACAAACAAACTAAAACACAATAGACAACGGTAAAAATACTTCTATTGTTCTAAAAATTTACAAAAGACGCCATTGCAATCCTAAAATAAGATTAAAATATAAGGCTTAAAAAGTCGCAGATTTTTTTTGGTATTTTGTTTACAACAAAAGGCGTGTTTCAACATTTTAAAAGGATTAACGTCTGACAATCGGTCGACGTCTTCTTCAGAAAGAGTATTAACCGTAACTAAAGACTTTGGTTACTTAAAATAAAAAAAGATTTGGGTTTAAGGACATTTGCAGTTGTATGCGTCATTTAGTTGGTTAACATTTTTTGTTTACTTCATATTATTTGCAAATGTTATACAAAGTATCTTTATATGCCAAATACACTTCTAAACAACTGCAATTGAAATTGTCTGTTAATAATAAGCGATCATTATCTCCTAACTCTTTAGTTCTCTTTCATATGCTGGTGAGACTATAGTTAGCTGCTATTATAGCTATTGATCCTGCTGATCATGCGTAGGACGCCTTAATGTGCTCTCCGATGCACGTGGTGTTTTTCAGCTAGCCCTGTAGCTACTGTCGAGTAATTCTCTGACAAAAATAACTTGAGAACAACACAGATCATAAGAGGTACTTGCAATGACTAAACCAACGAACGAGAGTCTGTCCATATCTTCTTCTCAGCATTTAACGTTCACAGCTCAACAAATTACGCCTCTTCTATTAAATTCTATAGAATTCCCTGCCGTCTTTTTAATATCGTCGGACCATCTATCTGCATCTCGCTGCTGTCAATATAGTGCCAACAATAAAAATAACCCATTTTCACATAGTATTTATTCGCTTGAGAAAGCCAAACCATCTGCATTCACATGATTATTGGACATTTTTCGAGAAAAAGACGACCGCTTACATTTCAATTCTGCAAAGGACGAAAGTGGCACTGAAAATAGGCAGATAAATATCCACGTAAATGATAGCACTCAGCTGCTTGAGAAAGCGAAAGCATCCCCATTGACATAACCACCACACGGTTTTCGAGAAAAGGTCGATCGTTTACAACTCTACCACAAAGGACTAAAGTGGCAACTATTTTATGCAAATGAGCCTGAAGGTCGTCTGATGGTAAGTGATCACTTCAGCCCATAGACACTGAAACACCAGAGAAGTCACAGGTGCGTTGCCGGCCCATGAGGAGTTTGTAGGTAGTCGTATCCATTCGGAGAAGTTGCAGCTGGAAACTGTTTCCAAAGAAGCGTTGCACGTGGCAGAAACGTACCATGAAAGATTTCCAACTATCAAAATGATAAGAATGAAAATAGGTAAGTAGATCAAAATTCACATAGATGATAGAACTAATCTGCTTGGGAAAGCGAAGGCATCTATTGACATAATCATCGCACAGTTTTCGACATAAAAGTCGATCGCTCTCGTCCCGATATCGCAAAGGGCGGAGGTGACGCTGCGGCATTTATTCACTTCCGCGCGACACTGGGCCAGTTCGTGAGCGCGCACCCTGTATGTGCGACTGTGGGAAAAGAGCTCTTTGTTTTTAGGATTATACAGGGTGAATTGCGATGACGAGGTTTTAAGGAAAACATAAACAAAAACAATTAGGTTGTTATAGTATCCAATAAAAGCTTTAAGGATTATAAATTGGTATCTAATAAAATCGATGGAGGTATATTAACCACCTAATCTCGATCTCAAATAGTGGAAGTATTTTTTGTTGCGACAAATGATATAAATCATCATCATCATCAGCCTGCAAACATCCATTGTGGACATAGGATTCTCCCAATGAGAACTTGTCACCACCCTTGGCAGGTGCGTTGGTGCCCGCAGTAGGTTTTATGCCCAGGTAAACGTTCCTGTCCATTTCCTGATATTTCCTTAAACGTCTTCTCCAACAACTACCGAATGAGATGAGCTTTTCTAAATCCGGAAACCAAGACACGGATTTGAATGTCGTCTGATAAAAAGTAGGTACTAATCCTAGAACAGATAATCCCAACCACCCTGTGAACATGACAAGATTTCTCAAGGGGCGCCTAATTAACCGCTGGCGGCACCTCGGCCGCGAACAATTGTGGACGCTTGCAAGCGCGATATCCCACTAGATTGTCGAGGAAACACCTATTCTCTTCGCTAGGGTTCTGTCGCACAACTGTGTGTCAGGACTGTCAACGTGAGCCGATTAAAAAAAAAGATCTTAAGTACCAGTATGCAAGATGTCAAGATCTATTGGTTATATTGGTGGTTTTCGGATATAAGTAGAATAGAAGCATCTCATCCCGTGGGTGTCGTAGAAGACTACTAAGGGAATATCGGGAAACATGCAGCAGAATTACAAATCCCCCCATAACAACGGTCTTTGGGGGATATCCAGCAGTGGACGTTTACAGGTTGATGATGATGAGTAATTTCTAATTGTAGCGGATGATTTTCGGAAAGAATAATCAAATGGGCAGAAGACAAAGTAATACGGCCAAACTCTATGATCGCTTGTATTTGAAAATTAACCTAAATTTCATCATTTAAGTGTCAAACGCATGAACACCCCGAAAGTTAAATTAAACCTATTTAAATAGCATCACAGAAAAACAATTACAGTAGAACACATTCACGCACCTCGACATCCCCAGTCGGAATCGATAATAGTTTAATCGATTCCCCGTCAACGGCTCTGGATCGATAACGATGGCGAAACCCTGCGCGAACGCCGATGACCCACTGCGTTAACTAAATAGGACATCGGGCTGTTTCTAATCTTAATTAAGTGAATTGGATCTTTTGTTTGCGATCCGCTAGATAGATTAATGCTACCGGAGGTGGGCATATAAATCGTTTAATCGATTTTTGGTTAAGAATCGATTCATCATAGTCAATCTGTTCCTGTGAATTTAGTCATTATTGTCAATTAAGAGAACGGTAAGCAAGAAGTGGGTGAGAAGTAGCTTGTTGAAACCAAAAATAAAACTATTCCAAGACGATACTGATAACGTTTTATAAAGCTTTCTTAAAGTGAAGAAGATTCAATGGTTCCAGATTAGAATCCCAAGTGAGTAGTCAAAACCGTAAAACGTTTACCTAAGTCTTTTTACTAATTTCTTTCACAGCAGCTTAGTTCTGCAGGCCAGCTGATTAAGCAAATCATAAGTAAGTATACTTAAACATGTAAGTACTCCCTGTTCATCATCATCATCTGCAAACGTCCACTGCTAGTCGTAGGCCTCCCCAATGACAATTATCATTACTACCTGTTAATTTACCTCAATTATATCAAGAGCCTAATGTGCTTTCTCATGCATACGGCACCATCAATGAAATTAACTCCGGCTACTGAGTAATTTCATCGCAAAAATTTCCGGCCACTTTTTTTGTACACTTTCGGCAACAATCAAAGGTAGTCAAGCGCCTGCAATTTCCCCAACAGAAGACACTACGGTTCAGAAGAACAATCAGTAGCGTACCGCCCAGGGGTCTCACGTTACTATCGGACACAGGACGGAGGTTTCACACGCAATCCCTCATTATACGGACATGTACTGTTACCGCTTCTGGTTACGAGTGCGATAGTGCTGTTGACCTTACGAGTTTGCGATCCAAGTTACCGATCGGCTCCAATAATTGGAGTGGAGGAACGTGTATCGTTTGACGGGTCGAGATCGTTTTTGGTTTTTATTGGGAGCATTTTGAGGTCTTGCGATATTACACAGGATATACTCGTATCGTATAGTACCAAAGATTATGAAGATGTATCAGCTCTTTTAACATCAATATTATTCTTCAATGATTTCGTAAACTGATGTAACGCTATTACTAACGATACATTTTCAACATCCAAAATTATTTTCCTAAGAATGTTTTTAGAAATGGATAACTGTTTTTAAATAACAGTGATAATAGGGATTGTTGGTTATAAGACTAATGAAATTCAACTAAACAGAAACCCCAATAATAGATGCACAAATATTAAAACCAGCATTGATACTCCTTCAAGACAAACGTTACGTGTGGAATCTGACGCGTAATGTGAATTAGGTACATGTAACACCAGCTTGTCTAGCGGTATCTGTTTGAATGAACAAGAACAGTAAGAAAAGGGCAATAAACGAACGGTCATAACAAACCATTCCCAGTAACGCGCAAACGGTTTCAGAGGTTCAGGAGGCCGTAAACTCAAAATAGGAAGTCTACATCCACATACATGGGCCGACAAATTGCCGCAATCATCTCGGAACGGTTGCTCGGTGCACAATGTTGCTCCTTGTAAGGGGGGGAGGCATAAACTGCAAATTATACTGGCGCGGTCACGTGTGCTCCTCTCGGGGGCTACCGCGTTCGCACAGTTTCGGGAGCATTAGAGGCGATTAAGCACCGTTAACACAAGAACACATCACGAGCTCACGGACGGTCGTGAGCGATCTATCGGCTATCTCTCGGTAGCAGAATGCGGTTCGCCCTCGCGAGATTCACACGGAAACTTTTGTTGTGAACGTGCTTTGGAAGTTTCCCTGATTCCGCCGATTGGGAGGATGAATGGGAACAGGTGGGATTGTGGAATGGGATTGTTCCGTTTGTGTTATCATTTCAAGTTGTAACAAATGGAACAAAGTGAAAGTTCATCCTAAGTTCAGATACTAAACACAAGGGATATTTGGGTGCTTATTTGATAAGGCTTAATTGGGTTTGATTAATAAACCATAATAAGGTTTTTGACTATATTGGATCTACATGTTATGCCATGATTAACTAGAAAGACCAATTAAGTTTAAATTTTCCGCAATTCGATATTTCATGGGATTCTGTCTTAAGGCACTGCAAAAATTCTTGCACTTTTTGTGACAAGCTTGCCATTTAATAAAGCAATGGTAGGTAATTAAGGTCGAACTGCCTTATGACATTCCAATGGAACCCTTTGAAGGTAAAATGTCAAGAAAAGGGGTCAGTTACCATTCTGCGCGAAATCTCAGCGCATTCTTGTGGGGTAACGCTAAATGACAAAACGGAAGCTTTATTTATAGGCATTTCGAGAAATAGACAAAGCGTGAGGATGTGGCATTAGCTAGAAAATGTTACTGGAACTAATGGTTTGTGTATGATTATGTTGTGTTTTAAACATCGAATCTGGTTTCACATTGCAATTTTCGTATAAAGCGTGTAATTTCGCCAATATATTTCCGTATTGGGTCAATTTAAGAAACTACTCTTTATAATTAGTTATTGTGCGTAAATTTTAGGATGTTCAGTAGCTTTTCTACTGATAAATGAACAGTGTTTTATTTCTACATAAATACAGTGAAATATTTTACATCAGTTCACTATAGTCAAATCTTATTTATCAATGCATTAAAATGGATTAATACCAATTAACCCTCAAGCAAAATTTTGCACAATAAAGATGTTTCATAAAAGAAATATCTCGTCCGCTAATGAAGAGGCATCAAAGGACAACTACAAATTCATACACTTCACAACCCTCGGCTACCAAACTCATTGTATGTTAATTAACGTGACAAATCTTGCGTTAACATAGGTGACCTGTCAACGGGTGAATGGACTTTTCCATCAAGTTTAGACGTGTAATGAACATCTTCATAGCACTTGGATACGTAGGGCTGACCAGCAGGTATATTGGTATATAACCTATTGTGGCAACAAGATTGTCGTCAAATATAAGTACCCCGAGCATCGGAAAGCAAGTTAAGCTGTTGATATTGCGCCTTATCTTGCGACAGACGTGTCATTACATCCAAATTACAAATTTTAGCAACTAAAATTAATTTGATTAACCTCTTAGTGACTTTAACTAACTCGGCTGCAAAACTATATCTTTCTATTATATCAGGAATAATCCCATTTTAAATGTTGAAGTTTAAATGTACCGAATATACGGTTATCTCTCATGGCCATATCAATTCAACATTAAACCATTATGTTTATTTTTAAGGTCTGGTTTGTTTAAATAATAGCTTCAAAACGTTAATTTAAAGTATTTAAACGCCAATTAAATAAGTCTTGGCGTGAAATAGATTTGTATTTATACTGCGTGGAAGTTTTGTCTGAGTGATCTTATCATGGCTACTTTGCATTTCACAGTCAGTGGAACTACTACTAAAGCTTACAAAATCATAGACGTTGAAATAAGTTTATTATTACAAAAGTAGATATCTAACAGAACGGCTAATTCAGTTTGAGTAATATATCCGCTTATCTTGTACCAAGTAAGAGGACTTTGATTTCTTATATTTTCTACACTTTTTATAAAATGTTCATAAGTTTTAGTAGTAAAGACTTTCCCAAGCTTGAGTATAAGAAGTGGCGAATATCTGAAGAGGCCAATGTCCAGCAGTGGATTGCGAAAGGCTCATAATGATGATGATGATTATAGGTATAAAAATTAGAAAAGCAATGTAATAAAAGTAGAAACCTTTTAAAATAACATTTAGTTGTGGTAACAATATACATATATATGTAGTTCGAAGGTTATTTTATATTTCAGTAATTTTTCCACAATAAAAAAATAGCACATGTGATTAAAAATTTCATTTACATTTAACGTGCCTGCATCCGGCATTTTGTTTAAACAAAAGAAAATCCATTGTTTCGACTCCGTATTCGGCCGTTGGAGGACATACAGGTTAAACCAATCTACTGTATAAGACGACAGGTAAAGATATAATATCTAGGCTCTGTAATGCTAGTAGCCAGGCCTATCACATAATACAGGCGAGTAGCTCTGTGAAGGGTTGGACCCTAATTCCAACAGACATGTTTGCCGCAGCCTTGTCTTGTCACACCTGTGGTTGTGACCGCGAGTTAAGTAGATCAAAGGTATGCCAGTAATGTATGGTAGGTATAATATGCTGCCCATTGTATGGTCAGTTTAATGTAATTACGCAGTCTAACTTTTCGATTTGACTTTAAGTTATTATGTGCATTCGTTTTGAATATAGAGTCTTGTTAGGAACTTTTAGGTATGTAGGGTAGGTATAATTTTATGCTATTTATATATGAGTATGGTATGTTCAGTCAGTTTAGTGTAATAACGCGGTCTAACTTTGTAAATTTAGCTTTAAGTTTTGTGCACAAGATTGGAATTTAGAGCCCTGTTAGGAATGTGTAATTGAATGCATATTACATCGCCAAAACTGTTGTGAAACTGTTTATAAGAATTTCTCTCTAATTTCTCAATACCGAAAAGATAACCTTAAAGGAATATTCTTCGATGAAAGGTATTATTAATTATAAGTATAGTAAACCTTTCGTTAAAATACGAGTGTAATAATTAAAAACCTAAAGTAAAAAAAAATAAAAAGTATTCTTGTAACGGTTATTTCATAGCTAGATTTAATTTCCTTAGTTAAAAATGTTGTGATCTGCTTATTCAATTTTCATTTAAAAAAAAACCTAAAACAATGAAGTAATAAAAAGGTTTAAAATTAGTTAAGGTCTGCTTATTGACTTTTTGCCTTTATCTTTTATCTAGAATATTCAAAAATAAGAACTGAAAAGAAAAAAGTTATAAAAAAGGTTATTATTGAAAAGAAAAAAGAACTCACCTGTGCTGGCGAAGATTGTCCTGCCGTTTGAAACTCTTCCCGCAAACCTCACAGCTGAAGGAGAGTTCGGGGCTCTTATGAGTGCGTTCATGTATCATCAGGTTGTAAGACTTGGTGAAGCGCCGTTGGCAGTACTTGCACACAAACTCGCATTTTGGACGCAGCTTGCGCCTAAAGTCCCGTGTGTGGTCTTCGTCGATCTGCATCACAGCGAACATTTTGTCTGGACTATGATGTGATGCTTGCAACGGGCGGGGCTTGGGCGCCTGCAGAGTGACAGCTTATCAGTGGACGCGATTTGCGACTTTATCGCGACTACGGAAAGTACGTTTCTCATTGGCCGCGAGTAGATAAGGCTGGACTGTCATGCAGGGTACTGATTACAGACTTGGGACGGACTAGTTTCGCGATTCTAAGGAGGAGTATGATGAGCGTTTTTAAAAGTTCGCGCGCGTTTGATCGTACGAGAGACAAATGATGATGATTAGTATTTGACATGAATGAAATGACACATGAAAGAAACCTTGAAGATTTGTGAGAATCTGCAAAATTTCTTTATTAAAACTTTACTAACATGCACAATTATTATAATGTTAGACTTAGGTCAGCTGCCACGTAGAGCTGTGAACGCCATTTATGAATAAAATCAATTTAATGCAAGCTTTATAATCTGACCTGCAGGTCAAAATAATTTAATACAACACTAAGACCGTGTACGTTCACAGAATACTAAGTGGCAACTTATCAGTGAGAAACTTTACGATATTGCTCACTTAACAAGTGTATTAAGCAACGCTTAATCGTCCAGAATAACTAAAACTACTTAAATACAAAATACGCACCTTCAATATAGTTATAACGCCGATGATTTTATTGCTTTATGAATACGTATGCATATAACACTTTCACTGTGATATTAAGAGTTTATCATTGAAAAATCACCTTTAAAACTTTGTAATTAAGATTGCTTTTGGTTCGTTTACGTGGTGTGCGTAAGCGCAGACGTCGTGACGTGTCAATGGCTAGACGTGCGACCGAGAGCGGGTGCGTTTGCCAACTGCGGCGAGGGTGCCGAACTACTGATAACATTACGCGGAAGGCGCGCGCCCCACCACGTGCGCCCGCGCACAGGTAGCGGCCGAGCGGCGCGGAAAACGGTGCGGTAGGCGGATTTTATGCGACATTTATCGTTGATCCTGATCGTTGGGCGATCCGTTACTATGACGTTTCAATGCGGCGGTCTTGTGTCGGAGATTGTCATCGGAACCGTAACAGTGTTGAAAGTGAGATTTTTGATGATTCGAAGATTTGCCTTTGTAATGCTTTACAAAGTGCTCTTGAGGTGTTCCTAACGACTTTTCATTATGATGCAGACCTGCCAAAGGTCTTAGATTTGGATATCAACGGTTTATTGAGGCTCAAAATGTATCAACAAAAAAGTTCTTACGTCCATTTATGGAACTTTAAAAGCATTCATTCATTTACGATGCCTTTATAGAGTTCTTATTTCTTAAGCGCTTTACTTCACAGTAAATAGAGTCCAAAAACTGGCGCCTAATCTCGCTCCGGTCATGTCAGCATCAAGTGTTTAGGCAGTCACTTGATGTTCTAACGAGTAGCCTAGCTCCGAAGTGACACCGAAACTTCGGCAATAAACTTCCGCATTCCGAACCTCCGATGGCTGGCATGTGCTGGATGCGAGAGGGCTAAAAGATCGATCAAAGTGGCAGTGGATGTTTCGAATCTTCGGTTAGAAGTATTAACCGACAAAAAAGAAGAGTCCGAGTGAGCTATCACCACATCATGATATCACCCATCCCGGCAAAAATGTGTCGATTACACACTTAACACAGTACTTTCCATGCAGTGCGGTGGGAAAGCCGACTGGCTCGCGGCGCTACCGTGGTTTTCACTCACGACATACGGCCACTTATTTCGGCACCGGCACTCAAATTGATGATGATTTTCGGCTTCTGTCATTACCGTGACCTGGGGCATAGTGTACTTTGAGAGTACTTTATAGATTGCGTTTGTCGGGTGTTTTCTAGGGAGCTGATGTGGCCAATTAATGGAAGCTGCTTGTTGTAATTTGATGGATAAACTCGTAACAACTATTGGCTTCCGTGTCATTACTATGCGCAGGGCTTTGAATGTTACTCTTTTTATATGTACAAAGTAGGTTTGTTCTAGGGAGTGAATGTTGTGCCCATTGGCGACACTGAGGGATTTAGTGGGTATGCGCTACCCTTGTTGGTGTGAGTCCCACACACCATGCAGTCTTCCCCCGGATTCGGCGTGAAGAAGTAGGTGCCTAAAGCATTCCTCTCTTTAAGAAAAAGGTTTGTTCTAGGGAGGGTATGTTGTAACCAATTAATGGATAGCCTCCATATACAAACTGAAGCAAATATAGATTTACTTTGTACCTCAATATGGATATTCTTTTAAACGTTCGCTAGTTAACGCGGTAGTAGTAAATCGGCTGGATTTGTGAATAGAGACTTACTACCGTAGACAAGTTTCTCTTAGAAACATCACTAGGTGCACGCTCAAAGAAGATTTATTCATTCTTTAACTCTATACTTTACTGAACAAAGTGTATTAGGTATTTTTTTAAATAAGGGGGTTAGCTAAAGCAATGAACGTGATAAAAATGGTTTAGTTTGAACAACTAAATACCTTCTAAATATCACATAGGAAAATTAATATAAAACGCATTTCTACCTCAGAAAATGCTAAGGGATATTCAAAATGAGTACCATACCTACTATCAAACTGTAATTTTCTCATGAATTAGTCGTAAGCCTTCAAATTTATTTCGCAAGAGACCTTTACGAAACACTGAGAGATGTATTTACTTAACACATTATTCAAATTTCGCGTACTAAAGGAGCTATAAAGTAACTCTTGGAAGCGATGCGTAGTGGCACTTGGGTATATTTTACTGTTTTGCAACAGTCAAATGAATAACAGTAAGACAGTATTTGACTTGGACAATTGGGATAGTGACTCACTTGCATAGTGAACTAAATGAGCGAGAATGAGTAATAAAGTTGTTTAGATAATTGCCTCTTTGGTTGAATGGCAAGTACTCTTAAATTATAAGCTCTGTTCAGAGGTGACCAACCGGTCGATCGCGATCGACTGATCGATCATGGATAAATAAATAAATAACCCAAGACATGCCATACTGGGCCACACATCACCATCTAGCCTCAAACTAAGCCGAAGCTTGTACTATGGGTACCTAATAGAAAACTGATAAACTTACTTATTTTTAAATATCCTTTTTTTTGTAAATAAATACACATTATACATATGAAGAACCCAGAACCTTTTCTTTTTTAGTTACTCAAACAAACACTTTATATTTTCTCGTGATATTAATTTTAAAAAGATTGTCAGGTTTGAGTGAGAGGTGACTTGATCTGTGGAGTATAACACGCCAACGGCATTTTGAATCTCTCTAATCAAATCGATATTGACGAAACCACGTAATTAACTCACCGTTACTATCTATACTCGTATAAGAAGTGAAAGATATTTTCTACAATACGGATCCACATTCATTAGCCATTTTCGAACCTTTGATGGAATTTATTGAATGCCGTGTAAGGCAGTTGCGTACACGCTTTATGTCCGTACCGAATGTCAATGTGAAATTGGCAGCCATTGACTTATAAGACAGGTTATAGTACTGGGTTTGGAAACGGTATATTTTCCTAGGAAAATTAACTTCTGATTGACTCTAGTAGTAGGATTTTACTGTTAATTTAAAATGTCGTCGTGGAGACTTAAGAAAAATTAAGAACTTATCTCAGAATCGTAAATAAGATGCATTAAAAAGTAGCAGTGTGTGCAATGTACCACCTAACGTCCTATACAATGTCTTCTCTTTCAGAATCCAATAAGTTGAACTGGACTTTAGAAGGCATCATCCAGTCGCAAGGTATCCCACTGCACACAACCGATGCACATAATATATTTTGATCAGTTAGTACATTTTTTTTAATTCACTTTGCTACTGAAGGAATAACCGCTATATTTAATAGAGAATTTGACCCCGTCTCTTATTTGCGAACCCGTAACGTAAGCATACCTATTATTTTTACATATTAATCTTTGTACAACCGATTATGGTAAAAATTCTAGCAAGTAAAGTAGTCACTGGACGCGATACTGGTTCAAAAAATTCAAAGCGACATTAACTTTTAATAACACACGCATAACTCCTACTTTTGCTTAACTGAGCGTTCAACTTAGACATCGCTTTAGACGTCCTGGCAACCAGACATCAGATCACAGACGCTACTAAAAACCAAACTGGCTCGTCAAGAACTATTAAAACGTATCACATTTCGGCTTCATCACGACAAAGGCACAACCGTGGTACTCGCAAAAATTCGGTAATCTCACACATAACATAACTCCCTTTATGGCACGGAGAATGCAATGCGACTCCCAGAGATAGGCATCTACAACGCTCACGAGATTCTACTTTGGGGACATTAAAGTGGTTAAGTACCGAAACGAGATAACGTCTCGGACAGAAGTTGCGGCAGTTACGGATCTCACGGCTGCATTTGAAGTTGAAAATTTAAATTATTGCGAACCGAGAGGTCTAGGGTTCGAATCCCGGGTTTTATAGTAGTAGCTATCCTACGTCTGATAAAAAACGAAAGAGAAACCCAAGTCGCTGAGACAACAAGTAAGTTACCGGCTAATGACATGTCAGCTGCCGCCATGCTTCTTTACGCCCCGCTTATACGAGTAGGATCCCATATCAAAGGATGGAGGAAAAACATACACTGGCAATGAGTTTCGTGTACTTATATAAATAAGGAGACAAAGATAAGAATTACCCAACTTTTTTACACCATGCATCAGTAAGTACCTGCGTTAAGCAGTTTTCCCTGTGCCTGATCACTCCCAATATGTATCAAAATATCCAGACACGTGCCCATTTTCAAAAGCCAAACATTGCAAGTTACTGTCTTCACAAGGCAAATACAACAATATTTCATAAACTATAGCATTCAGGTTTACTTAAAAGCCTGTGAGAATAATTTTGTTTGACAAAATGGGCGACGCGTGAACTATGCGGATTATCGCAAATTTTAACGGATATTTTAGTTTAACACTAAGTTCTTCAAAGTTTATTTTCAAATGAAGTGAAGTCACCAACATTTGTAAAGAATCGACCAAGCTGTCTAAACATTTCTATAATATTCTAGGTACGGTAAAAAGTTATTTGAAAGAGATAATGGCTGCAAAAGAGGATTAGGTTAAAATGTCTGTTCGTTTATTTTCCCTGAATAGTCACATGAATTTAATTATATAATTTACCTTATATTACCGCTGTACCAAAGTGATAGCCTCATTTAGGTTCAGATGTGTAAATTATGGACATTGGACACTACTTAAAATATTATTTCATATATGATTTGAACCTTAAATGTACAACTGGACTAGTTTTCATATTAATATTTTGCAAAGTTTGACGTGCAAAAGAATTTACTTGTAAATCTATTTGCAGAAATAAATTATTTTATTTCATTTTATTTTAATTTGTAACTTACACAGTTGTAACACTTGCTACTGAGATAGGGACAATTTCCTAAATTTTTGCGACAAATTGAATATTACTGAATTAATAGATAATTTCTAGTGTAACCAAAAGTAAATGATAGTGTGGTTTTAAATGAGAAATAAATATTTTTTTAAAGTTATACAGGATTATAAATAAATTCGTTTCGTCTAGGTTCAACGTCTAATTAAAGATGATTTATTTATTTAATCTTTATATTGTGCATATAAAATAGGGCACATATCTTATTGCCTTAAGATGAACTTAATGCTCCGTAGACATTTTTCACCGGTCATCAAGAAGCTAAGAAGAAACAAGTATGAAGGTGCTACATAGTTGGTTTGGTAACTCATATTAATATGACTCAATACAAAACAACTATAATAATAAATGAAGAATACAGATATTAATCTATAATGCCAAATGAAGTATTCGTTACGGAAGGAGGAAAACGAACAAAATTTCTCCGTCGAAACTAAATCTTTAACTCATTTCAACATATTAAAAGTTAGTTAACACACTATGAGTCACATGACCACAGAACTCAAAAGAATATTTTTTAGTACACATCCTATATGAGTCATTTGCTAGGAAGATTCTGTCCCTTGAACTATTGACATGACATTTTCAAAGAACATGTTTGCATCATGTATTGTTAAAAGAATTAGTTAAGTATTAGGTATGAATATTCTCTGTCATCTCAGCGGGATATTCCGGTTGCAATGGTACACAGTCAGAGATGTTTCACAGTCTAAGACAATAAAAAATGTATTCATCATCAATAGCCTGCAGACGTCCACGGTTGGGCATAGGCCTAAGGCCGGGTTCCCATTACGCCGGACCGGCAGATTTGCTGGTCCGGTAAAATTGCCGGAAGGCCTAGTGGCGGTACAAATTGTCTGAAGCTATTCATATTATCCCGAGTCCGGTTTTTTCGCCGGCATTTTTCATACAATTTAGGACTGCCGGCAATTTTAACGGACCGGCAGATCTGCCGATCCGGTAAAAACCGGCGTAATGGAAACCGGGCCTAAGGCCGATTTTTATTTGGGGGATTTTTCTATTTTTTTTTTATAAAAAGAGCGTTCAGGATGACCTCAATCCACCTGATGGTAAGCGTTAGGTCCAAATGTTAGGTCGACAGGCACACTATGGTAAACCCACCGCGCCTGTCGCCCTCACCCTGAAGGCCCACTGAGATACCGTTTCTCTCCTAAAGAACCCAGGTTTGTAAGAGGAAGAAAACACATGAGCTGGAAAGGCAAGTGACTTAATGGCACGGGGTAGGAACGAGAAACTAAACCTCTTGGTGCGCGCCACCATCGTCTGGATGGATCACTGGAAAATTTTTGTCATCGTTTTTTTCTTAAGGAATTAGCTTAACTCAGCATAACCCCGCTTCGGTGGAAACACGCCCTTACTGTCAATGTCATCGACATTGTCATAGTTATCTTGTAATTTGATGTTATATCATCAAACATGATTTAGTATGTTCAAGACCTAAACTCTATGCGTATAAAAATCCGCAATATTTTGCGAAACATTGCGTTAAACCCACAGTCTACTTTGAAACCGGCTTATGCGTAACGCATTCTATGAAAACGGCCGCTGGAATAAAACGTAATTGTAAAAACCAGCTCTGACAACACCCAGATCTGAAATCGTCACAGGTGACGAGTTGTGTTCCAGGTAAAAAAGATTTTTTAGTCACTAACTACGTCAAAAGTATGCATACTATAACATTGTCACGTACACTATTCGTTCTTCCCCAATAATAAACAAATGTGTAATTTCATATGTCATAACAATACTACGTAGTATTACTGATGACCGAACGTAAAATGACGCGGTTTGTGATAAATATGAGTTAGTGTAACGCTAATCTTTCCTAACCAGCTATAAAGAATTTCAACCATAGGTAGTATCAGTCGCTGATTTTGGTATTTGTGCGAGATTGCTTCAAGATTAGCCAAGTAAGCAGAAGATATTAAAATGGACTCTCATTAAGAGCCTTAAGGAACAGAGAGTGTTTGCCTACGTGTGTGCGTTTTAAGTAACATCCAGGTTTTAATGATTGTGTATTTATTCAAAAACAAAGTATCGAAGTAAGTTTATCAGTTGTCTAGTACTCATAGTACTTACAAGTTTAGACTACATAGATGGCATTGTGTGACTGAGCGTCGCATGTCTTGGGTTATTATTATATTATCTGTCACACACCTTTTAGAAGTAATTAATCGTATTATGTAGGTGTAAGGGAGCAATCTATCATGTTCTCGCTCCAAGCCACGCTCACCTGCCCGTGGTGCATCCTGCTGAATAACGAACGAGGCTCAGGCAGCCGACTGGTAGCGGTTTAACCATCACGATTGAGGACGCGGCAAAATACTTACTACAAACGGATGACGGGCAGCAGCGTTACCGGAGCGAGAAGCTATGCCCTGAGAACGCCAAGCCGCCTGCCCAGGGTGGCAATTATGAATAAAACCTTCAGATGTTTGCCAAAAATGGCGAACAACTGGAGAGGCCTATGCCCAGCAGAGGACTGAGAGGCTGATGATGATGATGTTATGTGCTTTGCTTATTTTTGTTAGATTTTAACGTTTCTTAACATCAAGTAGGATGCGACCATTTTAATTAGAATATTTAAAAGAAAGTAAATTTTTTACTTTCATCTAATCATCGCGTAAGTCAGTTGCTGGTATCATAACAGAATACAAGGTATTCGCTATGCCGACCCGATGCGTCATAATCCTTTGCGGTCACACTCGTCTCAAAGGTGTGACTCAACGAATGATTAATTAGCTGATTTATCTGGAGGTGAACGGGCGTGACTTTCAAAACTGTTGATGCGTTTGCGACATCTGATGTCAAAGGTAAGATTCTAAGGGGATTTTCCTAATTGTGCAAGTGTAAAAGGATTATTCAGTTAGATGGAATCCCAATGCGTATTTACTTTTGAACGCATTGTGCAATAAAGTTATTTACCGGTCGCCCCAATGGGAAAATATGGAAGGTTTTTAATGTAGTCATAACAGGTAGATTTTTGATTATAGTTCATTCGCGTTAAGAAAATAGTGACTGACAGGTCACTGACAGGCCACTAGCCAATCAAAACGCTAGAATTATAAAATCTTGCTAGACTAGAGTCTAAGGGAGACTCTTTAGAAGCTAGAGAAATCACCAAATAACGTAATTTCTTTATAGAAAACCCCAATCAAATTGAATACAAAAGTTTGTTTAATTTATGAGAAGCTAAATCAAAATTAACGTTTCCAAACTATGTAGGTACTTCGCCAGTTATTTATTGCGGTAGTAACAAACTTTACTTTCCAAAAAAGGGTAACTTGAACATTATTGCTCATTTGCATCCTTTCACAATACGCATTCACTACTTAGTATAGCAGCCTTTTGGATCATTAGCAACTTTGCAAACATGACACAATGTTGTGAACATTACAATTCACTTTAATAATTGCACACAAAAACTGCCACTTCGAAGTTAATTACGCAAAATTCCACAATCATTTGACTACTAAAGTTATTGCAAGCAACATAGTAATTCAGGATTGTGTTAATGTGAAGTAACAGAATGCCCTTTTAGCGAGTAATGTATGTGTGACTTAAAGTTGCAAGCCACAATAAAACTGTGCAAGTTTCATAAATGTTAGTTGGTGAAAAAGTAACTTTATAACGCACTACACTTTTGAAGAATAGTTTTACGGTTAGCTCCCTGTCTATAACTTTAAAAATAACTTACGCTCTTGACTTTGTCTTTTTTTTTCGTACTAATACTGCTGGAACACCCTATAATTTATGTTTTTCTTGTATTTCTGCTTTCTGATATATTTTTTTTTGATTTGCTGAGAACGCTTAACCGTTGCGACGAGGCGGTCAAAACCATTCACTAATATGAAACTTCCATTTAGCAAAAATAATATTTTACTAGTATGTATGTAAAATATTAGAAATAATTTACAGTAAAATAGCCAATGGCTGATTTTATAATAGGTAGACTTTTGTTGTACGACTTTCGTTTCAACTTCATAGTAAGCACACATACTATTTCATTAAATCTACAGAAAGGGCACTTGTCAATGTAAGTTTTATTAAATGTCTTATTGGTTTTTTAAGATTTTGTTTACTAATGCTATTATCCAATAACTGATATGTTACTATATCTAACGCTAAGAAAGAACAATAAGATCTAATTATAAGATAATTAATATAAGATAATTGGTATAAGATTTAGTAGACATTCGTCTCTCGAAAATAACGTGATAGTTAAGAGAATGAATATACATAAAATGATGCCTTTACTATTATTAACGTAATTATTAACAATATTTATGTTAGTATATTACAATTTATCTTTATAGTTGTCATGTTTAACTTTCTTGATTGACAAAGATATCGAAGTATGAATAGAAATGAATATATTATGTAAATGAAATATTGTACAACTAATGTCTATTATATGTACTAGTTTTAAGTCAAATGTATGGTGTGCAATAAAGTATATCTAACTATCTATCTATATTTACTAACGTTAGGAACGTCAGTTTATATTTTTCTATCTGCTAAGTTCGTAAAGTTAATTAAACTGAAAAGCATTACTGGCAGAAAACTCAAGATAACCATGACCTTCTGTATTTCTTTGCTCATAAGATATTCCCGTCGAAGAATTTATTTACCTAAGGCGAGAGAATGTCCACAGCCTTAAACCACTAAAATAAATTAGATTTTCTGTGGTGTACCTTAACATTGAGAGGCAAAATAAGTGAACTTTAAAACTCAGACCTATATATTACTACCATTGTTTGACAAACGCATGATTTGTAAAATAGTCGTGGTAGATAAACTAAAGAAAATAATACTTACAAAAGTATTTGAACTCAACAAGTTGTCAGACAGAGCGTTTTGGGTGTTTGTATTTAAGTACCTTTATTATTTGTGGTAGGTTTTTTTTGTTCTTACTGAAGCTACTTATTTTAAATCTACTGGTAAATCTGAACATCTTTACTTACCTATGTCAATTTGGCAATGTAAAAATAATTTGAACTCAAATAACAAACTGATTTTAAAACTTCTCATTATAAACGTTCTTTTACTATGTCCCGCTTTTGACGAAAGAGTCCCGCTTTATTTGTGTAGTATCAAAGATCCCGAATGCAAAATCTAGCAACGATTAGTTTGTTCGTTTTTATTATAATTATCATAACAATAATGGCTACCCTGCGCCTGATGAAAAGCGAAAGAGAAGCCCAAGTCGCTGCGACAACGGGTAAGTAACTGCCATGCCGGCTTGTTCTTGGGGTTTTTGGTTGGACTTAAAATCATAGTTGGGCTGGACTGACTTTATCATTAACAGCCTCTTGCAGTCCACTGCTGGACAAACGACCTGTCCAGTTGTTCGCCACTTTTGGTCAAACATGTAGATTGTAGAGGCTCTACCCACAATGTCCAATCGCTGGGCAGGTGGGTTGGCGATCGATCAGTTTATATAGATCTATTAGTTTTCCTATTTAATTAATTCCTACGTATGCACAGATTTGGTTGACCGACATTTTTTTTATATACGACACTGTTTTCTTATCAACCAAGTGTATGTTACATCGTAAAATACAAGAAAAAAAAACTTTTATTATAACATCACAAAACGGTGTCGAGCAATGCGGAGACAAGAATCTCGACCGCAAAGGGCTCGATTCAAATATTTATCAAGCTATTGTAGTGTTCAGTTAAGGCTCGCCTTTATATTGGCATCTAATACGGTCTATTACGGCGCATTGATTCCATTGTGGCCGTTTCAATGAGACCGTTTTGCCGAGTCAGCGTGAACCGAACTTTCGGCATTCGGCTTTCGGCTTTCTAGGAATTTGTTGCTTTGTTGGCTTGTGAGTAATTGTGTAATCATTAAGCGTTGTGTGTTTATTAGTTGAGGCACATACGTTTTTGAAGTCTAGCGAGCTAGGTTTAGTTAGTTTTTATACGACTGAGAATGAAAATTTTTTAGACAGCAAATTGTAGAGGAGGGGCTAACACTTACTTAATTTTGAGGACGCATACCTACTATATCTAAAACTACTACCCAAATTTTCATAACATCAAAGAAATTTTAAAAATTACCAAAAGAAAGTTGTCAAATTAAACGAAGCGAAGAATAAAAGTAGGATATTTATACGTACGTTCAAATCGTTTAAGATTGAAATCAACACACGTTTGCATTTGCAATATAAACCCATATATCTAAGTAGATTTACATACATCCTTAATCAAGCAGATGCTTACACGATTTAACAAAACGTGCCAACCATTTCTGTTTTCCCAACCCTCCAATTTGATCCGATCACAATCCAACACTGATTTGAATAATATTATTGCCTCTGCATTGTTCGCCCCGTACATTTCAACACGAATTTTTATGTTTATCATTGTATTTGACATTTTTACGAACAATGCGGCCTGTCTCCCTCCCACCGATTACGATCAACAAGTTATAGAAAAAGATGGAATGCAATTGTTGACTTGTCTTTAGGGGTTTCTATATTCGAAACACAAGCTGAATCATGCCACCGTAATCATAAGATTTAAATATTTGTTGATGTAATTATGTTAACCGTTAATGGGGAATCGAATTAATTAATGTGTTTCGATCGAATTAATTAATTAGAATAGGAGCTACCGTTGCTTATACTAATGTAATTAAGTAGATGTAATTGGTGTTAGTACCTATGATCTAAGACCGAATGTCCCTCGGTCCCAATTCTATTGTCAAAGTGATATTGTCTAAAAATCTAAATTTTAGGTTCAAGGGTATTTTTGTAACCTCCGATGATTTCAAATTCCATAAAACAATAGCTTAAGCTGCTGAGTTTGGATTCGGGTTAATGTAAGTGATATTTATTTATTTAATGAATGAAATAAAAATAATGAACAAGGCCTTAATTCGAAAACGTTGTTCATCACGTTTACCAGACAGAACTGAGCTTTTGAATGGACTTTTTCTTAGGAGGATGGCAGACGAGTCAGAGGCACAGCCAAGCCGCTGCCTACCATGAGGAAGGAACTATCTAATGACTGTTTGAAAAGAGAGAAGTCGTAGCGATCACAAAACACCGCGGCTGGGAGCTCAACATGGAAATTCCTGTATCCGAGTCAAAATAAAAATAGCTCCGGAGGACTATATCTAACACATAATATAGAAGGATGGTTTCAGGGACAAACGCCTCACCATCATTCAATCTAATGCACCATCTCAAGCATAAACGAAATAAGTACATAACGGAGGTAATAATAACAATTATGTGAATTGAACCCGGCTGCACAAACCCGAGCCAAATTATAATATACAAATGAACGGGTGAGCAGAAATAACGAAACAGTTTATGTCTCGAAGGTTCCCACAGGAACGGTATGCGCTTGCGCGGCACAGCGCGGCCGTGGAGTCGATCTAAGGCTTGTATTTTTTGATAATATTCATTTTTCTTTTCTTTTTAAAGAGAATACAATTTCTTTTGTTGGTACTACCTACGGTCCTACTGCCCGCCTGATGTTAAGCGGTTACAGCAGCCTATAGTCGCCTACAAAGCCAGGGATATCACATACGCGTTACCCACCCTAACGCCCGATAAAGCATTCATCCCGCAAACTCCGGTAACCCTACTCACCGGCAGAAACACGACCCGCAGGTCATTTAGCTGCGGTATTCAATAGGGTCTTCACCCTAACGGTCTGCCCAGGGAAGTACCTTCGTACTTCCCTGGGCACAATTCGAGCGAAGATTCGCTATGGCTCTACCTCTCTTACAAACAGTGACAACATAATAAAAGTCGCAAAATAAGGCTGGATGCAGGCAGCGTGCAACCTGCCGTTGTGGAAAGCCTATATTCTGCAGCCTGCAGTGCAGTGGGCTAAGGGCGAACTGAATATGATGATGATGACAAACAGTGATTTGTGTTTAGGACATGGTTAGACATTTAAAATAAAATATAGAATACTAGCTGTAGATCGTTGTTTTTCCCATTGTGATCGTGATTTTTGAGTATTATTAGTCTGATTTCAACGGGAATATTAGTCTGATTTCAACTGTAAAGTTTAGTTAAAATCTATTCAGAAGCTTTTACGTGAAAGGATAACAAACATCCATCCAAACAAACTTCCTCATTTATAATATCAGTAGGAAGGAAAACCTAACACTATACTTCTTAAAAACTCATGGTACCGTATTTTTCCCATTAAAAAAGTACATCTCCAAACATGCCTTACTCCATTCACGTCTCTGTTCACTCGGAGTATCTGTGAGTGCCGGCTGATATATTGGGGCCCCGGTCGCGTAGCCCCCGGCGATGCGCGCGCGCAGCTCCGCTGTATATAGCCTAAGCCTATGTCTCGGGATTATCTCGTTTTATAGAATATCTCCGGGTATATTGATTGCGGGCCCGTATGTTAATTGGGGAGGCGTGAGAATGAGTTAATGCGTTTGTTAAGGGTTAAGTTGACATTGTGACATCACGGTTTATATTAGTGCCGAAATTGGGTATTGATTGACTAGGTGACTAGGTAAATAAGTGTAAAATATACTAGGAAAAGGTATGGTTGTATTTCTATGAATATACCTACCGTATGATGAATAAAAGTACCTACCGTATGACGCCATACCTTACTTAAATAACTTAAGATATCTTCTTTTCATTCTTTTTTTTTACTTCTTTTGATTAGAAATCAAGTCAAAATTCGTATGACTTGATGATCAGTGAGATATCGTCCTAAGTATATTACTGAATGCAAACGATAACTAATATGTAAGTTGGGTGATGGCATTTTCTTAGGAAAACAGGGAACTTTTAAATCCTAGATCCATTTAACGGACTTACTTATACAAATAATACACCGTTTACATTAATAAATACAAAATTACTTATTTAATTAAATGTGTTACGTTTTAAAAGCATCACCAACATAAAGATGATTTTATTCATGTGATTTTATATGTCCTGGGATGAGTGTTTTTGTATGTCCTCTTTACTATAAGTGATTTACCATGCCACCCATACAATTAAAAAATATTAGTATATTAAAATATTAACTAAACTAATTCTTGATTTTAAGACTACTAAAATAGTTTATCGCATACTGTACTGTTTTTGGTACAAACTTACAGAACAAAAACTAACAAACAACCAGAACAGCTAGTCTGCACTAAAAAGCTCCTATGTAGTACATAAGCACTCTGAGGGCCCTCCGACCTCCGGGCGAGGGGCGGCGCGAACGGTAGCTGGCACATTATATGCGTGAACTAACCGACTACTGGTTTACGCGCGGCCAATCAAATGCGTACGCATAAGTGGCCGATATAAGAATACGGTTAGTTGTCTTGTTCTATACTTCGTTAGTAGCATTAGAAATAAGAGTTTGAGTTTGAACGAGTAAATTTCCGTAACTTGACGTCTGATAATTATTAAAATAAAAATAAAATAAAATAATTTATTTCTGCAAATAGACTTACAAGTAAATTCTAATGCACGTCAAACTTTTTTTCCCTACTAGCACTTCGACGTGATAAGGATGAGGCCTGATGAGAAGTGCCGCAAGAAACTCATCAATTTTGGCTTTTTTCAAAAATATAGGTACATAATCATATTGTAAATGTAGAGCTTACAATGAATCATTATTTAAGTGTTTCTCATACGATACCCACTCATTTTAACAGATAAGTAGGTAAGTACATAAAACCAAACCTATAGTGACTAACGCGCCCCCAATTTATACGAGTATGCCAAAAACAAGCCTACGTGCAATTCAGCACGAAAAATCGAACACAATAATTCATAGGTAGATAATGACTTCATTTTTATGACTGTTTTGTTCAGTGTCACTTTTACCACATTAAATCTAAAAAAAGTGTCATAAGCGACACTAACGCCTTCTGACCGGTAATTTTTTAATATACTATTTTTTTTTCACAATATACAGAAAAAAAATCTCCAGCTACAGTCCACAGATCGTGAAATGATAGTCGTAATTTCCTTTTACATTATATACTATGTGTCAATCTGATGCTATAACCTACTTTACTGAAGTTTCGTTCAAATCCATTCAGTAGTTTTTGCTCGAAATAATATCAAACATCCATCCATATCCATCCATCCAAACAAATTTTCGCAGTAGGAAGGACTAGTAGGATAGGATTTCTATATTATTACGTCGTTATCAACTTTTTATGTGTTATTATGACACTTTTTTAGAGGATTTACGACATGCTAATCACGTGATTACATAACGAACGCGTGATCGTCGCGTGCGCAAGTGAAGCGTAATACGGTAGCCAATGAGGGAAGGGGGCGGGGCGCGTAACACGCCGCTAGACATTCGAGTCGAGTAATATAATATACGACAAAATTACAATACGCGTGAACTTAAATGGAATAGTTAATATAGCTATACGTGTACGTATAGCTATAACGAAAAGGTGGTCGTCGACTATATTAGACATTGTATTGCCCTTAGGTTCGATCAACTTTTGAATTAGTTATGCTTTGTACAACTATAAAAAAACGTTTGTACTTACTCGACTGTTGTTTTTGAATGGGAACTGATTGATACAAATCATTGCTTTTATACCTACTTTTTATCATTTTCGATGTTTGTTTATTGTTTTACATTTATTGTTATTTTCGTTATTGTAAAGAACCTACACGATTACAGTATTTCAGATGATAAATAGACAACACGTTTAATTAATACGCTTAATTACGTCTCACAGGAGGACGAAAATCGCATACATTGACATTGAGCTAATCCCACAGTAGCTTTTAAGCATTTGTGTTAGGAAATCGCAAAGAAGATACTTAAGTTAGGTAAGGTGAGGATAGAAACCACGATCCTTCGGAAAACGGTTAGCTGGCTGGCTAGTATTCAAATAAAAAGAAAAGCATATAAAATGAGGTTGTAACTTTAAACTGCATCACGCAAAAACATACGTTATTCGCGGCTGCTGTCATTCGCTAGACGAAACTCGAAACCCAAACATATAAGCGAACCCACGCGTTCCAATTTCAAAAACGGAACGCTTTTTAAACGTATGCGCGTGCGTCTAAAAGCGTAATCCGGCGGCTTCGCCAATCAGGGCGCGAGGGCGTGGCGCGTAACACGGTCGCCGGAGGTGAAAAAAAAGGTACATCAGATATTTACCAGTTGCTGGTACAACGGCGTGGGTGGGACTTTCTATAGCCGCGGGCTTTCTCGTGGGACGCGGCGGGCCATGTATCATGCGGCTGAGTTATGTGAGAGGAGTGTGTAGATCCAAATTGCTGGTGCCATCGTCACGCCTTGACGAGAACGGACGGTTAGAGATTATACGGCGGCGCCGCGGCGAGCGTGTTTTGTTTCGAACGATGATGGAATTTTGAGGGATGTAAGGAGGTTACAGGTGCATCTAAAACCTCATTAAAGAAGACACGACGCTCGTTTTTTGCTGTAAAAATGCCGATCGCGTCAAGCGTTCGATAGGTATAGGATATGTATCGTGCCGATTCGAACTCAAAAAGCCTTTAAAAAGTTTTTCTGTGTCATTTGTAAGTAGATATAAATACTTGTCTTGCACTGCTCAAACCTTTATAGAAAATTTCAAAACTTACATAAATTACTAGCAACGTAGGTAAGTTTGACTTCACGAAGATATTATACAGTTTATTATAAAGACTTACCTTTATAATAAAAGACAAGGTAGCAATTGTTTTAGATCAGCTAGCGGTAGTAAAGTAATTAGTGGGCTCATAGAAAATTAAACCTACCCATAAAGATAATTCTAGTCTGTAACCATGATCTACAAACTAAATAAATAAGTAATGTGATCCCCATATCTTTGTAACGCCATACTAGTGATAAATTAAAACAAAATAATTTACACTTTTAATAGCTATAGTTCCGCCCACTGGTACAAAAATGCCTTTTAAAAAATTAGGAAGTCTAATTTAACAAACAGCTATTCAACCTCTCATAACCTTAATATGATAGGAATAGACCAATTAACTATCTCACATATCTACTTGTCAATCAAAAACACCGCAGCTCAAACTTCGACGGCCAAAAGGTAATAGCCAAAGCAAAAAAAAACACTCCGTCTATAAAACAAATAAAGAGCCTTAAGAGATCTAACTCCCTAAGCATACATGGCAAAAACTCAGGTAAGTAAGTACACACCTGTGGCGCTTCGCTTCGTGTTTGTGGTCAAGTGTGGGCAAACAGCGGTGTGGAATCGCCTTTACAAACAAGAGACGATCAATGGTCGAAATAGTTGACGTTTGTGAATGGACATGCTATGTCCGACCTTACTTCTACGCAGTAGCGGCGTTAGGGTAGGGCGCGGCTGGGCGATCGCCCGGGGCGCTGGATAAAAAAGGGCGCCGCAGGCGCCCTTTTTTAACCGGCCCGTTGTCATAGTTCGAGTTTTAATTAATCGTAAAATCCCATAATTAAGCTAAAATACTTTATGTTGGCAGCACTTGAATGGAACGAAGTATTCAATTGTTCATTCGGAATTCATTTTATCGGGAATCCCCGATCATAGAAAAACACATTGTCTATACCTTTTTAACATTTTGGTTTGGTTTGGTTAACCAAAATGTTAAAAAGAGATGTGATTTTCTATGATCGGGGATTCCCGAATTATTTTTAACGAAGCGTAACAAATCAGCTTGTTCTCATTCATAAAATTGGTGTGCGTACAAAACAATTATTCTAATACCACATTTACACTCTCGCCTCGCGGCTCGCCTCGTGGCTCGCGCCACGCCCCGCGAAACGAGCTTGGTGTGTACACTCTCGTCACGAGTTCAGTTGTCTTTGAGCTCGCGACAATGGAGGACGTCGAAATGTTAGCGGCAACAAGTCTTGGTTTATTGAACTTCTGTTACTACACATTAAATACAAATAAAAAAATGTAACTTAATCAATTAAAGGTCTATTCATTTCATTTGTAATGACAACCTCTTCCACGCATCGTTTACTTTATGGTTCATTTTATGGTATTTATTTTTGGGATCCCAAATAATAGGCTATTATGGCTAAAAATTGTAATTAGTCCGTCTTTTAGCTTATTCAAAAATAAAAGACACGTATTTTTTTATTTGTAAATTAGACTAAAACTTACAAAGTTATAGCCCGTTGAAATTACGCGTGACGTCACTCGGTGAGGCATTTTTACGGGAGCGAGTGACGTCAAAGACTCCCACTCCTAACTTTTGATGCCTTGTATCTTTGCTATTGTTTATTTGAATGAAAAAAGGAAAAATACGTGTCTTTTATTTTTGAATAATCTAAAAGACTGACTAATTACAATTTTTAGCCATAATAGCCTATTGGTTCCCTTTGAAATGCTCCAATAAATCTAAATGTTTCCTCATAAGACTAGTAATCAGACGGTCTATGCTACGTTGCGATCGGTGCTAATGTTTCTACTATCGAGTGACATTAGTTTATCTAAAAAGTTGTATAGTGTAAAGAATATATTTGCGGCGGGCGTAGAAATATGTGGCTTTTAAAAATGTCTTAATTCCCATACGTCGATGATCGTGATTTTTTCGTACAAATCTGTGCATTCTCACAAAACACAAATATTTTGCTGCCATATCAACGTAAGCTTATTTTTTTTATTTTTTAAAAAAAATTTTTTTTATTGTTAAGTCATAAGTTTTCACGATTTATACACTTAAAATAAAACAACGAATATTAATAATGTTTTAGGTTTTTTACGCAAAATTAATTAAATTATTATTGAAGTAGATTTGTTTGTGTTTAACCCAGTAGACTCCACGTAAAGAGCCACTTGTATGTATGTGAGTCTGTAGGCGGTACGTTGGGAGCCAGTTGTAAAAGGTGCGAGGTGACGTAAGACGTTCGATAGGGCTGATGATGAACAGCGGCAGTTCACGCAAGCAGGAGGCTGTGGAGCCATAGGCCAGTTAAACACGGCGATGGTGATAATGATGGTAGCACTGTGTTGTTGAGAATACTTACAGAGTAAGATCCACTTATCCAAAGTAGCGATTCGCGATTATACCGCTCTGTATGACCGATTAAAGTAATGACACCAGTAAAGCATGCTGAAGCTAGTGCGTAAATGCATAAAGTAGTAAATACGATGCATGGAAAATCTATGGAAGCCTTATACATTAGGAGAATCGTAACGACGCCGCGATGTAAGTAAAGTACTGGCAGCGCCTTCTATCTGATCCACAATCTGATCTTGCAAAGACTTGAAACTTTGTTCAAAGTAATTTGTAATAAATAATTATTTCTTTAAATAAATGGTTATTACATTCTATGCTTCCCCTTTTTTCGTATGAGTTTGAATTGGAGTTGGAGGGCGCTGTCGAAATCTCGCCCAGGGCGCTGGTAGTGTTAAAACCGGCACTGCTTCTACGTTTAAAAAATCAACAATACTTTTTCTTGTGCACAAATAAGAGGGCTGGCCGAAAACTTGTAAGATTAAAAAGTGTGAAATTTTGCTCATCTGAGATTGAAAATGGAACGCAAAACATAGGCATGAAAAGGAGTGTCCAAAAATTAAATCCACAGGTTAGTTTAAAAATGGAACGCATTTTCTATTTATAAATAATAATATTGCACAAGTAAACACAATTTGAAAATAGAACTAATTTCAAACGTTGTAGGTACATTATGTCGAAAAGTATTAAAATAATTATCCATTGTATTGCAAATGGCGATACATATTTTGTAGGGATATTTTTTATGGCTTTGCATTGACGATGTGCATTTTAAGCTTTTGTAGGGATTGGTATATTAGGTTTTCCCAATTTATAAACATCTTTGTTCAACTGAACGTTTTCTGGATTTGTTTAAATTTATATTTTTTAATTATGTCCTGCATACTTCTTAAATTCCTTTGTAAATAGGTACCTACCTATTTGATTGAAATCTAAAGGCAGATTGGCATCCATGAAAGCTATGCAAATAAGTAATAAATGGCTCTAAGGAAATGAATCGGAATTGCGCAGAAGCAACTCTTAAAGCGATGCCTATTCTACAATTCATAATCAGTACAATAAAATATTTACAACAAAGACCAACCCACATTACACAAGATTAAAAGGAATCACCGAAATCATATCTCTTTGTCCTCCAAAATATTGTATCAGTATCCACAAAGCATTTATCGTCGAGGTTTCTAAAACTTTTATTTGCTTACCTTCTTGGAATGTTATCAGTTCTCGTCGGGAAATGCTCAAAGGAAATCCACATGTTTGCTATAGAAATATACTTCTTAATGCTTTGTGTTAAAGTGTGAAATAGTTTGGTAATATTTGCGTAATCGATTGTAAAAATAGACCAACCCGTGCTAACAAAAGGCACTGATAATATTCACCTTGCTACTTAAGTCTATTTTTTTTGGTAAAAAACATCTGACTATCAATGGGCATTCCTTACTTTAACACATTTAAGATAACCTATATTGGATTATAGGTACTTAAACCATTGTCCATTTGTATGAATACGATTTTCGTTTAAGATAATCCGCTAAAAAAAAACAAAGACTAGAAATGGTTATTGCATACGAATTTTGGCGGTAATTACACTTTATTTTTTTGCCAAACTATGCTTTATAATCTTCAAGGGACTGCGGGGAAGCGAAAGGTTCTCACCCGTAAATAAGATAATTAGACGGTAAAGTAATAAGATAATTAGACGACCTCCCTGGTGCAATGGCTAAGCGTTCTCGCCAATAATAACGCAGCCATCCGAAGGTTCTGGGTGCGATTCCCGATCAATTGTTGACGATGGTATCTTAGTCAAAGACCGTGGTATGTTAAAGGAAATAATTAATGCACAAATACAACTGGTTTAAATTAATATGTATGTTAACAATAATGTAGTAGATTGGACTAAATTATTTTATGTACGCTGAAGTAGATATGCTAATATTTTAAAGAGGAAAAATGTTTTATTGTGTATGTAAATTTATAATGAATAAACTCAAAAACTAGTGTGCCCATTCACCCAGAGTAATATAGGTTATATTTACTGCTAGGAAAGTTTAGGTAGCCTTAATAAAACGCCAATAATGTAACCCAATGAAATGTTTATTTGATTACCCGTAGCGAAGCGAGGTTCGCTAATTTATTATTAGAGAAACGGTATTACAGATCAATTAGACACGGATCAAAAAACTCTTAGAGAAAACAAACAATCGTCGAGGGCCTCAATTTTTTCAAGGATCGTCACTACAAAGTTAACATCTACTTATTTGTTGACATTTAACACGTCTCCAGGAATGCCCCTATCTCGAGATTATAACAGATAACGAAGCCCAACCTTTGTCTTTATCTCGTTCAAACAATTATTTCCTGTTTCTTTTCTCGTGTGTCGGACAAATTATGTGTTAAAACGACGTTATGTATTCACAAGGATACTAAAATATTGACTTTGAATATTTTCTTGGTCAAACTTTGCTGAGGACATTTTATAACTATGGCGATTTTTATGTTAAGGCCTATGTGTACTACCCTAAACATCGAAGGTTCCGCAAATATATTCTTAAATACAAACGCAAGCACACATACATGACATACCATTCTTAAACTTTTCTGAGAACATGTAACTGTTCTAGGAACATCATGGACTAAATAACCCTAGTACTTCATGAACTCCATCTTAGTTTAAACAGTCACTTTTAAGTGTACCGACACTTCTCAAAGATCACTTAACTTATTCTGTTGATTTACTTAAAGTATCAAATTTTGTACGAATATAATCATTATTTCAGAGAACAAAATATTTCAATACTGTTAAAGATTTAATAGTTATTCCAAACATTATACTTTTGTCAGTCACGATCTAGTTCACGCGCTAATGCATTGCTAAACGCAATGTGATTATCAAAGTTTATGCTAAACAGCACGAATAACTTTGAATTACTACTTTATAAATGGCGTACTCAGTTCGCTGTCCGTATTGGATATTCAAGCTCCTACAATTATCTTAATGCTAGTAATATCCACACGCATGACCTTTTGTGTAACAAATATCAAATGTATCATAACATTTTGATCATTTAAAGGTGCCTTTACACCTTCAGTAATGCGTTCGGAAAGATCACACTCGGAAATAATGAACAATGCCTATTTCTGTTCAGATTCGTAAACTTTAGTTGAACATCATTTAAATCTGACTTTAGTTGTAAGTATGTATTAGACTTTGCACTTGTCCATTTGATTTTCGTATTTAGAATAAAGTCACCCTCTCATCCCGTGGGGGTTGTAGAAGACGACTAGGGGAATATCAGGAAACGCGCAGCAGCGTTTACCTGGACACAAATAAAACCTACTGCGGTCACCAACCCGCTTGCCAAACGTGGTGACTAAGTCAACTCCCCCAATAATAAGGGGGCTAATAATTTTTCATCTTTGAAAGAAAACTTCGAGTACGTTTCCTAGAGAGATCTCGATTATTTACTGAAATTTAACAGTTCTCAACACTTTTCCGAGAATTCTTAGGCTAGCGAAAGCTCCGAAAATTCGATAGAATATTTTATTTAATGAACGATCGAGTCGTTTCCGATTGAGATCTTACCGAACGCATTAGTAAATCCGCAGGTTTGCGCTTCATCACCGATTGTGTAAACCCAACAAATATTTTGAAATCTATAAAATATTCTCGTTCCAATAACGTTCCAAATGTTATTTACATAATATTATAAATGATCGGCAATATTCGGCCGCTTTGTAGTCGAAAGAATCAAAGGAATGTTGAAGTCACAGACGCCACTAATATTAAAATGATCAGAAAAACCACGAGGTATAATCAATTCGGTGTCCTCGATATGTTTGGCTTTATAAATGGGTATGGAATGGATGGGTGCGCGCCGGTGCGGCGGTTTATGACAAAAGCCCCCTGTTCAATAAATAATCATTGTCTTCCACCCCGTGGATCGTAAACATGAGCCAATGTGTTAATACAGAGTACCTATATGTGACAGAGCCTTTTTGTTTACAGCAAAATAGGGCTGCCGTCTAAATTATCAAGGCAACAGATTAAGGCTTATGTGTTAAAAGATGCGATTTTCTTTATCAAGGCAACATTTTTTATTTGTTAGCGTTACCTTCTTCAAAACCAAATCTACAGAAGACACCTAAAAGATACGTCTGTGCTTCTTCTTCAGTATAAGATTGATAATGATATTGTATTTTTGCCATTCTAAATATGTAAGTACATTAAAAAGTTTTAAATTTATTCAAGTAAAAAATTAGGTAATGCACATTTTCATTATTTGACACAAATTTGTATTAATAATTTTCAATTTCAGCTTTGACAAACTAAATAGTATGTATGTATAGTATGTAATTGCGATATTTATTATCGTTTAAACGATGGTTTTAACCAAATAGAGGTCTGAAGTAATACGAGACTTATTTTTATTATTCAAATATATAAATATGTACTATAAATAGGTAACTTTTATTGCACATAACGTAATGGTAGAAAAGTAGTGTAGGTATGCATAAATATAGTAGTTATTGTAAGATAATTTTCCTAATTATCGAGAAGATAAGAGTCTGAAATGTCAATGAAGAGATGATACCTGTACGACCCATAATTTTGAATATTTATAGATTGCAAAAGTAATTTTATAAAATTGATTTACAACAGTACCCGTAATAAGTTTACTTTATTGGTTTTATTTTTATGCTACAATGAAAAATGTATCCATTAAAATACGCAATCCGATGCAGTCTCCGAACGAACAATCTTGGTCGTATTAATAGTTTTGAGAGATTTTAATACGAAAATTTTAAGAAAGTAATTTTACCCTAAACCTTGTTTAAACATTTTTTGTATGGGGGTATCTTTTACATTGAAATAATAATATGTATCTCTAAATCCGAAATACTGACAAACACACGTGATCAGGTTATCTTTGTCAATAAAATAGGAGATTCATATTGAACATCAAAGTTAGGCCGTAGGTGTTATTGTGTTTCTTTATTAGAGAACAAGTACCTACACTCTCAGCACAAATATAATAAATTACAATATTTAATTAACACTTAGTTTCAAACTAAGCTTTTTCCATCCATGTTTTCAAGAGGAAATTTGGATTTGTTTCGTTTTCTGAACTGACTGAATCGATTATGGAACATTAAAAACTTTTTAACAACACTCTAACCAAGCACGTCAATATTAGTTAGTTGGGTTTAGAAACTAAAATGACAACCCTACTTAGTCTGGATCGTTCGGCGCAGTTAAAAGAGAGTGGCGCGGAGTCGGCGCCCCGCCGCGGTCGTTCCCGAAACATACGACCAGCGTCACGCCAACTCCGATACAATTCAAACCTTAACACGGCGAGTTAAGGACCAACGACAAACCATTTAAACGTTAGCCCTAGTGCACACGCGTTCGGAATTCGAATAAAGTGCGCGCGAGATATCGCACTTTGCCACTTTCGCCGGATTTCATGGCGTTTCTGATACGCGTTCGAGTCGAAGGACAAACGATGTTTAGAAACCGATATTTCGAAAATGGAACGCGGCGTTTAAAATTTAAACTCATTAAGGAATCGTCGAGAAGATGAATGCTTGTCAGAGCGAAAAATTTAATAAAAGTAAAAAATAGGAAATCGTTCAGCGAGAATTTAGGTATTTTTCGTTTGTAAATCTTTTCATAATATAGGTAAACCATAACACTACATTGATAAATAGTTCCCTTAGTAAGTAGGTATACAAAATAATCGAAGTCGCGTATTTTAGAGTGAAAAGTATTTGTATAAACGTCCAATATTATCTTACTCGTGTCTTAAAGTCGTCGCGCAACATCGAAAGGCATCATAAAGTTATAAAAATAACGAATACAGTGTTGAACGTTGTATAATTTGCTACATTTGTCGATATCCGCCCTAATAGGAAATGCGTGGGAGCAGCGTGGAATGTGGCAGCTACCGCGATACGCAATACTACAGGAGCTCGCAGTAAATTATGTATGGAATTCAATACATATGTTACTGCGAGCGATCGGAACGGAATGTAATGGAGGGTCATCATCTTCGTTCATCAAGCCACCCTCACCTACCGAATAACAAACGAGGCTCTGGCAACCGACTGGTGGCGGTATAATCATAACCATTCAAATCGTTTCTAAATACCATAGGCTGATGACGGACAGCAGCATCACTGGAGCTATAAGCTGTGCCCTGCAATCGCCAACCCATGGTGATTATGGGTAAAGCCTCCACCAGATTTTCGACTAAAGTGGCGAACAACTAGAGACTATACCTATGTCCGGCAGTGTACTGCGATAGGCTGATGATGATGATGATTCCATTCATATTCTCACATTTTTCACTAATAGACAACGAATAGACTACAATCTCGACATTACCATCCATATCCACATAATTTCCTTTATCCATATTTTAAATAACAAAACAAACAAATCTAGATCGTATTACTGTCAATAAAAAGGCTTCGTGTAAACACCTGCTTGCAATAAAGGTGGCTAATAAAGCTTATGAATGAAAGTCAGAAAATGGTCTACAAGTTCACACTGCGAAAAAGACGGGTTGCTGAATTTTATTGGTTTGCAAAATATGTTACAATAAATATTACACTACTTTTATGGGTATTTTGTCAAGACAAGTTTGCTACAAGTGTTGGATGTAGATTGCCGACCAATGGGATAATGTGGCATGGAAACTTGATCTAATAAATACTCGTTTATATACAATTGCCTTTTTATCACTAACAGATTAATTTTATTGTGTGGGCATTTAAAGTTCAGTTATTGTATTCTCATTGCCGTTTCTTGATATGCCTCAGTGGTACATTAAAAATATTATTTAGAGATACTATTACTATTAGTGAGTTTAATGCAAGTATTCCTGGAGAATGTGATGGTGATTAAGAACTCTGGCGCATATTATCTTCTAAATGGTCGTAGGTAAACACATAAGTGCCTTTTATTGTCAATATTTATTAGTGTATTATTATGCATATGTAATTATAAGCTAAATACTAAAGACCGGTGACGGGCAGCAGCGTCACCGGAGCAAGAAGTTACGCCCTGCGATCGCCAACCCGCCTGCCCAGCGTGGCGATTATGGGTATATCATCTAGACGTTTGCTCTAAGTGGCGAACAACTGGAGAGGCCTATGTCCAGCAGTGGACTGTATGTAATAGGCTGATGATGATGATGATGATGATGAATTATAATGTGTACCAACATAGAATACTCTTATTATTTATTAGTGTTTTGTTTATATTGTTTTGGGTCATCTTAGTATTACTTATTATGTTTGTAGCACACTACCTTTTTACTGTTTCTGCGTTGCCCAATTTTTCACTGCTAGAGAATGCCTACGCGGTATTATCCCACCTTTTGTACAAATTTTATATGTAATAAAGATTAAATTAATAAATGTTTTTTTAAAACAGTTACTGACGGCAAATGGAAAGTCATTATTGCTTATCGTTGAAAAAAAATCCCACAGCTCTCGGTCTACGTGGCTGGTCGAGCGTAATTACGGATGTAAATTTGACCGCCGCAGGCACAGGTTTAATGACGAGAATTAACGCGTTCGACATGTGGTAAACGCGCGTTTATCCACACAAAATAGCTGTTTGGTTTACGTAAAAAAAACGCGGCGGGATTAGCTTGTCAGTCGGATTTGTGAATAAAAAACGGTATTGATCGACACAAAAAAGTACTTCACGAAACCATTCGGTATAGATAACCATATCTATACCGATTTTTTAAGTGAATAAAAAGTCTATTCTACTTTTGGCGTGTGTGTTTTAAAACATTTTCTAACAATTTGTACCTATTCTAACTTAAACGCACTCATAACGAATGCAATACCTAGAAACGTTTTTGAGGACTGCCATAAGTACCCAAAGAAATACGCAGTGTTTTATATTTAACCATATTCATACGTCTTTAAAAAATAAATTGCCTTCTCAACTACCACAGTACGATATACCGAACATTATCTAGATAGGTACGAGTCGTGATCGCACAAAACGTTAAAAAAATATCATGTAGATGAAAGAATGAATAATAAGTTACTAGCAGCGTAACTTAAGGTTATGGTTAAACACTGGTTTTATTTATACCACCACTTGTATTATGAACTTTAATTATTAACTGCGTATATTCAGGATTAATACTATCCATTTTTGCTGAGATAAAAATCTGGTTTTGAGCCTCCCATTGTCTCTGATGGTGATTAAAAGTTGCATTTCCTTGTCAGAAATTGCTATTGTGTTTTTTAATGTTTAACTTTTTGGTACTCAAGATTGCTTTTTAAGTTCTCATAAGGATATTAATAAAATGTGTTCTCTTTTCTATGTCTTGCGACAAAGCTGCTAGACATTTCTCTCTTAATGTTGAAAAAACTGTCAATCGTGGGTGGAGATACATCAATTAAGCAAAATCATTGCCTTTAGAATAGCATGGGAACCACTTCAATGTGTCAAATAGTCTATCTAATGATCCGTGCAATACAAAACTTTGGGACTCAACAAAGGCGTATTAACTGAGCCCGAAGCATATTTCAAACTTTTTTCGCCGTCTATTCTTCTTTTATTGTTAAATAAACCATAAATCGTTATAAAATGGTCACTATTGGACACTGAATGGAGCAACTAAGTGTGCACCCGATCATGATTTTAGTAAAAAAATCTCTGAGGACAATAATTTTTTGATTCCTTTTATGTGGTTCTAGCGCCGTCTGAGGCGCTAAAGGTAATTTACATGATAATGATTCCGATTATTCAAATAATGCGTGTTTGTGGATACGAAAGACCGGGAATCTTTTTAATATGTCCAATCCTTAGTAATTTATATTTTTATTGTGTAAGTTATGCTGATTGGATTTTTTTATTTATGAATTATATTCTGGAAGAAAGCAATTTGAAGGTGCGTTTTTGTATTGTTGTTTTAATTTTAGGTGTTGTTTAATTACGCGTTTTTTCTTTCAAATAAGAATTTCGATTTGGCAAACATGGATAATGAAACATAGAATAGTGATAATGAAATTGCAGTTTTGTGAGCATAAAAGGAACTTAACAAAAAAAATGAAATTAATCGAAAATTTAAAAAAAAAAATCTAAAAGTAAATTCAGGAAAAATATAATTTTCATTCCAAAACTACAATATTATTAACACAGCACTTTAATACAAAAATAGAATAAATAATGGTTTATCTAATTCAATACTCTCTTAATTTGTATTAAACTGTTTTTTCTAATGACGTCTACAAAACACTATCAGAATATCTTCTGATTTCAACTTCGTACATTAAGAGAATATAGATTAGTTCAAAAAATAATAACAGATGTTGGGGTACTCACTGTATTCGGCCGCTAACAACTGCGATTATTGCTGATTAATGTTTATTTTTACGTATAAATTACTTGACTGCGCGGCGGTGACTGTTTTGAGTGCAGTAAAAAACAGTAATTTATTAGTGGCGACTTCTCGTGTTGGCACTGTCTTAACGAGTGTGTGGCGTGCGGTGCGGTGGACAGAAAAAACTGGCTCGCTTGGTACGTAGCTCGATCAGTAGTGGCCTAAGGAAGAATAACCCCAGGAGTCGATGGGAGCTGCCACCGCTTCCGAACGTCCCCGCGCCCCGCGCCGCCTCCCGCTCGATACAGATCACGCATTCTACGAATACCTTTAGCGACGGCGCCGGCGATCTCTGGCCGTCCTTGTCGCTCCAACGCCGGCTTTGCTGGGTGATGCTCAGCCGCGCGGGGTGGAGGGGCTCTAATGGACGTTTCACAGCGGACGACGCTTCCTAAGTTCACCAAGTAAAGGTCACACGGGCTAAGCGAGCCGGCCGACGCAGCGTGGAACTCGGCCGCGTCGAGGTAGCAGCGCGTGCGCAACACCGGCAGCGCCCACATGACCGACAGTCTCCGTTGGCGCGGAGCCGCGGGACGCTATCCATCTCTGTCTGTCGTATGACGCCGCGGGCCCCTCTCGCTCTGACACGGCGACGTGGAAAAATGTATCTAGTTCTGTGGAGGCGACGCGCAGTGCAGTAGCAGTTGATTTTTTTTTCGTTTCAATAAATTTGTGGTTGTTCGTCTCGCTTAGGCGCGCGCCTGGGGCGTCTCGGAGCGAGACGGTAGATTGCCACCGGGTTACGCCTTCCGCGCGTTTCTGGTTATTAAGTAGGTTGCGCGTATTAGAGTTGGTGTACCGAGTGGTATAAAACATAATATTGTCGTAAATACGCGGCGGGTTTTAGTATAGGAGGTGGTGACAGGTTTGCTGCTGAATTTTTGTTCATGACGTAGAATGTAACTTGGCCTCGAAATCTTATAAGACTAAATAAAAGAGCAGCTCACTTAATAAAGAAGCTTACTTGTATTTAACGGTTATTTAATAAATAAAAATTACAATACACTTTCGGTTTTTTCGTTATAAATACACTTTAATATTACTTATAATAAGATAAAAACAAAACATATTCCAATTAATTAAATTATTTCATATTACCCACATTTTTTTTATCAAATGCTACTGTACTATACTTATAAATATAAATGGAGTAGTTTATTAATTTAAATTCAATACTACAAATTAAGTATGTATTCTTAATTACAATCACATTTTCAAACTAAAATTTAAAAAAAAATAGCGTTTTTTATTAGATAGTTGGACAGCTAATTGGCATAAATAGAGCTATATAAACAATGTATTAAACATGTTTCCTAAATAATTTCATGTGACAATTATATGAAATAAGCTCTATTATTATTTGCGTTAACATAGTATAGGAGAATAATTTCTACTTACTTAAAGAAACCTCACACAGAAAGAACGTACCTCTGAAAAAAGCTCAGTTTTCAATCGACAGCTAATTTGGTCGTTGCCTCCCGGACTGCTACGCGCTCGTAAGTACATGCCTGCGGCTACCGTGCTACGCCCCACGCCAATACACGTCCCTCAGCGGTACACCTGTGTGCATACTGTGTTACGCTCTCTTGAACATCTGCCTTAAACACTGCCCTATTTGTTTAATTATAATAATACTAGCTGTGGCCGCGACTTCGTCCGCGTGGAATTGGGTTTCATCCCCTATTTTATCCCGCTGGGGGTAGAATTTCTCAAAATCCTTTCTTAGCGGATGCCTACGTCATAACATCTACCTGCATGCCAAATTTCAGCTCGATCCGTCCAGTGGTTTGGGCTGTGCGTTGATAGATCACTATGTCAGTCAGTCAGTCACCTTTGAGTTATATATATTTAGATTTTTAGTGGGATATGTATGGGATGTAAGTGAGCGACCCATCATCTCGCTCCAAGCCAACCTCACCTGCCCGTGGTGCATCCTACTTAATAACAAACGAGGCGCTGAGAACCGACTGGTGGCGGTATAACCATCACAATTGAAGGCGTAGCTAAATACCACAGACCGATGACGGGCAGCAGCGTCACCGGAGCGAGAAGCTACGCCCTGCGATCGCCAACCCGCCTGCCCAGCGTGGCGACCGCGACAGGCTGATGATGATGATTCTGTACATTTAAGGCAGTCTGTAATTGGCCTTTTTAATCAAGTGAACTATTTAACGCTAACTAATTGTTTACGCAGATATCATCAGGATCGTTAGATTTCTTACAATGAATAAATAAAAAACAATAATTCTCAAACACCCACGCGAAGAAATAAGACGGTGATTTGAATTTTTTCCGTCACCACACGAAAAAAATAGCACCTACATTGATTTTCCAGGGATTACCCACGAAGTGCGACCAAGCATTAACAGCACGCAGCATGTCCAGCTAAATCCCAAAATTTAATGAAACGTAAGTACACAACCAAAGTTTTCCCATTAAACAACAAACGAAACTAACGGGCAGACACGCGACGAAACCGATCCTAAATCACAATAGAACAATTGTCACAATGGCGACAATATTAAGCAAAAGGCAACAACGCATTCTTGCACCGTCACGGCGTAAATCGGACATAAAACATCAAAACATATTAGGGGGTCAGTTGTTTAAGAAATTGGACGGCTTTATTCAACGCTCCGGGTAGCTCATAGTGTCATTGTAGCGTTATGGACTGCGGAACCGATGTTTGCTTACAAAATCACGGGACTTTTATGGGGGGAAAAAGTGCACTCGGCACTTTGTTCGCCATTGATACCATTGAATGGTCAACGACCACACTGGACGCTGACGAGCGTCGCAAATCGTTTTGTACCTGTGCCCTATGTGTCAAAAAGATCGTTTTCGGTTTTAATTTCTAAATTTGTATTGTTGACAGATTTTTTCTCGTAATTATCTGCGATGTTTTCTTAGAGAATCGTCACGAAATGAAAATAATGGGATTTGGATACGCTGTTCCGTTTTAACTCTTGGATGGATCCTCTATCAATAAGTATTTTACCTATATACAGTACTTTTTATACTACTCACCATAGTAAGTTAATATATATATAGGTACAGCGTGTAGGTAAAAAGGTAAAACTAGGTTAAGTCAACTCTATGGTATGCTATAAAGAATATCAGTCTGACTAATTATTGTCCACGAAATAACTTTATCCTAATAATTACTGCGATAGTTTGTTCGGATAGATGAATGGATGTTTGTTACTCTTTCAGGCAAAAGATTGTTATCAAGAAAATAAATAATGTATCTACCTACCTAATCAGTAATTTTTCTTATTTAAGCCGTAGCTCCAAATTAAGGCACTAGCCATTAAATATAAAGAATGATAATTTCTTGTACCTATGTATGCTATCTTTCATACATACAAGAAATTATCAATGTTGACAACATTGCCTTTTCAAAATCAATAATCTCTGACGCGTTGATGTCTTCTTGACCACATCACCAATCGCACAGTTCAGTATCGATTTAACATCGCTCATATGGTTGCAGATGTATCGATAAATCGATAAAAACGCCCATATAAAGTCAATCGGCTAGCCGGTCTAAAAATAATGTTTTAGCTCATCATTAGCCGATAATACAACGCGATCGGTTCATGCTTTGTCTTTTTAGTTCGCTGACGCAAACCTCCGAAACGGAACAATAAAATATGTTAAACGACCACCTAACATTGAACTTTAAAACGGACACAATAAGATTCAGTTTAATTTGGAGATACGTTGTTGGTCTTCGAAAGAATTGTTCGTTGACAAGAGAGACATTTGTGGTGGTTTTTTTTTTAATATCGATTGTAAAGAGCACTCTCATGGTGCCCTGAGAACTCAAGAGTCAGAAATACATTCGGGGCTTAAATTCCTTCTATTCAATCTCTGTCTTTGTGTCGGTTTAGCTTTGGTATTATAACGCTTGTCAATAATAAGCGAGGAGATGGGGTACAATGTCTTAGATACATGGTTAAGCCCATGTTAATAGTTACATCTTAGTTATAAATAAGACGGATAATAGTTACCTACCATACTTATCCGGAAAATAATTTTTTGTTTCCTCCAACGTATGTGGAATTCATGCCACCCTTGAAACAAAAGGGGGGACACCCTTGCCTTAAGATGATGAGAAGACGGGGAATATCCACCAAAAACCGGAATCTCCTTTAAGCAAGTGAGACCTGAGTTAGTTTTATAGCTATTTTGTGTCAACGAATATCTACTTACAACGCCGTTATTTAAAACTAAATCGTTTTACAAATTGCATCGTAGCCCCTAGCTTAAACACAAACTTACCGTACTCTAACGATTGTTGGAAGCAAGATCGCTATCGGTAATCCTAACTAACCACATCGTGGCTGAGTCAATACTCGTTGAACTAATCGCCCAATCGTTACCTGATTAGAGAAATAAGGAAAATGGGCTTAAGCGTACAAATTCTGCGCAATTATAGAAAGCCATTGGCTAAGTATAATAAATATTAACAAGCTTCAGACCGCTCAGTTTGAGTACTTTCAGATTTATCATAGAATTTTCTATGATCAGGATTTCCTGATCATTACTCTTTGCGGCGATGTAAGGGAGCGGCCTATCATCTTTTAACTCCAAGCCAACCTCACCGGCGCGTGGTGCATTATGCCGATGATGGGCAGCAGTCAGCAGCGTCTCCGGAGCTAGAAGCTACGCCCTGGGATCGCCAACCCTCCTGCCCAGCGTGGCGATTAGGGATATATCCTCCAGGTGTTTGACATAACAGCCTATTGCAGTCCATCTTAGGATTAAGAAGCTGCGCTTTCAATCGTGATAGTTATACCGCCACCAGTCGGTTGTCAGAGCCTCGTTAGTTATTCAGCAGGATGCACCACGGGCAGGTGAGAGTGGCTTAGAGCGGAAAGATGATACGTAGCTCTCGTACATCCCCAAAGCGATGGATATTCACGGAGAAGCTGATTTAAAGTAAACTAAGTACCACTTGTAAAGGAAGGGTCAACAAAACTAAAGGGTTCATAATACCATCAACAAAATAACAAATTCTATTTTTAGTAATGCACCTTACGCGCCCAATGTCACTATTCAAAAAAACAATCCAAAACTTCGACCTCACATTTTCAAGAAGTCTCTATCGATAGTAATCGATTGGAAATTTATGGAATTCGGCATTCGAATGTATCAAATGATAAATGTTGCTAATCTAAAATCTGCCACTGGATTCTCCTTCACAGGTAGTTAGTAAACCTTATTAAATCATTATGCCTTTTTATATGAACATCGTTTTATGATCGCGAATTCTGGGAGACGTCTTCAGATACATTAATTGCTAATAATCCGTATAGAGTTTCATCGAATTATATTAACGAATTAAGACATCTTGCTCATTTGCATTAGCAGCACCTCTTAATCAGATGCATTATTTTGTATTGTGCTGTGAAAAGTATTCAAATGAAGCGTTTTATATTAAGTTAATGCAAAGTGCAAAAATTGCGTAAGTCAGTGTAGGATTGTAACTGAGATGAAAGTACATATTCAGTGGATTGCACTGAATATGTACTTTCATCTCAGTTACAACACTGTGTTTTGTTTTAGTATAAATCATTTCTTCTAAGAATTCAATACAAAATTGTAAAAGCATTTTCTTGCGAAAATAAAGGAAAACCTTAGGATGCGATCAAGTCGTTGGTATGAATTTTTTGACGCATTTATCTAAAGTAAGAAGGGTTATGTGTGAATATTTAACACACAGAACTTGCTTACAAAGTTTTATTTATCTGTAGGTACTTTGTTTTAACAATAACTACAGATTTTATGTACCTAAATTGTTTCGTAGGTTTTAATGCAGGTTTGGTTTTTTTAATGACATTAAAAGAGAAGTTTAGTAAAAAAGTCCATTGAGAGACAACATTTTTAAATCGATAACATATTGCTGATATGCCGATTGATAGTTTAACTGTATAGATCACCATGATGTGCCAAATTTGTGCAATCAACTTTCAACTGAGAGTCCAAGGAACAGAATCTATTATCCATCTAAAACATTTTGATAGTTTAGCTAACTTGTGTACATTTTCAAATAGCTCTCTAATTTCAAATTTCAACATATGGCGCCAGCGTATCGCAGTGGTGCACCGTCCGTAAAACCGCAAACAACATAAAAATCTATAATTGAAAAATTCCGCCAAAAGATCGATTTAGAACGACCGAACCGAATCAATTGATTCGATCGCAAAAAGAAATCGATCGCGTTCGGCCGCCGAATAATTGTGTTTTACAATCGTACCGTATAATAAATAATTCAATTTTGCGGTCCACCGCTTAAATTACGGTCTTTGTCCACGCAGAAACGTCATTTGATGACCGAGGCGTCTGTCTCTTTATGTCTTAGATATAAGGGTGACACTCGCTTGTTTTTCCGTTAGTCCGCGGCGATTTCTGAATGTTGGCGACAATAAAAATGCAAATGTCCAACAACGTTATAATTTACGGCGTCTGAGCTAAAACAATCCAACCGGTTGTTAGCTGTTGAACGTTTTATGGTGATTCCTCTTTTTGCTACTTAATTCATTAGTGGGAGGTACGTACCTTAACGATTATTGTGCAATACTCTGATACTCTTAATTAGCGACTTTTAAGACACGCTGTATCTGTAAATCTTTAGTACCGTCTTGTTTCGTTCATGTTACGATTCTAATGAAACGTTTTATCAAAAAACATAGAGTCATACATATTTTTTTTATGACAGAAGGGGGCAAACGGGCCAGAAAGTCACCTGATGGTAAGTGACCACTTAAGTCTATAGACACATTAACACCAGCGGCGTCACAAGTGCGTTGCCGGCTCTGAAGAAATTTTATAGCTAAATACGACCATAATCTACTGCCTCATTTAAATAGCAAACAGTACTGTTTGCTACTTAGCATTATCAGATGATGAAGCCGGGTGGCTTGCCGGAGATCGTCATCTCATAGTGCATCCTGCCTAAAAACAAACGAAGATCTGGTAACCGACTGATGGCGATATAATCATGACAATTGAAGCCGTAGCTAAATACTGCCCAGCCATCATCAACCCGTCTGCCCAGCGAGGCGATTATGGGCAAAGTGGCGAACAACATGAGAAGCCTATGTCTAGCAGTTGACCGCGATATGATGATTATGATGATAATGCTATTTTCAACACTGTGACCCCTAGTCATTGACTCAGCGTCGGCGTCTAAAACCCGTCATTCCGAAGACAAGATCCAATATGAGCCAACCAATTGATTCAACAACAATAGTTAGTGGTGAGACTCTGTAAAGGCTAATCATTATTGTAAAAGTTACCATAGTCAAGAACATTGTTTAAAAGCTGTTGAGTTTCCAATAAAATAAATAAACAAGCAAGTCAACATTAATCTCACAGCATTAGTTCTCTTTTACACCAAAGCTAACCGAATCTCCTCTATAAATAGTTATCGATGATCGATGCAGATATAGTCTCTTCATAAGGTCACGATTACAATCCAAAACTCTACATTTAGAACCATCCGACTTTACACTTCGCCCCAAAAGCCTTACGAATAAAATTTACATTTGAACATGTTGATTCTTGTATATTCCGATGCAAAAACACAAATCTGACCTTGTCCTTTCCTTGTCTTCCAATGTTATGACTTATTTGTCTCGGTTGTGACGATTTATCGTCATTCGTGGAACAAAATCGTCCATATTAGCATAATACATAATATTTAATAAGATGTAAATTGATTTTTTGTCAACTCGTCTGTTGGGCATTGGAATAGAAACATCTGGTGTGCTGATAAGGAAGGAAATATAGCAAGAAGCATTATCATGGATGACATCATCTGGATTGGCCATTCGATAATGGAAAACTTAAGTCATAGGACATTATTCATTTTGGGTCTTTTACAACGAAAAAAATAATACATAATATGTTGAAAACTAGTCTTTTAGAGCAATAGTTAATAAGGCACCTGTATACGTAGGATTGCTGTCAGCCAAGTTATTCAAGTAAGAAGATACGTTAAATTCCATACATTTATTAAATTTGTGCTGGAGAAAACATAAAATTATTGACATTGAGATGACGACTATCAGCAACTATCGAATTTCATGTCAGTTCGAAGGATAGAAGCTACATTTCGAATGCAATATTTCAAGTCTATATGAATAAGATCTCTTTGACTCTGATTTTTGATCTCCATCAGCCAACGGGAGGCCACTATGCTATAAAAAGATTCAAAGCCTTATAATTTACCTGAGTTAACTTTGTGCGAACTGCGACTACCCCAAATGGATACCTTCAAAAAGCGAACCTACAAATTTCTCAAGCCAACGTTGTGACTTTCCTGGTGTTGCAGTATGCTATGCGCTGAAATGTTCACTTCACACAATCCAGATGACATTCATACATTTTTTATAGTAGCTCAACACCTGATGGAAAGCGAAAGAGAAGCTCAAGTCGCTGTGAAAACGGGCAAGTAACTGGCCAGTTACCTGTCAGTTGCCACCGCCATGCCAGCCCAACCCTAACCCCCCACGAGCTCTGGAAACCCTACTCACCGGCAGAAACACGAGCCAGAGGTAATTTGGCTGCAGTATTCTATAGGGTGGGGGTCCTTCCCCGGACAGGGCTCTTTATTAATGAGACTATAAGTAAAAATCAACATCCAAAACTCAATACCATCCTGTTGTCTGTCTCACCCACAGGAAACGAATGACGCACGCCACGAAAATCGTTTAAAATTTTCCAACCGCCTCTGTCAACACCGCACGGGAAGTAACTGTTTGCCGCACAATACAAACACACAACACGCCAAAATAATGTGAAACAGAATCAATACTCGTTCTCGGAACAGCGCGGAAAACCGATAGGGTGCCTTTACGGTTCGGAGCAAAGCTTTCGACAAACTCTTTAAAGCCGATATCGGAGATTTTGCCAGAGGAAACTGATTTTTATTACTATTCAGTTTATAGTTTGAATTTCTCATAAGATGTGGTATTAAGTGTATTGTGCTGTGGTTCTGAGGTGTTATTACGTCTTCGTTGGTGGTGACACCTTGCAAATAATGTTGCGATGGACCACCGGCTGTCTGTTTGAGACGCACCGCATTGGACGGGCCTTCGCCATTCTGTATAGTATTCTCTTTTAAATATTTACCTACGAGATTACGTGGCTCGAATATGAATGTCTTTATGCGCAATGTTATGTCTAAGTGGAGGGAAAATCGTTTAAGAAAGGAACTTAATTTCGTATCGGGGTGAGTTAGGTTGGTGAAGAAATGGCTGTTTTGTATGCTTGCGTTGTAAATGCGAAAGTGTTTATGTCTGATCTAATACACAAAAGCGACTTTGCTCTTTTAAAAAGAGCATGCTTTAACCAAAGTGAAACAGTCATTTTGAGGTCACAACACCATCTCCGAAATAAATAAATACATGCGTTAGACAATTAACACGTTGACCGCCATGCCGGTCACCGGTGACCGGCAAACAATAGTTTTTCTATTGTGTCTAGTTTCTCGGCAGTCAAAGACTTAACACCAAGCCACTGGTTATCGAAACAATTTCATGGTGATGAAATTATTTGACATGGGCCTCCCCCAATGATATTTATCATTGTCAGTTGAGGATTTGCTATACCTAATCACTACGCTTGGCAGGCGGGTTAGTGACCGCATTAGGTTTTATTAGTTCCCAGGTAAACACTGCTGCCCGTTTCCTGATAACCAAAACATGAAACAATTTAGATAAAGTTTAAAAAAGTCCTTTCCTAAATTCATCCGGGAATTCTACCCGGATCTTTCGAATCATACACGCTTTAGGCTAAACGCTATAACCATTACACCACCGAAAGCCTGTGTCGATTAACAACCTTCATCAAATTGTTTATGTCACAAAAGCGTCATCACATTCGAATCCGTTTCCGAAGGGTTACGAACAGGTCAACTTATCACCCAAACAGACATCATACATATCCTTTGGGGCCACTTTCGTCCGCTGAACGCATGACAATCTCATCTAACGATTTATATCTCGGACGGGTACATAATATACTGCGGCGTCGCATCGACGTCGCGGTACATGACTTAAGCTTGCTTATTTATGCTTTATCATGTGATTTCGGCCAGGTTGGGAGACAGGGCTTGGAGCCATGTGAGCTGCGGGAGAACCGTTTATCATTCTGTGTCGATTAACAACCAGTGTTGTTCAGCGGTAGTCAATGCTGCCTCTGAAACAGCGGTCGCAAGTTTCATCCATCAGAGGATGTGAGGGAGCGGCCTATGGTCTTTTCGCTCCAAGCCAACCTCACTTGCCCGTGGTGCATTATTCCGAATAACAAACGAGGTGCTGGCAACCGACTGGTGGCGGTATAACCATCACAATTGAAGGCGTAATCCCTGCAATCGCCAACCCGCCTGCCCAGCGCCGTTGCGATTATGGGTATTTCCTTCAATTTGGGTATTCTTATTTGAATAATCATCATTATCATCGTCTCTCGTAGTACCCTGCTGGACATAGACCTCTTCAATTGTTTGATTTCGCTTGGCTTCTTGTACCCACTTGTCATGACTTCTGGATCAAATCCACCGTTGCGCAAATCGTCACTCATCCTCGCGATCGTAGCCTAAGACCTTGGCCTCTTGGCGTCCTACACGAAATTTGTCGAGAAGAGTATCTACTCAAGAACTTGTTCACCCCGGACTAGGTGGCTGATATGGCCAGACCATTGTCACTTCATCTAACTTATTCGTTGAGCTATGCAGATTTGAGTAGATTATTATCAACCCGAACTGAACTTTACACTGTATCTTGTTCCAAGTCCACCCCTGGACTCATATAAAGGCCGCCGCCACAATAATAGGACGACAGACGCCATTGAAACCACATGCGCTCGACCATTCATCTCGGTTCGTACGAAGTAATGGTACGCGGTACCCATAATTCCTATGTGAGATTCGCCGGCCGGTTATGCCCTGTGTTTAAGCGACGTACTAATCCGTACTGAGGCGTAGTGATAGGCGATTTCGTGGAAAAAATACAATCGGATCGTTCGAATGATCGGTTGAATAGTAATTGAATGTTCTAGTTGCAGATAGCACGAAGTTACTAATGCAGTAGCGAAATTTGCATGAAGAGACTTTGTAGCGATTAGGCTTAGAAATATTGTAAAGATCTCTCGTAAAATTATAACGAAGGTTTAGGAATGAGATATAAAGGCATTTTTTACTTTTTTTACCCATTAGGTAAGGAACAATTATAACAAATTGAAGATGATTCGACAAACTGACTGTCTAATCTATCCAGAAATTGTTTGAACTACTGACTGAAAACGAAATAGCGGAAATTGGTATTCAATTGTCTGTTGGTTAAAAATCCTCTTCCTTAAATAGGAGGATTCATTCAAAGAAAAAAATAATACATAAGAAACACTAGAAATGTTGTTCAATAACTACAGGAAAGCTACTTAGGTATTCAATTTTTCATTATGACTAACAAATATTACTAGAAGTATGTCAGTAAATACCTACTTGAAAAGGTATTAAATCTTTTGAATGGTTTATTTCTTATTTTGCTTTATCTGCTTGCTTTTTGACTTTTTAAATATCCATTTTGAAGGTGAGTAAAAAACAGAAAATACGCGTAATCAAAATCAAATGTTATTGGAGTGATCGTTTATATTATTATATTTTTTTGCATCATACTACCTACTACAAACGCGAAAATTCGTATGAATGGATGTTTGTTTTTCTTTACCGAGAAAACAACTGACCAGATTTTAATGAAATTTTCAGTAGGTAACTTGTCTCGTTCAGCAAATTTATGGGTAGTCTATAATTAATTCAAGGATATAGTCATTTAGTGTAACACGCCTTGAGCTACAGCCAGCTCTAATTATATCAAAATCAATATGGTCTAATTGGGATGTAATGGGGATGTAAGGGAGCGGCCTATCATCATTTCGCTCCAAGCCAACCTCACCTGCCCGTGGTGCATCCTGCCGAATAACAAACGAGGCGCTGGCCACCGACTGGTGGCGGTATAACCATCACAATTAACGGCGTAGCTAAATACCACAGACCGATGACGGGCAGCAGCGTCACCGGAGCGAGAAGCTACGCCCTGCGATCGCCAACCCGCCTGCCCAGCGTGGCGATTATGGGTATATCCTCCAGATGTTTGCCCTGTGGCAAACAACTGGAGAGGCCTATGTCCAGCAGTGGACTGTGATAGGCTGATGATGATGATGATGATGGTCTAATTCATTATTATTTATTAGCTGTGCCAGCGGCGTCGTACGCGTGGATATCAGCTTTCAAAAAATATGGACGATTATAAAATGCTTAAATTTTAAGTTAGACCTCTAGCAATACATTGGCGAAAACCGCATTCAATTCCACGCAGTAGTTGCGTGATGCGCGTTTAAACATACAGATAAACTTTTCTCAACATTTATTATAATATAAACTACTAAGTATAGATAGATTATGTACCACTCCATTTATTCACATCTTAACGATCGAATGGCGAACTAAGTATTCTAAAGAGCCACAGTGGTCCACCTCTAAATTGGTGGCAAACCTTACCCGAGCTGCGCTAAAGAGCTTTTTGAAACTAATGAGTTCTCTTCAGCTATAATGAGCATGGACTGTTTATTGGCTGTAAATTTTTTGCCCTAAGAAAGAACGTATTGCAGGCAAGTGACACTAAATGGACGCCCGTTCTATCTTTATCGTTCTTGTTACAAAATGGAATAGGATAGCATTGTTCGGTAAGTGTACGATAAATCTAAGAGACATAATGCTTTCTAATTAATTAAAGCTGTTATAAAACGAAGGCGTAGTTAGAGAGCCCTGCGATCGCCAACCCAGCCCACCTGCCCAGAGCGTGGCGATTATGAGTTGATCTCCAGATAACGGGAGAGGCCTATGGCCAGCCGTGGACTGTGATAGGCTGATGATGATGATAATAATTGAAATAAAGCTAAGCTTGTTTAAGCGAGGTAGGGCATAGCGAATCTTCGCTCGAATTGAGCTGCCCGTCCGGGGAAGAACCTCCACCCTATAGAATACCGCAGCCAAATGACCTCAGGGTCGTGTTTCTGCTGGTGAGTAGGGTCTCCGGAGCTCGTGGGGGGTTAGGGTTGGGCCGACATGGCAGTGGCAATTACTTGCCAGTGGTCACTTCTCTTTCGCTTTCCATCAGGCGTAGGAAAGCTATTATGTCGAGCTACTATAATAAAAAAAGCAGATTAAAAAGCTGGAGTGGCCGTGAGGTGGCCATATTAGCAGCAGAACCGATAACAGTTGGTATAAACGAGCTCTATAGTGGATACCGCTTTTGTACCGCTCTACAAATGTAGTTCAAGACGCTCTCAGGCCAGGTGGAGTGACGATTTGCGCAGGATGGCTGGCAATTGCTACGATGCGAGAAGCCCAAGATCGACCAAAGTGGCGAACAACTGAACTAAGCAAACATTTAGAGGCTTGCTTTACCCATAATCGCCACGCTGGGCAGGCGGATTGGCGATCGCGGCGTAGTTTCTCGCTGCGATGACGCTGCTACCCGGTATCGGCCAGTGGTATTTGCTACACCTTCAATTTGTGATGGTTATACCGCCACCAGTCGGTTGCCAGAGCATCGTTTATTATTGACAGGCTCGGTGGCTCATTTGGTAGTGACCTCTGCCCTCTGAGCCAAGGGTCGTGGGTTCGATTCCCTCACAGTACAAACATTTGTGTTCATGAACATGTCTGTTTGTATTGGTCTGGGTGTTTTCTATGTATAATATGTATTTATTTACAAAAAAAATGTATCTAAGTAAGTTTATCAGTTGTCTAGTACCTATAGTACAAGCTTCGGCATAGTTTGGGGCTAGGTGGCGCTGTGTGGCCCAGCGTGGCATGTCTTGGGTTATTTATTTATTTATTATTCGACAGGATGCACCACGGGCAGGCGTGGCTTGGAGCGAATAGATGATGTGTCGCTCCCTTGCATCCTGAATTTTCATTCATCATTTACTATTGCTGAGGTCTAGCAAAATACTCTTAGATTATATTACATGACCGATCTTTGAGCAGGATAAGCTCAGAGCCGTGTTCCCACGGCAAAACGCCGCGGGCCTGTGAAACGCGACGGCCGGTGACGATCGCTCTGAAACGATAACTGACGCCTGATGCTTGGATATTACCTCTATAACAACTGTTATGGTGGTCCGTTTTTTATTGATACTCCGTGGCAACTTCAAACGTTGATCAATCTACATGACGTACAGTCCTAGAGCGGAGAATTTAAAAGTTTTTTATAATAAAAAAATATCAGAAAATGTGATGTTTTGCGATGTAAAGCGTACCAGTTGTGTTGCGTGTCTGTCATCTGACTAGATGAGATTCTGTTTCGTTAGTTGTACCAAAGAGTAAATTCTACGAAATATTGAGAATGTCTCTCCTTGAACGGTTCTCCTTGTACAAAAATCCCCATGAATCTACCAAGCGTTTTAAATCATATTGTTCACAGTATGAATCAAAACAGAATGCGAATTCAAAGAATTCAAATTGGAAAACAACGAGGATCCATCTCATGGCTTTACCAAAACAATCTAAACATTGCAAACAAAACAAAACAAAAATGCTATGCAAAACCCGTGCACGGGGGCATTCTGCTTATACAAACTCTGCAGGGCACCTCATGCCTCAGATATTTTATAGCTGTCCTGACCTAGACTTAGAATTTGCATTCCTAACTATACGAAGCGAAAATGGACCTTAGGTCGAACGTGTTAACGATCTTGTCGATTGCTCTATTTGCCTGTTAGAGGTCAGACTACTGAGTGAAGTGAATAAAATTGTAACTCACATTCGTAGTGGACTGTATACTTAATTTGATTGAGCAATTTTGTGTTTTTCGTCGGGAAACATGGAAATGTTTTTACTATAATTAAGCGATATAATAGCTTCCCTTCACATGGAAAGCGAGAAAAGCCCGAGTCGAAGTGGCAAAGTTTAAGCAACCAAATCAATCATTTGAGAGTTGCCACTGCCGTGCTGGGGATGTAAGGACGCTTTCTACATCCCCAGCACGGCAGTGGCACACACGATCTTTTCGCTCCAAGCCACCCTCACCTGCCCGTAGTACATGCTGAATAACAGACGAAGCTCTGACAACCAACTGGTGGCGATAATATAACCATCACGATTGAAGGCATTGCTAAATACCACAGACCGATGATGGGTAGCAGCGTCAACAGGAGCGAGAAGCTACGCCCAGCGATCGTCAACGCGCCTGATCAGGGTGGCGATTGTGGGTAAATCCTCCAGGTGTTTGCCCAAAGTGGCGAACATCTGGACAGGCCTATATCCAGCAGTGAACCGCGATAGGCTAATGATAATTATGGCTGCCATGCTAGTCTGTAAGATAGCTTAATACTGATCCCGAAATCACTTCACGAGTGTTTCACCAAGTGTGTATTGATGGATGTATATTGTGTGTGCAAGGCATCAATATTGATCATTTGCCAAAATAAAATTTATTACTTAATGCGATAGAAAATCCGTATCTTAAATATTAATTTAGAAAAAATATATAAGGTCCTGCCCATACCTACCTAACATTCTCATATGCCTACAAACCTCTATGTTCCATTGTTTATAAGCATATAACTCATAACAATAAAGCACATAACAAGAGCGTCCTATTTTATATATTAAAGGCATCGCCGTCCAAACCATCGCATGTTAGTTAAGGCACAATAGTGTTTGAAGGTAGAGGGCAGGCCTCATCGGATACATATCTTAATTAGGCCGCACATGGCGTACGTCCGTTCCTTTTTTTATACCCTCCGTTGTTCCACCGTGACGAATATTTGTATAGACTCACCAACAAGTTTAGCGAGCGATCAAACAAATCTTCACTCTTTGGCGTTCGATATAAAGATCTTGTTACACGATTAAATACCGTGGGCAGTTGAAAGACGCTGTGATAATTAGAAGAATCGCTGACAAGCTGCGCTGAGGCTCATTTAATGAATTGAAAGTCATTAGTGGTTGTGAATGAAAATCTCGTGTTCTATCGGCAGGGAGACCCCTGTGGGCTGCCTACTAGGAGGTCTGGACGCTTCGGGATAAGTCGAGCGAGAGTAAGCGACTTTTTTAGAAAGTTGAAGTTTTTTTATAGGTTTGGTTAGGCTACCATGAAGAATTTAGAATACAGTACAGACCTATATCAGTAACAAACGAAATCAGCCTCAAATATACATTTCAAAACGTAAGTAGATAAGTATGTGGTATACAGATTTAAAACCTCGATTTGCGTAGCTAATTGAGTACCTATACCTACTCATGATAATTATAATTTGCAACACCAAAGCTTACAGCAAGTCCCTAAAACTGACTTTAAAGGTTTCGGTTTTTCTTATTAGCTTAGGTTTGTATGGCATACTACAAGGTGACAAATAGGTAGTACCTATTTAGGTAGCTACCTATTTATTTACATAATATTATGGGTACCACCTATGTGGGAAAACAATACTTAAATTTATTTAGTGCGCTGTTGCAGTTCGGTAACTTACCTACCTAGGTATTTGCAATCCGTTTAACTAGATCACAGAACTAGATGTACAATACAATTAGGTGATTAGGTGATTTACCAACTGATAAATTACCTAATCATTGTATCCTGGACATTGTTACTCTATTGAACATAAGTACCTACTAAAACGTCGTAGTAAATTGATACAAATTATTCCATTCAATAGGTAAAAACCCGCTACGAAAAGTCTCTTTTAAATACGTAAGTAGGTAGGTATATGAAAATCCCCTTTATCTTTATGTACTATCTGATAGTAAGACGTACTATTTCTAAAGCCTACCTACGCCAACTTCTATGTAATCAGCGCTCATTGTTCAATCGTCTAACAAAACAACATTCGAACATCCGCTTTCGTGCGTCATTTTTTTTACTAGGCGTGTGCGGCGAACTTCATAAACACCACATTTGCATCCCAACCGAAGCCCACCGCAGAACCACCTCAATCGATCGCTAAAAAATTCATCGCATTATACTCAGCGAACAACTACCTATATACAGAGCTCCGAAAGTAACATCCTAAAATTAGACCGGACAGGACCAAAATTGTGCCTTATTGCGTCAGAGTAAAATCGACGTCAAGTCGAGACGCGTAATCTTATAAGCTGTTACAAGCGAGAGAGATTCCAATACAATAATACGTGCACTGGGCCGGCGCGCGCGCACTCTGATCTGACCACTACTGTGCATTTCCCACGGGCTGCGTATTCGTCCGCACCGTTCACTCCGTATAGCGGCGTCCCGCTCTCCCCTGATGGACTGCCGCTCTTTCGTTAAACGCAGCACACCCACACACGCTGTCGGTATTTCAGTTTGTTCCGAGGTGGAGACCGACATAGATTACGTCAGCCCACGGGTTGGCGAGATAGAAGTTTGTTATCGATGTAGCACCATGCTTGTTACACGGCCAACCCTATGTTTTTGTTAAGGCAAATCGTTGGATACATGCCAATTTACTAGACACCAGGCGTTATAGACCCACCACCATATCTAGGTACTTATATGTAGATGGTATTGAATGGAATTTGGGATTATTTATAAAGATGAAGTTTAGGACAAATGTTGACTTTAATAAATTGCGGTTTAAAGACTTGGCTAGGTAGCCAAGTCAGTCAAAGCAGGTGCTTTACCTGCATGATTTGCCGAAAATACGCCAAGAAGACAAGCAAACAACAAATTAAGACCCTATCAAACTAGTACTTTCAATCGCTTTTTTCAGGAAGAAAGAGTATAATTTCTGCACCCATTATCGTCGCATCAGGCAAGTTGGGGTCAAGCTTTACTCATTGAATTATAAAAGTTTGTTTTAAATAGTGTCTGAACAGAGCAGTCTGGCACAGCATAGCGTAGTTTAGCATATCAGCTAATATGTTAAGCTAGTTTTGTTTACTGTTTACCTACTTAAAACACCATAAAAATCAGCCATCATTCTTTAATATCTATTTCAGCAACAGTTCAATATCTATTTTAAAAGAAAAACGTAGAAACTCTTTAAATTTCAGAAAGAATTTTCAAATTTTCTATTTGTTTCACATCTTAATTCGGCCTTATACATTAAGCGTCGTCTGTGCATCACATTCACAATGCAATCTCAAAATATTCATGCCCTGTATATACTCACTATAGTCTTTTTCAGATAGGATGGGTACGCTGACACATCAGTGACACTTGTCAACGAATCCTTTTTACGCAATTTCTATGACAAAATGATAAATAATCATCAAAACAAAAAGTGTTTTCACTTTGTTTATAACGCATGATAACAGAGATTTACTTTAATTTATATTTGAAACCATATATAACATTATAATGTACATAACTAAAGAAATCTAATACATTAAATATTTCTTATCAGTAATGCTTGATGCGTAAATTGAAACGTATTTTCATAGGGATTGAAACATTGAAATCGTTATAATATCGATTTAATCGTAAAATCGCCTCACGATTTTTCAACTATTGTATAAATTTTATTAAATATTTAAATTTCTTGATATAGGATAAGCAGTTATTGGTGTAAAATCGAAAATCATGTGTAACACGACTGAGATATTACATTTAAATGGGTAGGTTAATCTTAATTCAAATAATTATCTATGTAAAATGAAGAATGGAGAGTTTCTTCAAACTCAGATTGATCTAATGATTAGTTTTACATAATTTTGGATGATAAATAAATATTTTTTTATTAAATCATGCAATTTTTAATTATCTCGAAATCGATTCTCTCTCCATACAAAATGAAATCGATAAATCATAAAATCGATTTTTTTACCTACGATTTTCATTTTACCACATGACTATAAACTTCAAATCTCAAGTGTCAGCGTACCCATCCTATCTGAAAAAGACTATACCTACTTATATCATGACAATAGCCATTCCAGTGTCATTAAGTGATATTCAACTGAAAATTAGAATAGTTATGGTGTACAAAGACGGCATTCGGGAATTAAAATGTTCCATTCACATGTTTATGTGAATGGAACATTTAATAAACATAAACAGAATAAAAACACAATTATCAACCTTGTTTATTTCAAACATGCCTATTTAGGACCACCCCATCTCATCTCATCCCGTGGGTGTCGTAGTAGAAGGGGAGAAAGACCACTAAGAGAATATCAAGAAACGGGCAGCAGCGCTTACCTAGGTACAAATAAAACCTACTGCGGTCACCAACCCACCTGCCAACCGAAGGTGACTAAGGCAAATCCCCCCCCATTAGACAATTGTCCTTGGAGAGACCTAGAGAGAGCAGTCTGATGACGATATATCTATTAAAATAATCTTTAATTGAAACATTTTATACCATTAGTTAAAAAATCTTTAGACAAAAAAACCTTACGAAATTCTCCTTAGAGCAATCACGCATCTATAGTTCAGATTAGAATATTGTGTTTAACCTAATTTCCAGAAACGCTCCGAAATTGGCAGGCAATAATTTCAGACACGAAATTAACTAAAAGAATTTCCCACCAAACTCAGATTGCAAAACCGTGAGTAATAGTTGGTCAGTTTCAGAAATCTCTGAACCGTTGTTGGTAAGCTCTGCGCGATTTGTTTAAATGTCCACTGCTGTTTTTGCCATTGAAGGGCGGCTCAACAATTGAGCAGGTGTGGTAATGGATGGGTGAGAGGTGATGTTGCCAGCGATGGCTAATTGCGAGGTCTGTTCGTGGTGTGGGGTTGTCTAATTCCCATCTGTCTAGAGCGCGTGCGCTCCACTCGGCTGTCACGCGTCGCCGCAGGCGCAGCGTTGCTGAGTTGCCACTAATTAGGGCGAAATATTTCGGCCACAGATTATTTCTCATCGGCGGATTAGCCGTCAATGTAATTGCAGCTATTTTTGCATCACTTTTTATTGGAGAACAATTTATTAGATTCCGATTTTGGTGTTTACCTAATTCTCAGTATTGGACTATCTGGTTTTTTTAACCATTACCCAAACTTTTGCTGTTTTAAGTATCGTTTGTGTGCATGAACGTATCTGTTTGTATTGGTCTGAACGTTTCCTATGTACCTATGTGTATGTGTATTTATAGGTATATTTATTTATTCACAAACAAGCATATAAGTTTATCAGTTGTCAAGTACTCATAGTACCAGCTTCGGCTTAGTTTGGGACTAGATGGCGCTATGTGGCCCAGCGTGGCTTGGCTTGGAGAGCTCACTGGCTTAGTAGTTGCGTAAGTGACAGTCAAAATGGCAGGTGTACCATAAGGAATTGAATTATACGGTCACCAAAAATATTTACCGTTAATGTACTTTTTTGTACCTCGCTCTAAAAAATTGTACTTTCTTCAAAACGGAATTATTCGAAATTAAAATACATCCGCCATATTGATATCAAGATGGCGGGTGTTCTACAATTTTTAAATACATATAAAGCACTCTTTAAATGTATTTAGGTACTAATGACACCAAAAAATGTACCTAAAATGACCTTCAAGTACAAAAAACAACCAACATGATCAGGATCACGCTTGGCAGGCGGGTTGGCGGTGCAGGTTTTATCTGCACCCGTATAAATGCTTCTGCCAGTTTCCTGATATTTCCTAAGTCGTCTTCTACTACACCCACGGTATTATACGGGATGGTCTATTAGTTTAGACAAGCTTAATCGGGCGGTTAATAAGACAGAATGAAAAGTAATATGGGTTGGTATTTAATCATTTATTATTTGGCAGTTATTTACAAAAGTCTCCACAGTTACAAGTCCAGACAATCCAAATGAAATATAAAAATCCTTTAACGACAAAACAAATACCTACGTTTTTAAAGAGAATCTCACTACCACGGACTGTTTCGTAATGTCTATTAGACATTGTCTAATTATTACATTTCGGCAACAATAACAATAGTTTTGTGTATGTCAGAAATATATAGTAATATAAGTATATAATCTTTCTTATATTGTATTTGATATTAAGTATCAAAGATAAAAAATAATCTTTGTTAACATATTTTTAGTGTGTACCAAATAAACTCATTCTATTCTCTATAACTATAGAATCAAAAGCCTTGCTACCAAGATTAATAACTTTATTAAGATTAATCGGTGGTCATTGAAAATAATCGTTTTCTTAAACAATGATTAACATTCACATTTAAGTTAATTAATAGCCTCCTAAGAAAATTTTTTTTTTGCATTAAAAATACAAGTGAAATAAAATTTTTTTTTATTATTTTTGATGAATCCGACTACATTTTTTAACCTTACCTGAATATATATAATAAATGATTTTTTAAATGAGAAAGTACAAAATGCGTAGAAGCAAAATAATAAAAAAAAATTACGTACGGCACATTCAAATCCATCCTCTTAATCATATCCTAATAAGAGAAATCATTTTATTACCAGAAAGATGCTAATGAAAAAAATAAGTAGTCATGCTAAAACACTAACGCCATTAACTTATTGTCACAGAAATGATAATTAAAAATCTTAAAAATGTACAGAGGACTGTTACACAATTTAATACTATTCAATGTACTAATATTTTAAATGCGAAAGTTTGTTTGGATGGATGACTGAATGTTTGTTACTCTTTCACACAAAAACTACTTGAACGGATCTTTACAGTAACATAACTCATACATCAGATTAACACAGGCTATGATATTAAAGTATATTGAAATTAAAATAATATTTTTTTGAGATTATCAAAGAGGTGTTGACATCTTCTGAGATTCTGAGATACCTACCATTTCCGCAAATCAAACAAAGAAAGACTAACTTAAAAATAAAGAAACAAAAAACAATACTACGGTAACAAATAATTACAACATGCTTATGTTACTTACTTGTCTAAGTAAACTTGAATTTCCGAGATAACTTATAACTACATATATCAAAAATTAATGACTTGACTTTATAATAATTATAATTATGGACCTGTGGATCAAGTATCTTACCAACTAAATCAACATGATTATTTGTCGTCATGAATCAAATAAACGACAAATATAACGAACTAGCAGCCCGTCCCGGCTTCGCATGGGGTAGACAACTATATTGTTCAAATTTTACCAAGGATCCCTAATTTTTTTCAAAATGAAATGTAGCCTATTTCAAATTGGAAGAATGTAGCATTCTATTGGTGAAAGATTTTTTAAATCGGCCCAGTACTTTTTGAGCCTTTTCATTACAAACATACAAAAATAGGTACAAATCTTTCCTCTTTATAATATTAGTGTAGATCTAGGTCACAATCGGTAATTCACAATCGGTTCACCAGGGAATGGCTGTGCCTTTGGCATTGCTGATGTCCATGGGCGGCGGTTACTGTTTAACATGAGACAGACTGCCTGCTTGTAAAAAAAATCGATTTGCATTTCAATTGAAAGAACATTTCAAACTTTTTCACGTTAGTAGAAGCAATTAAAATCCAAATAAGACTTTGAATTACCATTATGATAATGATAACAATTGATTCCTTAAAAAATGCAAAATCTCGATAGAATTTTCTTGCAATAAACATTCTGACAACACTGGATATAAACAAGCCAAATAATAACTAATGTAATTCTGAAGATAATACTTAATATTAATTAAAATTACATAAAATAATTTTATTGAGCCTTAATGTTTCCAGATAATTCTAACTAGTTAACGGGTTAGCATAGTACACTATATATCTACTATAATGCAAACCGATATTTTCACATAGATGCTATGTAAATATATTGATTTGTATACTCTACTTATTTACAATAAAAAAAGATATACTTTCTAGGACTTCGTATATAATATCAATCCCTTTAAGCTGCCCATCCACGTCAAACTTTTTGTACGTACCGAACGTCAGATAGTCTGATAGGGCATAATACTTCTCTGTGGAAAAGACTCGTTCCCAGTCTTTCAACGAAATATCTACTAAACATAATTATAGGACGTGGACGGGCACCCTTATTGGATTGGAAGGCATAGTTTTGAGGTATTTTTAGTTATCTTATCAAGCACCAGTATTCCAAGACATTATTTTAGTAATCACAAATAAAATGGCGTCTAGTTGTTGGCGTGTTGTTGTAAATCGTTATTTTTATGACTTATTTATTGTCCTATGTACCTAGAACGGGGCAAAGGACCTCCACAATACTTCACTTCGCTCCACATCATTCCTATTGCCTTCGCTTCTGCAGTGTTCATCCGCCGCCAAGATTTTAATATGAGCCGACATTTTTACATTATACTTATTTACGGTAAGCACATAAAGCGACCCTGCTTCTCGTTTTATCTGCGCCCCGTTTTATGTGGTCCGAGACCACTGATGTTAAGTGATATTGAATTCAGACCTTTTTTTTTTTCAAAAAACAAAACATCTTTGGAGTGTCCCCTTTCTAGTGGTGTGTAAAATGCCATGAAAAGTAACCATTTTCATCACTAATTTGCAATTTTTCTGGACGGAGTCGCATTTTTCTAATAGTAAACAGATATATTGGCTGTTGATTGATTGAAACAGATATATATATATATATATATTTTTAATGCATTCTTGTCCAGTATTCTGGCTTTTCGTGAGCCATTTATCTGGATGTTTCTGGGTTCAATTGGACTTTAAAGTTTTTTTAAAGGGCGTTTAACTTTAAAGCCCAATTGAAACAGATATAATAAAAAACATTTTTTGCCTTAAATAGACTCATGACTATAATGATGATTAGCAGCAGGAATGAAGATGTCTAGTTGGACGACACAAATGTGGGGGCATCGACGTCATCATTATGAGTTTATTTTGATCATTCGGATCATTAGATTTATCAAGTTATTTGTAAATATCCAATTAAGATTACTTAAATATTTATGACTTTTAGTATAAATTATTGTACCCCTTGGGGTATTTAACTTGGGAATCTACTAATGAATTCAATTTCTCTCATATCAAGACGAAGGAGTTGTTGCTGGTTGCTGAGCCCAACATCATCGGCGAAATTAAAGCTCACAGACTCCGCTGGTTGGGCCGCGTCTAGAGAATGGGAGAGGACCGTGCGGTGAAGCGGGCCTACGTGGGACGACCATATGGCCGACGCCCTGTTGGACGTCCTAGGTACCGCTGGAGCGACGAGGTCGAGAAGGATCTGCGTGAGCTCGGCGTGACGGACTGGCGGGAGATGGCACACGACAGATCGAGATGACGACATATAATATCGGAGGCAAAGACTCACTTTGGGTCGCTGTGCCACCACAGTAAGTAAGTAAGACGAAGGAGTCTACAAACTACATCATCCTACCTATATCTGTCAAGGTTCCCCAAAAAACTACAAACATATGGACCCTATGCTATGGACGCCTACTTGATTTTATTTTATGGGAATCCGATGGCAACATTGAGTGGAGGTGTAGTAGATCGATTGAGGCAGCATTAACTTAGTTTTAAAAACCATGATAAGCCAATGAAAGGTACATAATTGTACTGTAAACTACCTTCTATACCTCTTCCGTGCAATGGCGTAAAATAATGCATAACACTGCCCTATTTCTTCCCCATGAGCGTTCGTAACAGTTGATTAACGCGTGAGATTTTAGTTTCTCAGCCGGTGGTAGGGTGTACTCGCCTGGCTGTCGACCATCGCACACTTGGCGTAACACCTATGCAAATGCAAATAAAATAAAAAAATATTTTTAAATATAAGAGTATCAAGATCGGTTGTGACGTAATGCGCGCTATACAGTGGTGTAGCCATATGAACGATAGTGCTGCCGGCATTTATTTTCAACTCTTTACTGTCGGACCGTACAGTGTTCCAAAGTAGACTGTTTTTATTTTATTTTATTTAATCTTTATTGCACATAAAATTTGTACAAAAGGCGGACTTAATGCCGCGTAGGCATTCTCTACCAGTCAACCATTGGGCTAAGCAGAAACAGTAAGAAGGTAGTGTTTTGATATTTTCGTAAATACGCTTGTCTGTACGTGAAAATATATTTGTGTAACCATGAACAGCTAGCGTTCTATTGTGTGTACAACTCTGCATATTTCACTAAATACCAGACACTACCTAGTTTATCATCGATGACGAGACAACGACGAACATAATTTGAGGTTGGTACTATACCTAAAAATAGGTACATACGCAATCATTCTCACATGCACAACCCAGATGCACAATCTAGTCTAGTCTATTGTATAATAATTGACATTAGTATTTTATGATGTCTACGTAACATTACGTATCGCAACTATGACGTTATACTTATAATAGTTTCACCTTAAAGTAATTACTACTTTACAATCTATTATTAAGCGAAAAATGAAAGAGCATACTGAATATACCCTGTATAAATTCGTAACAGCATAATAATACAATGTCCTAGATTATCAGTTAATAGCATCGAAATGGATGCGTTATATAAATAAGTAGTTCAACAACTTATTCTCCTATTATTTATCATTGAAATTAATTATTAACATAATGGTTCCATTTCATGCATTAATTAAGGCGATTGTCACACTGCACCAAGCCTCCGAACTTGGGCCTCTACCACCAAAATCGAAAACGATCGAGCGTTGAACGGATCGCGTACATTTGCATTTTAAATTCCTCCCGTTTGTCCGTCTCGTGTTCGAATACAAGATCTAAAATTCGTCAAAAACAATTTTCATTAATTTAATTAGTAATATATTGGACACAGGAGGGATAAATGGGAGGGATTTATGGTGCAAAACAACGCGATCCGTTCAACGAACGTTCGTTTTCGATTTTGGTGGTACGAGCCCTGCTCGCGCGCACATATTCTATCCAACGAAATTGACTTTATTACTCCCGCATGCAGATTCTATTAAACAGGTGTGGTTTTATTAAACGCGTACTGCGACCGTTGGGGTAAAAGAGTTCTGGAGTGGAGACGTAGTGTAGGACGCCCTCAGGCCAGGTGGAGTGACGATTTGCGCAGGACGGCTGGCAAGTGCTGGATGCGAGAGGCCCGGGACCGATCGAAGTGGCGAGCATTGGGAGAGGCCTATGTCCAGCAGTGGAGTGATGTGGGATGTTGACGATGATGAAGTACTGCGGCTGGGCGTGGTGCAGTGGCAGAATCGTTTTTATGTTTCACAAAAATCAAATCTCGCAACCTATCTTCGATAAAGGGAATCAACAAATCAGTTTTACACAATCATATTGATAACAGGAATGTACGACAAAAAAAAATCAACTGTAATCTTAGGCTACCTGTCCACCGAAATATCGCGAGGTTGTGGAACGGTGAGCGTGGTAGAATCCACAGAAAAGAATAAGAGGTTTCTGAAGACATTGAATATTTTTTTTGCACACATCGGGCGGGGACTTTTCACAAATTGTTTGTAATAGTGTTCTCACCATTCATGCCAAATTTCAGCTTTGTGTGAGATAATGTAACCTTCAATGTCTATTTTGACCAGAGTACTAGACCCTCATCATAAACCTCCAATTTTATTGGTGGATTTCACGTCGCTCACCGTTCCGCTGTTTCGGTGAACAGGTAGCTTTACTTAATACAAAATGGCACAAAAGTCAACAATTTTTTTTACAAGAAGAACAACTTATCTGACAACGCCTCAGCCGGCTGTTGGTGTATACTCTGGCCAACCAAATAGGCCAGTTTGTGGGCGTATTGGCAAGGCGCGGGCACTCGCACTGTCCCCGGCCAATTGTAGTACAGATGGCACAACTTGTACGTGAGCCGTTGACACTGGTCCGGGGTCATCCCGCTGTTGTCGTGCACGACGACGTAATGGGTCGGAGTCACCGTGCCTTGGTTCACCTTTTGCGAGACTATTAGGAAGTCGTACCTGGAAGAAGTGTGAGAAAGATTGTTAGGAATAATTTTTGATTGCATATTTTTAGTAATGATAACTTTCATTAGTGTTTATAAGCTAGAAACTAGTGTTTATACGACATAGTACTAACAAATTAGGAAGTTAGCACTTAATTTTACATATTGAGATTAGATTGTATATTGACAAACATTTACAAGAACAGGTATTGCATTTTTTTTCTTTTCAGTAATTTTTCAAAATTTCGAATAGATTTTTTAATCTAGGATAAAATAAATTTTATATTGGGTTTTAATTTATAGCTTTTTGAACCAAGGGTCGTGCTATTCGTGTGATGAACCTTCGTGTTTGTTCCGTGTATGATTAATATGAGTCAATATTTGTATTTACGTCCATATTTGTGGTTTCCATAACACTAATGCTTAAGATAGGTACTTCTTTAGAATCGGAGCAATGTATGTCACTGCTGGACATAGGCCTCTCCAGTTGTTTGCCACTTTGGTCAAAAATCTGAAGGCTGTACCCATAATCGCCACGCTGGGCAGGCGGGTTAGCTATAGCAGGGTAGCTCCTCGCTCCGGTGACGCTGCTGCCTGTCATCGGCCTGCGGTATTTAGCTACGCCTTCAATGGTTATACCGCCATCAGTCGGTTGTCAGAGCCTCCTTCGATATTCAGCAGGATGCACTGCAATTTATGTGCTATTAACTCACTGATATTGAAAAAGTTCTTACCAATCCCGTCGAGTAATGTCATGATCGACAACAGTTCCCGGAAAGGGGTTCTCGAATCCCCTGTTGCTCTTCATGAAGATGCGCGTGTTGATCCGCTTCTGGACCACGACGTAGGTCAGTGTCGGCTTGTACGTGGTGTCGAGGAGCGAGAAGCATATCTCCATTTGCGGTATCTCGTAATCTTTGATGATGTTCAGCTGGCCATCGCCGACTCCGTCCCTGAAGGATGAATGGGTATAAGCGATGACATCGTTGGTAATATAAATATCGGACAAAACATCACATACATTGCTCTAATCCCAAAATAAGTAGCTTAAGCACTTGTGTTATGGGTAACAGAACAACGAAGGTACCACAAATAAATACTTACTACTCTCACACATGCACACTTTCACACACAGACACACTAACATGGCACAATATACCGTAGGTGCAAGAAGAATTGTTTAAAATTATTTTCATTATTATTTATTAGCTACTATTTTCTTTTGCATGTTAAACTCTAATGTGTCCATCAGAATAATGTGAAATATCTTTATACCTGACTCCCACGAGACAGGCGCTGCCTAGCGTGGGAGACAGTGAAAACCTTTTTTGTAAAAAAAATTCTTGGTTAATAAACACCCAGACACGGAACAAACACAAGTACTCATCACACGAATGTTTGTCCCGGGTGGGAATCGAACCTACAACCCTTGGTTCAGTAGGCAGGGGTCACTACCAATTGAGCCACCGAGCCGGTCGTTAGTAATAGTTTGAGAGTTAAGCCCGAAGCCTTCAAGAGAGGTAGGGCATAGCGAATCTTCAGGTGAATGGCGAGATATGTCTGGCTCATTTTAATTAAATCGAATTGTTTTGCCTCTTCCCACTTTTCATCACTCGTCGGGCGTAAGCCAAGTAATTTTTCTTAGTAGGCGCGGTGAGCAATGGAAATAAAATTTGCAACTCGCGTCGCCGGTCGCTCGTCTCCGTGCCCTGGCCGTAAGGTCGTAAGACCGAATGTCCTTTTAAAATTCCATTTCGACTGTAAAACTATTTCAGTCTGGAAATGTAAGTCATTAGAGCATTAAAAAGAGTGTTCATTTTACCTGTAGATAATGATCCTATCAGGCAGTTTCCCGTTGGTTCTCAGGTAGTGCTTCAGTGCGTCAACAAGACAAGACTTCAGGCTGTCCACTATTTCCTGGTTTCGCTCTTGGAACACCGCCTTCGAGTACCAGTGCGTCATGGATTGGTTGTATGACGCAATGAAGGCTGGGGACAAAGTTCATGATCAGTTATGTTTAGCATAAATATAATAATTTCATAGAAAGAAATTGTACTAACAGCAGAAACTGCGCTTTTTGTGGCCGACGTCGTGGTAGGAGTCATGCCGATGTGCCACACGGTTACAATAGAACACACGATAACCAACCTTATTGCTACAACGTTAAAGTACTCACAGCAGACACTGCGCTTCTTGCAGCCGGCGTCGTGGTAGGAGTCATGCCGATATGCCACACGGTGACAATAGAACACACGATAACCAATCTTATTCCTACAACGTTAAAGTACTCACAGCAGACACTGCGCTTCTTGCGGCCGGCGTCGTGGTAGGAGTCATGCCGATGTTCCACACGGTGACAATAGAACACACGCTAACCAACCTTATTGCTACAACGTTAAGATACTCACAGCAGACGCTGCGCTTCTTGCGGCCGGCGTCGTGGTAGGAGTCATGCCGATGTTCCACACGGTGACAATAGAACACACGATAACCAACCTTATTGCTACAACGTTAAAGTACTCACAGCAGACACTGCGCTTCTTGCGGCCGGCGTCGTGGTAGGAGTCATGCCGATGTTCCACACGGTGACAATAGAACACACGCTAACCAACCTTATTGCTACAACGTTAAGATACTCACAGCAGACGCTGCGCTTCTTGCGGCCGGCGTCGTGGTAGGAGTCATGCCGATGTGCCACACGGTGACAATAGAACACACGATAACCAACCTTATTGCTACAACGTTAAGATACTCACAGCAGACGCTGCGCTTCTTGCGGCCGGCGTCGTGGTAGGAGTCATGCCGATGTGCCACACGGTGACAATAGAACACACGATGACCAACCTTATTGCTACAACGTTAAGATACTCACAGCAGACGCTGCGCTTCTTGCGGCCGGCGTCGTGGTATGAGTCGATGCCGATGACCATGGCGGTCTTGTACGGGATGCTGATGTTCCACAGGGTACCGCCCAGCTTGCAGTTAATCTGCAGCAGGATCTTCTGCGTTATAGCGCGTAGCTTCTCTTGGTTCATTATTGTGCGCGCGTTTATTACCTGTTGAATGAAATTGTACCCATTACCATTTTAGTACACTACCACCAGAAAGAGGGTTACTATTTATTTCTGCAAATAGATAACTATTAAGATTAGTACTCAACATGGCAAATATCGAACTTTTCTCCTTTCAGCACTACACAGCAAACTCAACAGTCAACCATTTTTAAAAATAAAAGATGATTCATGATCTACCAGTTTCGATGCAAATATTATGTTACACATAATTAGAAAAATTTGTTAGAACAACAACTTAATGATGATTTTTCCTTTACCTGTGAATAAGGAACCCTAGTCCTTCTTTTTAGTTACCCTCTACTGTCCCACTGCTGGCCAAAGCCCTTTTTTTTTTTTTTTTTTTTGTTGCACCGGGAGAAAATGCATTTACGCATACCTGCTACTCGGGGACGCAGCAGGTTATGTGGGACTCACTCCGCCTCTAGATGGTAGCGAGACGGAGAATACCCACTAAAAAACCCCGGTCTTCACCGCCAATGCGCCTTGGGCGATGGTGACGTGGGATCTTGGTATAAACCATTACACCACGCCACCACCAGCGCTGTCTGCTAGGCAGATCCGGCCGGCCCCCCCACTTGGGGCAGCCTAGGGCTCAGGCAGAAGCCGTCGCCCTCCTCCAAGGACGGGATCCGTGAAAGGCAAGGGAGATGTCCCCACACCAACCCTCACTGGACCCCGTCGGGCGTGCAATCGCCACCGCACGGTGGATTTTTAGTGTGGTTTTCTCCACTTGGGCCTACCGGTAAAGGCAGGCCCCCTGGCCCCCGCCGAAACAGGGGTAACAGGTGGTTTGGTCTGTGGTTTGCTCCACTCGGGCCTACTGGTTAAGGTAGACCCCCTGGCCTGGCCCTCGCCGAGAACGGCAACGGTAACAGGTTGCGCGGTCGGTTGGTCAACGACCCGTCCGACGGTCACGAGAACCGAGCCGCCGGACCCGCCGCGCCGCGGCTGAAATGCGCCGCCCACCAAGTCTCGTCCGGGAAGAAGGCCGATGGCCTACAACACCCTCCGTCACGTCCGGGATACTACTCCGCCCATTAAGGGCCCAACAAAGCGCATAAGTGCGCGGCCAGGACAGCGTCCGCAGACCCGACAGACGCTGTCAACCGGCTCCTCCAAGGGGTAAGTCGGCAAGGGTCGCAGAAGATAGGGAGGACAGCAACGAAACACTGCGAGATCCCCCGAAGGGCACTCCTCCTCCTCTGCGACCATCGCCGACAAACCACGGCTGCCAAACAGCCCAACAGGTGCCATGCACCAACGCATCCCTTTATTATGCGACTTCACTACTACGCCGCCAATGCGGCCCAACCAGGCTGCGCGCCCACGTCGCGCAGCTGCGGACTATGTCCGCCCCGAGGCGAGACGAGCAAGCTCGTATCCACGAGCAAGCTCGTCCCCCTCATTGAGAATTAGTCGTCGGGTGGCAATCTCCTAAGAGATTACCACCCGCCGTTGCCCAGGGTGCGCCAGGACCCACTACTACCAATCCCCCGAAGGAGATTAGTAGCAGTTTGACTGGCCAAAGGCCTCCCGTAATCCACTCCAATCCTCCCTACCCACAGCATCCTCCTGCCAGATCGGTAAATAGTGATCAAGATCATCATGCCACTTTTTCTTCTGCCTGCCTATGACAGTGGCTATATGAAGGCTGATATTGGGTGACGATTCAGGTCATTTCCATCCAGTCTGCCTATGTGGTGCGCTCATGCCCACTTCCATTTGGCAGATTTTTCTCCCACATCTGCTATTCCAATGTCTTAAGGCAAAATTTAAAACAATGGGATTTGGAAGGAAAATAAATAACCCAAGACATGCCACACTGGGCCACACAGCGCCACCTAGCCCCAAACTAAGCCAAAGCTTGTACTATGGGTACTAGACAACTGATAAACTTACTTAGATACATTTTTTTTGTAAATAAATACATACATATTATACACTAGCTGTGCTCGCGACTTCGTCCGCGTGGAATAGTTATTTTTCCCCGTTTTTTTTTACATTTTCCATTATTTCTTCGCTCCTAATAGTTGCAACGTGATGTTATATAGCCTATAGCCTTCCTCGATAAATGGTCTATTCAACACAAAAAGAAATTAGCGCGTTCAAACAAACAAACAAACTCTTCAGCTTTATAATATTAGTTAAGATAGAAAATACCCAGACCAATACAAACAGACATTCATGAACTTTTAAATGTTTGTACTGTGCGGGAATCGAACCCACGACCCTTGGCTCAGGGGGCAGAGGTCACTACCAAATGAGCCACCGAGCCAGTCAAATAGTGACTGACCTGAGAAGGCACAGGCTTTTCAGCGCAGCAAATCTTCTTGATGGCAGCGTAACGGTCGTCTCTGGCAGTGGGACAGATCGCGACTATGAGCTGCAGGGATGAATTGATGCAATTCTTCATCGCAGTGATGTACGATTCTGTGCGGTCGTTGGTCAAGCACAGCTTTTGAGGTTCGGAGACATTGATGCCCATTGGCCGGCTTGACCGCTTCAACGTTTCGACGAAGTTCTGTAAAGGAAAAGATTATAGACATTAATCAATCATCATCATTAGCCTATTGTAGTCCACTGCGGGACATAGGCCTCTACAGTTGTTCGCCACTTAGGGCAAACGTCTGGAGGATATACCCATAATCAATTTTGTAAAATCTGTAAGCTTATAAAATGTGTGTGTGAAATAAATAAATAAATCGTCACGCTGTACTCAGCGGCAGATTCACGACTCAGAATTTCATCCACATTGCAAGGAAATCATTATTTTTATTCAAAAGCAATATCGTACTCACGTTTTGAACATTGGAGTCTTTCGGGGTATAAATGATCACCCATCTCAAGATATCAACAGCTTGCATAACAGCATTCTTCGTCACCTCCCCGTTCCATTCTGCATTTGGTTTGCCGGGCACCTTCACATTGTTACCAAAGTACAGTGTCTCCGGTGGTAATGTCCTTCCGGTGATATTTATTGTTTCTTTAGCTATGCTGAGGCCCCAGCCAGCGAGACGCGATTTAGCCGTTTCGTTGTTCAGCACGTTATCGATGTACTGAAAAAAAAATTACGATTGTTTTTTTTAGCTAAATGACTATTATGGAATAGTGTCATCATCATCAGCCTATTGCAGTCCACTGCTGCACATAGGCCTCTCCAGTTGTTCGCCACCTAGGGCAAACATCTGGAGGATATACCCATAATCGCCACGCTGGGCAGGCGGGTTGGCGATCGCAGGGCGTAGCTTCTTGCTCCTATGACGCTGCTGCCCGTCATCGGCCTGTGGTATTTAGCTACGCCTTCTATCGTGATGGTTTTACCGCCACCATTCGGTTTACCAGAGCCTCGTTTGTTGTTCGGCAGGATGCACCACGGGCAGGTGAGGATGGCTTGGAGCGAAAAGGTGATAGGTCGCTCCCTTACATCCCATGGAATAGTGTGCGGTGTGGCAATGGCGGCAGACCGAGAGCAGTGGAAGGAGTTGGAGGAGACCTTTGCCAAAAGGCACACCGAACTGACTGACTGACTGACATAGTGATCTATCAACGCACAGCCCAAACTACTGGACCGATCGGGTTGAAATTTGGCATACAGCTAGATGTTATGGCGTAGGCACTCGCTAAGAAAGGACTTTAATCAATTCTGCCCCCAAGGGGATAAAATAGGGGATGAAAGTTTGTATAAAAATTTGTCGATTTTAAGCTGATTGGGCTATGACTTTGCATGTTTAAAGCTACTACGTAGGCATCCGCTAAAAAAGGGTTCTGATCATTTCTACTCCCAAGGGGATAAAAAGGGTTCTGATCATTTCTACTCCCAAGGGGATAAAATAGGGGATGAAAGTTTGTATGAAACTTTGTCAAATTTTAAACCGTTCGGGCTGAGACTTGCATTCATAAAGTTACTATAACGTAGGTATCGCTATAAAAGAGTTTTGATAATTTCTGTTTCCAAGGGGATAAAATAGGGGATGAAAGTTTGTATTCATGAAACTTTATCAAGTTTAAACCGATCGGGCTGAGACTTTGCATGTTTAAAGCTACTATGAGGTAGGCATCCGCTAAAAAAGGGTTTTGATCATTTCTACCCCCAAGGAGATAAAATAGGGGATGAAAGTATGTATGAAATTTTGTCAATTTTAAACAGTTCGTGCTAAGACTTTGCATTCATAATGCTATACTATGACGTAGGTATTATTGCTAAGAAAGCGTTTCGATAAATTCCACTCCGAAAAAGATAAAACTTCAAATATTTACCTAAATCAACCCTTTACGGGATTCAATAGGAAAAAACTTGAAAGGCCGAGAAATAAACTCACAGCCCAAAACTACTGATTTCTCTCAATAAATGGCCTTACTGGTAAAATTAAATCTAAATAGACTGACTGACATTTATATGCCTAAACGGCTAAACGTAGGTACTAGAAATGTAGAAGAGACGTAGCTTAGATACCGTAGAGGTGCACTAAGAAAGGCATTCCCGAATTCCCACGGGAACGGGAATTAGCTGGAAAATCCTTTTGTATGAAAATCTAAACCGTTTCAAGCGTCTAACTTAAAATTTGGCATGTAGGTACCTTAGTAAACTAAAAGCTTAGTTGCAACAGGATATTGCAAAATTCCCACGGGAACGGTAGTTAGCGGGCAAAACTTTTGTATGAAAATATCTAAACCGCGTAAGATAGATGATAAAATTTGGCATGCAGGTACTCTAATGAACGTAAAGCTTACTTGCAACGCGATATTGCAAAATTCTTACGGGAACAGGAGTTATTGGGAAAAAATTGTATGTAAAAATCTAAACACGCGAACGAAGTCGCGGGCAAAAGCTAGTTAGAGATATTTTAATGTGAAGTGAAGTGCAGTGAAAGTATCAAAATTATAAGTTTAAGAATTTCTGAAATAAAAAGAAAGAAGAAAAAACGTTTATTTAGTGCAAAACAATACATGCAAACATGTAAACGAAGGTATCACACAGGTAGGCACATCTATCGTAATAAAATAACGTACACTAATAGTTAAATGCACCAAAAGGGTGGTTACCCTTTTGGTGTTACGATTTTTAGCCATAATAGCCTATTGACTCAGAAACTAAATGCATGTAGGCATCTATGTACTTAGGCCCCACATACCACATCTATCGCCAAGTTTCACGTACCTTTTTGAACGCCGCATGACGCTGGTTCGGCGTGATCCTCGTGTAGGTCGCGACGTCCTTCATCAGTCTGAAGTTGGACCGCTGACGGTCCGTCAGTCCCGTCAACTGACACAGCTCCGGGACGAGGCAAATCATGAAGTCGGTGGGGGCCTCCGAACCGGGCATGCGTTTCGATTCTCTATAAAAAGATTGTTTTTAAATATTGTGTTGAAAACTCTTTTGTGGAATTTTAACCAGCGGACTTACACCCGTATTCACAAACGTTACTATGCGTCGCGCGGACGCACGAGTACCCAAAAACCTATTGATAGACAACATTTTGAGAACCTGTCGCCATTGTAAATAAATGCCTAACTTCGCGTAGTGTTGTCGGTTTTCAGTATTAAGTATTCTTTGTGAATACAGGTGTAAGTCTCGCTCATCATGTTAGATAAATTCAGCTAGACTGCACTGGCTCGGCCACATTGAAAGCATGAAGTAAGGTCATGCTGTGAAGAGAGCATAGCTGTTGGGAATGACTTATATTGAGATCACTACTATTTAGGGGAGGATACCCACTATGCGAGGCGCCTCGCTCGGTGTGGTGGGAGTCCCGGGACGTTGCGATGCATGACGCCTCTGAACACGGAACCCTAAGGCACGTGTCGTAATCTTCTTCGAGGCAGATAACCGGAGTGCCCAAGTATGTGAAACAACTGACTGCAGTTGTTTTACATATGTGGGACGTGGTGCCACACATACTTTAAGATCTATGTTTTCTTTCGAATGGCGTAGCGCTTGACCCTAACTCGGCTGATGATAAGCGATGTCAGTAAGGTGGAGCGCGCTCACCCAGCAAAAACCGATTCACTCTCGTCTTGAAAATCTGAAGTCTATATCTCACAGGGAACACGGACTCCGGCAAACAGTTCCATAGCTTAGCCGTTCGCACTTCTTCTTCTTAGCGCGTCGATGGCAATCTAAATAATTTCTGACCAGTATTCAGTCACACGAATCGCATCTACTGTGACCAACATAAGCTCATCGCGTGTGCAGGAGAAAGGGCATGCCGGGCAGGATGTAAGGTGAGCCATGGTTTGGGGGGTGAAACCACAATGTAGAGGTGAAGCGCTTTGTACGAGTTTTTGGAACCTGGACGATAGTGTCTCCTCGCCGTGTCTCTACTCGTCCGATAGTAAAAAGAGGCAGGTGGAATTAAATCAAACAACTCAGCAGCACACTCTCCAAAATGCAACCGATAGAAGACTGAAAGTCCAGCAACCTTACGACGATGATCATGACTTTGAAGTCTTGCGTCACAGAGGGTTTCATTACCAATGAGTCTCCTGGCACATCTCTCGATTGTCTCCAACGCCTCAAGTTTTGACAAACCTACTTTGCTCTTTATCAAAGTCTCACCTGGATATAAGCATGGGCTGTTCCCAGTCCATAATGTCAATGCCATAGTTCTTCTTGTAGTAATCAATGTAGCTTATCTTGACAGTTTCTCCTTTTTCATTCTTCTCAAACGTTGATCTAGGCGTCATTGAGTCATCAATAGTGTCAATACTGAAACATAGGCCCTTTTTAAGTAACCATTCAAGCTCCCAGCGCCTCCCAGGAGCAAAACAATAAAACAAACTTAAAAATGTACTAAAATGAACAAAAGCTTGATTTGAATTGAAACTTTCACAATATGTCAGGGTTTTATATCATAAAATATTACGTAATGTATCACACCAATGGATAGACATTTAAGATCCAAATAGCTCTAGTAGGTACTTAGAAATATTTAAAGCAAATACTTCCAGGAAATATCTCAACAAATTTTGTTTGTGAGTTTTCAACAATCTATATCTATTTTCAAACACTAAAAGCTCAAAAAAACAGCTCAGCTTAATTTCGTTCTCCAGGAATGATTTAATAATACTGTGCAATCTTTAGGCCTACTATTTACATGTTCATTGCTTCTGTTTTCTTTTGAAAATTAAGATTCACAAGAAAATAAAATTAAAAAAAAGTGAATAATATGTATCCAATTTTTTTTTATTTTAATACAATTAATAATAATAAGGCTTACCGAAACAGTTTCTTATTGTACGTAGTCATCACAGAGGACCCAACTAACGTCTCGGATATCGCCCTTTTCCAGTTAGACCCTTCCGCCTGGACGGTCTCCTTTATGAAAGTGAGCACACTCTCGGTCCGGAGGACACGATGTGTAGAGTCGAGGGTCAACATAAGACCTCCTTCATACTCATCAACTGCTGTTACGTAACTGGAAAAATATATTTTGTTAAACAGTGTGCCTAGCACGAACACTTTCGAAAAAGTATGCGTAACGTAACCGTAAACAGGGCGATAATTCTCACTACGTTAACGTACGTAAACGTAGTACCTCTTACGCACGATAGGGGCGCTGTACCAAGTTTCATACAAATGTTTACGGTAACGTTACGACTTTTTCGAAAATGTTCGTGCTAGGTAGCTTGATTGGTTCACAATGAAAAACTTTTAATCCAACAGTGTTCACTTGTTGTACCACGCCATCTCATCATCGTGGGTGTTATCCTTTACAACTAAGGGAATATCAGGAAACGGGCAACAGTATTCATCTGGGTACAAATAAAACCTACTTCAGTCACTAACCCGCTTGCCAAGCGTGGTGACTAAGAACCCAAACTGGCGGATTGCAAGCGTTTTCTAAGCGGAGCGGCCACGCTGCGCACACGCCGCGATCACTTTGCGGAATAAGAGTGGATCCCACATAACCTAGTCTGGCGTCCCGTACCCAGGACCCTGGTATATGCGTAAAGGCATAGCCGACAAAAGAAGGTGGTGTAGGTGCAGCTTATTAACGGAGTTTTACCATATACCTAACCTAGCTTTTGTGGTTCCGATATTACGATCGCAACCAGCCATTCTGTAAGTCTTTGGGGGAGGCCTATGTCCTGCAGTGGACCCGCTACGGCTGATAATGATGATTACGATCGAGTGTACTCAAATATATACTTTATTCAATTGAAAGACTTGAGCTGACGCTTATAGCTTAACTTACCCAGGCCAAACCTCCAACTTATGCTGTGGTATTTGTATGGCGGCATGCTCATTGAAGTGCTGCCTGCCAAAACGAACCAGCTGCAGATCTTTCATTATCTGCTTGAACAACACGTTGTACAGATGTATCATTTCGCTCAAACGACGCGTCCTACGGAATATTATCTGGAAATAGAGAAAAGAAATTTACTTATCTGATACAATATTGGCTCTGGCAACCGAATGGTGGCAGTATGATCATCACAATAGGGATGTTTTGGGGATCAAAATAATTACATTATATTTATTATCCATATTTTAGATCATAAAAATGTATTGGACACATATTTTTACTTTTTTCATTCAAATAAAAAATAGCAAAGATACAAGGCATCAAAAGTTAGAAGTGGGAGTCTTTGACGTCACTCCGGCCCGTAAAAATGAATCACCGAGTGACGTCACGCGTAATTTCAACGGGCTATAACTTTGTAATTTATAGTCTAATTTACAAATAAAAAAATAGGTGTCTTTTATTTTTGAATAAGCTAAAAGACGGACTAATTACATTTTTTTAGCCAAACAAGCCTATTGAAGTCGTAGCTAAAAACGGGCCGATGAAGGGTAGCAGCGTCACCGGAGCGAGAAGCTATGCCCCCTACGTTCGGCTACCCGCCTGCCTAGCGGCGATTATTGGTAAATCCTCCAGATGTTTGACCAAAGCGGCGAACAACTGGAGAGGCCTATGACCACTGCGGTAGGCTGATGATGATGACTGATACAATATTGACAGATACATTGTTATTCAACAACATAATTGTATGAAACGCAATACAACTATATAGTTTACGAAATAAAACTATACTAACAGATATTTTAACTTGGCTGTTATCGAATGGATTTGTTGAAACCAAGTTTAAAACTTCGTCCGCCAACCGATGCGGCACATACAGAGTTGTACCATCAAATGTTTTTTCTTTGAAATGTTGTCTGTGTTCTGAAAAAAAATTAATGTATTAATAATAAAGAAATAAGAATAAATAAAATTTACTTACAAAATAAAAACAAGAATATAATTACAAAAGGGACAAACAATACGAACTTTAGAAAAAACATATATATCTACATCACATACATTGCCCCAATACCAAAGGAAATAGCTTGAGTACTTGTGTTATGGTTATCAGAACAGCGATGGAGACAGAATTAGCTTAGCTAAGCTATGCTCTCACATGAGCTAATCTGGATAGCACTGGTTTGTAGGTCAGATCTATAAATTCATATCCTAATATTTTACAACTTTTTTGGTCTATAACTAGAACTTCTCTAATGAGTCTCCTGTATCCTATTAGCAGGATTAAACCAAAATAATCTTGAAACATCTATTTAACTCATCTTAACTAATATTATAAAGCTGAAGAGTTTGTTTGTTTGTTTGAACGCACTAATCTCAGGGGAACTACTGGTCCGAATTGAAAGATTCTTTTTGTGTTGAATAGACCATTTATCGAGGAAGGCTTTAGGCTATATAACATCACGTTGCAACTATTAGGAGCGAAGAAATAATGGAAAATGTAAAAAAAAAAGGGGGAAAAATAACTATTCCACGCAGACGAAGTCGCGAGCACAGCTAGTATTACATAACAATAAAACCCATTGAAACTCTAACTTTGAAACAAAAAACCTGTAATGATTTGTGCACACCAGGAACACCAGGTTGTGCATAACATTTTGTAGCCGATTCCTGCACATGAGTATGAGAATCATTCCAGAGGTTAATAAAAATATAATACATACTTACCATTCAGAAGCTTAAAACGCAAATTCCTATAGTCCTGATCTGGTTCGAATTTCACTTCATACTCAAAAATACTGTTTTCCTCGAAGTTCAAGTAGACAAAATTGGCAGTCACTTCCACCGGAGTTCCTGTTTCACCTTTCATGACCACAGGTGGCGTTTCTTTCACCTCTCTCTGTAAATAAAATAAAACAAGATTTTTTTAAACCATTTCCTCTGAATCAGAATTACTTTGGTTGTAGATGCGGTTTCTGGATTTAGAATAGGATCACCTCATCTCATCCCGTGGGTTCCATAGAAGACGACTAGGGACATCAGGAAATGCGTAGCAGCATTTAGTTGATGTAAGGGAGCGGCCTATCATCTTTTCGCTCCAAGCCAACCTCACCTGCCCGTGGTGCATCCTGCCGAATAACAAACGAGGCGCTGGCAACCGACTGGTGGCGGTATAACCATCACAATTGAAGGCGTAGCTAAATACTAAAGACCGGTGACGGGCAGCAGCGTCACCGGAGCAGAAGCTACGCCCTGCGATCGCCAACCCGCCTGCCCAGCGTGGCGATTATGGGTATGTCCTCCAGATGTTTGCTCTAAGTGGCGAACAACTGGAGAGGCCTATGTCCAGCAGTGGACTGTAATAGGCTGATGATGATGATGATTTAGTTGAGTACAAAGAAAACATACTGCGGTCAGCAACCAGCTTGCCAAGCGCGGTGCCCAAATGATAACTGTGATGGGGGGAGGCCTATGTTCAACAGTGAACGTTTGAGGGCTGATCATTATGATATGATGTTAATCACGGCTACCTGCATGCACATATGTCAAAAAAAATCACGACATTTCTTTCTGCGAACGTCACTCTAGTGTGCAATAAATCATCATCATCGTCAGCCCATTGCAGTCCACTGATGGACATAGGCCTCTCCAGTTGTTCGCCACCTAGGGCAAACTTCTGAGGTTATGATAAACCCATAATCGCCACACTGGGCAGGCGGGTTGGCGATCGTAGGGCGTAGCTTCTTGCTCTGGTGTCGCTGCTGCCCGTCATCGGCCTGTGGTATGTAGCTAAGCCTTCTATCGTGATGGTTTTAGCGCCACCAGTCGGTTTGCCAAAGCCTCGTTTGTTGTTCGGCAGGATGCACCAGGCGCAGGTGAGGATGGCTTGGAACGAAATGGTGATAGGTGCAATAAATATTTATTATAAATGCCAGTGACTTGACTTGTTTAATTAAAATTAAAAAAATAATATTACTTACGAAATATTTGTTTTTGGCAACTGATGAAGGATGAGCTGTCGAAGTTGATATAGTGCTCTCTGCCATTTTTTGAGTCACCTTGTGTACATCTCCCTGCCCTCCAGAATCTGCAAGCCTGGTAGCTTGTCTAACGAATAAAAAGAAATATTGCCATAAGTGTGTGTATTCATTAAATCACCTTGGGTGCAGATAACAGGTTTGGGGGCAGCGCAAACGACACACTATCCATGACGCACTTTTTAGTCTGTGAAAATAGAACCTATGCAATTAAATGCAGTAACGCACACGACGCGCAAAAATCTGTCGCGGATATTTCACAGACTCAACGCATTCTGTCGGCAGACCTAGACGCTCTTTATAAATGTCTCAGACGCAGACTCTATCGCACAAAAAGTGTGCCGCCTGCGCTGCACCTTAATGTGTAATTATTAGAGACTAATGAACAGGAATTCATTTTTACTATATAAGAGAAGAAGATTTGGTAATAATCTGATTAATTTGGTCTAAGCTACACCACACTTACAGATTTTGTAGTAATTTCAGGCCACGTCCAGCGCCTTTGGTGACTGGGGGCGGAGCACTCGGACTGACGTCTGATGCTGGGCTAAAAGTAGCACCTGACAAAAATTAAAATAAATGTAAATATAATTATCATGATTACGGTACTTAAAACAATGTCGAAATGTCGAGAGCGTAAGCGAAAAGTATAATGCTAGGTTTACACGCGTGCCACGCAGCCCGGCAAGCAGCCTGGCAAGCAGCTCGGCGAGCAGCCCTGCCCTACAAATTGCGCACGCACGTGCACATTCACACAGACGAACAGCCCGTTCACATGCTTGTGCTTGTGTTCGTGCCCGTTGAATGTCGTGTTGAACGCGAACATGTAAACGCGGCATAAGAGCGCCTTCAAATTTGCCGCTAAATGTCGCGCTGAGGCAGCGTAGCTGCGGCCGCGCCGTCGTAGCTAGGTTTGAGAATGGTAGTGTTGTATATTTAGTTTCACGATGGACTCAGATGAAGAAAGCTCTTATAACAAAAATTACGGGATGGTGTACCGCTCGTCAGTCGAAGTATTGACGCGCGTCCGCAGCGATGCCGAAAAAGGAACTATTTTTACAAAAATAGTCAAATCATTGCCTTTCTTGTATGGGAGCCCCCTTTAAATTATAAATTTTATGTTCCCCACCTGTTCCCGTTATTAATATTTAGCAAAAAAGAGCAAAACAATCTATTTTGTTTAGTTTTTAGTATTTGCTGTTACATAGGCAACAGAAATACATAATTTATGAAAAACAGACTAGCTATTGCGGTTCTTGAGATACAACCCGGTGACAAAAGGACGGACAATGAATAGGATTCCGATTTACCCTTTGGATATGGAACCCTGGAAACAATCTTGTTAATTTATCTTTAACATGTGGTTCCACAATGTATGAAGTTCTCTCTCAGTCCAACATCTTTCCCCTTTCTTCAATATAAATGGAAACAGCTGTGGCACTGTTAGAAGATTAATTTAAAATAATTTATCTAGTAACTTAGTTACCTACTGAGATTTTTTATTTGTAGTCATAACACTCTTGGTATATTTTACTTTCCAACAGTAGAAGTGGAGAGACTACACTGAATAATCTTAAAAAGACTATTTTTTTTTTAATGTCTAGTCAGTAAAAAATACAAATCCAAACTCCTAGATCATCCCAATAGGCTGGCATTGAACCATGTTGCCACTGACAACTGCATTCGGCAGCTGAAGAGAAACACTCCGCTTAGCCTGAACAGGGAATAAAGTCAAATGTAATGTGTTGATAGATCACTTCAACCCAGAAACCTGCAGATAAATGGATCACAAAAAGCCATGAAGAAATGCTGAAATGAAACTGTATTATGAAGACACAAACCTCCAGGTTTTGGCTGCATCTTGGCCAGCATCAGAGCTGCCATACGCCCACGTCCTCCAATGGGGGCAGTGCTCAGAACACTGCTGCCAACCTGTGTAAAAAGAAGAAGGAATTGGATTCCTGCCCAGTTTTCTTTTAGTACTACAACATAGTGACCTCCTATCATCATCATCGGCAGCCTGCGGCAGTCCACTGCTGGACATAGGCCTCTCCCAAAATGCGCCATTCTGCATGATCGGCAGCAACACTCATCTAGTTGATGCCGGCTGCCCTGTGTAGCTCGTCGCTCCACCTGGCTGAAGGGCGTCCCACACTACGCCTGCCTGCAAGTGGTATCCACTGCAGAACTTTCTTAAGACCTCCTATCACCTAATGGAAAATAAAAGAGAGACCAAGTTGATCTGGCAACGGAAAAGTAACTTTAAAATAGGAGATAACCAAAACAATCACAGTTAATTGCCAATGCCAACATAATCATCACAATCAACTTCTAGCAATCTACCGCTGGACCAACTGTTTGCTTTGCCCAATCCCGGGCTTGTACCAACCATGCTGGCAACTAATCTGATGATGGATGAATACTTCACTTCTCATTTTCCCAATACGCAAGTTTAGCAGAAAAAATCATACTGCATATAGGGATTTATGGGTTTAATATGCCTTACACGCTTTTTGCAACATTCCAACCAAACAAGGGCATGTTTATAAAGAAAGTACATAACTTACATCACTTGGAGCAACACTGGGACCTGGAGTGGGGACTGGTGAAGGCTCCTCCGATTGAGGTGGAGAGTCCATCATTTGAGACTTTTTCAGGGCTTGGAGCAAGGCCAGGCCCCTGCCACGACCCTTACTTGGGTCAGCCATCTTTGCCTATAAATAAGCACAGAAAAACCTTTGACCATTAAATTTTTAATGATGTAAACAGAATTAAAGCATTTTCCTTGAATGAAATTTTATTTAACAGCACAAATCTCAATCCACCAAAGCTTAAAAGTAAAGACGAGTTAAAAAATATATATCTTGTTAAAAAAACAGGTGTGATCAACATACGCGCTAAAATTGCAACTTTGCAAATTTCAAAAAGTAATATACAAGCAGTTTGTTTTTCAGAGCTTCAATACCTAATGGTTATACTAATAATCAATAAACTATTGAATTGATAGTGGTGAAATTTTGTAACTTGCATTATGTATATTTAAAACGGGTAGTTTATCAATTTTTTAAACCAATGAAAGTAGGTACCTTGCTACATAAAATGTGTATTAAAATTTCTTTTGCTTTATACACCATGCATATTGTTTCAAAGTAATTAGATAGAGCACTACTCACCTTACTTTTTAGACGTTGTAATTAGTATTTTTTAACACAAGAAAACTGATAAAACCTAAAAATTCAAGAAAAACAATCTTTTCACTCAAACATGCACAAAACATGAAAAGAGTTTTTTTTAAATTATTCTTCCGGCATTGGACCAACCACTATAGACTATAGAGGAAGGCTACATAGCAAAGATATTATAGTAGAAAAGAGAAGTAGGGAAGCTTGCGGCCCAAGCTATGCCTAACTGAACATGTACAAGTAGTACGACAAGACTGTTTTTTGCGCGATCCCTAAATGGATATTAATATCCTTTATGTCCATCTGCCGGCTAATAAGGACAACTACCAGTGTCGTCTTTATAAGTCCTATGTACTTTTCTATTCATAATTAGGTACTTATTCAGTTTTAGTTATTCAAATTATTTTTTATATTGATATAGATTCAGTATGTATGTACCATGGAAGTGCTTCCATGGTATGTATGTACTCATTGAATAATATTTTTTTTGTATTGGAGAGGAGTTGAATGTACAACTTTGTGACAGCTGTTTTACTCTATCTAACGCTTGAATGACATGACATTGTCTCACTCTGTCAATTTAATTAAATTGAGTCATGAACTTGAGTTGGTGTATCACATTATCCAATTGGTACATAAAAGGTAATAGGTGATTTTATATCATCATCCACATTTATTTTCTGAATAAACTAAACACACAATAAAATATTATCAATTAAATTTCATTAGCGCAAATAATCTTATCAAAACTATTCACCTGTAGACTGACGATTATCTGATCAAACTGATATGTTAAGAATTATATTAATTTTATTGTGATTTTTATGCTAAACTATACATACAACCGTGGGTTTAGGGGACTCAGGAATGAGTTCTTTTATAAAAGACTCAGTCTTTGAGTTCTTTTTGGCAGGACTCAAGTCTTTTCACAAAAGACTGCAAATTCTGATGAACTTGAGTTCTTAGTTTTATTTATAAGACTCGAGTCTTCAAAAATAGCTCAAGTTCTATTAAATGAGATTTCAAGACTCGAGTCTCATAAAACACTAGTAGTGCATAGCCTTTTAGCCCGTATGAAATAGGCTATTCCACCCTATGAATAAAAAAAACTAAAATTATGTTTATATGATAGATCATGAAAAAGTAAACCAAGAATATTAATATCAATTCATAAAAGTGAAAAATAAATTTAATATTTCCATTTTAAGATTCATGTTTTTTAATCTGTCTCCAATTTGGTGAAAACGCTCTGTACGCCATGTTGGCTAAAGTTTTGACGTAATCTGTCTTGTAAACAAATAATCTCAGTACTGTGTCTATTACATTTACTACAATAATTCGAAAATTCTTAGTTATTATTAACACGTTTCTCAATATTCCGGCGCTATAATATAATTTCATCATGGAAGATGGCAGAAAGCACTAATCTTCCACGAAGACATAACCTATGAAATATTAGTTTTGCAATATTGTGAATATAATTTTGCAAGTTTTGAAGGTCTATTAAATTGCATACTTACATCAAAATGATCTTCACTTGTTTTCTAACATTCAGACACAAGACACCAATGATATGGACTATAGTTCATTTTGTATTTGCGAAAATAACTTTAATCTCTCAGTGAAGCGCAGCCTATACAATCTTAGTACAAATTGTATGGCAATCACCACGGAATATTAAACACAAGAGGAAAGGACGTGTGGGCGTGGCCCGCGTGCCAAAGTTAAGGACAGCGAGTCTTAACTTGACTCAGTCGCTTTGTGGTTGCTTAAGTATCGTGACGTGCGCTGTCGGTATTTTCATTCGAGTGTTTTATTAAATAACTCTCAATAATGACTCGATGTTCCGTCTTTGAGTGCAAAAACAATAGTAGTACTAAGAACTTGCTTCGATCAGGTGTTTCTTATCATCGGTAAGTTGGTATTTACTTTTTATTAAATAAATAATCTTTCGGCATAACCTCTATCCATTTAAAACATTCGTGTAAATTAAGAATCACACGTATGTACACTGTAATAAAGTTTATAATTGTCTGACGCCTGGTCCGCATGCGCCATCTAGTATCGAATAGTAGAATCAGAAACTACGTCCCAAGTCGAACCTACTTTAGGGTTGTGACACGTTGAAATATCATCGATTTAATTATGTATTTTGTCTATTACACTTTTTTTATGCCTTATTGTAAACTATTGATTATTTTCGTTTAAGTTTTCCTAAAGATCCAAATGCAAAAGGAAAGTGGAAACGGCGGGTAGTAGAGGATGGCTGCTACCCGACGGCTAATTCCCTGTTGGGAACACGCACTTGTGCGTGGCTCCGGGAGCCAAGTGGGTTAGTGAAATGAAACTTCAAGGGCATTTTAAACATCTACAACAACATTTAGTGAGCATAAACTTAATAATAGCTTTAATAGCAAAAACTAATAGCGGTCCTTGTGTTATTAAAATTGAAATTATTTATTTGAGCAAGATAAACTTCTGTGACATGATTCGAAATTCCTGACGTTGCAGATGTATATGAGCGGCGGTTATCATTTACCATCAGATGAACCGTTAGTAGTGAACCACGAATTAAAATTTATTTTACTTTGTATTCGGACTTTACCCAAGTAGCTAGGGTAATCCTAAGTAAACCCGGGTAAACCTAGGTTTACTCCAACTTCTAGCATTACCCGTAACATATACATTAAATGTGAAACTTCTGTCAGTGTATTTAAATGTTAATGTATATCTATTCTAATATTAATTAATTATTTTAGAAGTAATCGATGTTTCATCACCAATAATATTCGTATTAATCCCATCCCTGTTTGAGTAGCGACGATAATAAATGTCATGATAAAACATTCTAGAAAAAAAGCAAGTGCATGCGTATAAATTAAAACCTTACGCTGATTGTCGTAAGGTGTTAAACAGCGTACAACTTTTAAGAGTGTCATCTAGCGTGCAATAGGTGAACTAACTAGTCAAAGCAGGCCAAAAGCACTTCGATGAGATGACGTAAAACCCTCAAAGTGTAATTTCTAAATTCTTCTTTATCTCTAATGCATTATGGTAGTTTTTATGTTATTGTTAGTAGCGGTTACATCTTTGTGATTTCAAGAAATTATTATAGTTATGATTGGTTCATTTTGTGTGTGCGTATAATGTTATTGTGTGAGTTTGGCGACAGCAGTTTTGTATGAACTGACTAGAATATGCCCTTTCCTCTTGTGTTTAATATTCCGTGGCAATCACATAAATACAGCTGACCAAATTTAATTGTACACAAATACCTATTTAGATGCACACATTAGAACTTAGATCATTTCAATTTACCTGGGTTATACCATGTTAGTTCCATATTTGAATTCTAGGTGGAGTTTATATTCATTGATTAAAGTTGGTATCTATTTTCTATACAATAGTAAGGATTAAATTGCCTTTCAAATTCAGTAGCATAATTTAGTTGCGACGTTTCGACAATATTGTACAGTTTGTGTAGTTTTTTTTTATTACGGTCCTTTTATTTAAATTAAAAAACCAGATGAACGCTAGTTATATTTCACTTTAATTTCATGTATTCCTTATATAATATATTACTACACTTAATTTATTGAATATTGGGTTAAATAACGTATTGTTCTCCATTTTCAGAATTTACTGATTTTAAACTGTAAACTATAGATTCAAATTTCTGGCAACACAGCTTAAAATGGCGTGTTTTAAAATTTTCCTTTTAGTCAATATTAATTTATCAAGTTTTCAAAAGTTTGTGCTTTTAATAGAACTTAAAACTCGTAGCATTTTTTAAAACGGTCGTACAAGAAGCAGATTATAATGTGATTGCTAAAGTTTGTGACCAAGGGTCTAAAATCCGCAAGAAAACTGTAATTGCAAGAAACCCGCGGAAAGTTTAATCTACATTCGAAAGAAAATGTGATTTTAAGAACATATATGATTATGAAACCAATATTTTAATTTTATAGTGGTGTGTGGTGTGTAAAAATGTGAAAGTTAATAAAAGTTTCTAAGTTTTTACACTTATCTTTTATTTTTCAAATGTTGAATGATTTGCCAATCTTAGTTTGTGTTTATTTGCCTAAGTTAACAAATGATTCAGAAAAATATGCCTGCGGTTGGCAATTCATAGCAAAAATTCATCATTCATTCCTTAATGAAATAATACTTATAATTAATTAGGTACAAGACCAGAGTATGCTGTAGATATATCGCTGTATTGTGATTATGTATATTGACGAAAAGTTGCCGTAAGTTACCGTCGAGTGGCGCTGTATTTGTTACCTCTTTTGACAGCCAAGATTGGTCTCTATTTCAGTATATTACAAAGTACTCTGTGGTGAAGCGTGATGTTTACTAAAAGTGTGACGTAAAAGACACGGCGGACTAGAGTTGTGCTGTTTTCGAGCAAGTAATTTAATTGAAAAATTAAAAGTCGTTTTTCTTTATTATTTGATATTAATAAAATATATCTCTATTTTTCCGTGGTATTTTATCACTAAAAGATGCATTTGAACTACTTTTTGAATGAGACCGGAATAGCCTATTTTTAGAAACCAGAAGTGAGGTTAGTTTTAAATGGTTAACGATAAATTACTAGGCAAGAATTCAACAACAAAATAAAGATCATCCGTCCAGGACAACCACAAACCACCCAGGAATCACAACTACGACTATTCCTGGTCCTCAATCCGATACTTCCATCAGATCCATTCTTCTCAAGGCTCGAGCCAAGTTATTCTTCCACCCGCCAAACTACTCTCTTCAAACCAAATCGTTCCATAGACTGAACTGCAAGTCTGTCAACAGATACAAAAACCATAAAGCCAAGGAATCGGTAACACGGCCGTTCCTGACAGCTGCACGTCCTCGTCAGCGTAGTTTTCTTCAACTTGGACTTCGGCAACCAAGATGAAAACGCTTTCGTCTTCGGCAAATAGCTCTTCATTGACTCGGCGCCAAGTCCTCGATCTATCTAGAACAGCCTACATAGAACAACCTACATTTCGTCATTTATCATCGTCAAAAAGCAAAATTAGAATGTCACACATCACATCATCATTGTAATACTTAAATAGCCAAAATGTCGAGGCTAGAACAAAACCACACAAGTCATAGTGTCACGGTCATAAATTATTAGAAAAGCCATAACGTCAGGGTCATAACATAATACACAAGTCGCATTGTCGGTCCACCAAGTACAAGAACACATAATACACAATCCACATTGTCGGTACTACATGAACACACAATACATTAGCCAAATTGTGGAACAAATTTATGTTTACACTTTTGCAATCATGGATTGACATAGATTAAGCTTTTTGTTACTTACCAATGGATCTGTTTAAATGAATTCATCGTTATTATTATAAGAACACATAGTACATAGGCCAAATTGTGGGGCCATATATAAGTTTAGATTTTTGCAATCATGGACCAACATAGATTAAGCTAAATTTCGTTACTCACCAATGGATCTGTATAAATGAATTCATTGTTATTATGATAAGAACACATAGTACATAAGCCAAATTGTGGGAGCCATATCAATGTTTAAATTTTTTTGCAATTACTTATGTACTAACATAGATCAAGTCAAACTTTCGTTACTAACCACTGGGTTGGTATTACCTGAATAAATGAATTCATTATTATCATTATAAGAACACAGAACACATAGTAGGTACATAGTAGCCAAATTGTCGAGACTACAAGAACACAATACATGAGCCAAATTGTCGAGGCTACAAGAATATGTAATACATGAGCCAAATTGTCGAGGCATAAAGAACACAATACATGAGCCAAATTGTCGAGGCATAAAGAATACGTAATACATGAGCCAAATTGTCGAGGCATAAAGAACACGCAATACTTGAGCCAAATTGTCGAGGCATCAAGAACATGTAATACATGAGCCAAATTGTCGAGGCCCCAAGAACACGTAATACATGGGCCAAATTGTCGAGGCACCAAGAACACATAATACATGAGGCAAAATTAAATATGTCACCGATGTTGAGGGTGCGAGCACGGCGCGGCCGTCTCAGGCGCAGCCACGCGTATGGCGCGCCCTGAGAGCAGCCGTCGACACGGCGTGGCCGTCTCAGGCGCAGCCACGCGTATGGCGCGCCCTGAGAGCAGCCGTCGACACGGCGTGGCCGTCTCAGGCGCAACCACGCGTATGGCGCGCCCTGAGAGCAGCCGTCGATACGGCGCGGCCGTCTCAGGCGCAACCACGAGTATGGCGCGCTCTGAGAGCAGCTGTAGACACGGCGCGGCCGTCTCAGGCGCAACCACGCGTATGGCGCGCCCTGAGAGCAGCCGTAGACACGGCGCGGCCGTCTCAGGCGCAACCACGCGTATGGCGCGCCCTGAGAGCAGCCGTAGACACGGCGCGGCCGTCTCAGGCGCAACCACGCGTATGGCGCGCCCTGAGAGCAGCCGTCGACACAGCCACGAATATGATTAGCAAAGTACATTAAAATCCGACTCGGCCTTACCTGACCATGATCTCAATACACACTTACAAACAATCACAATAATAAGCACAACAAAAGATAATTTCCAGATCATATCAGCACACTCTCCACATCGTACACACGTATTGGGTGGAAATGTAGTGATTTGTATCACAATCAGACAATTACAATTTCAAACTAGGTAGGTAGGTACCCATAAAATCACTTTTACGTCGATATTCGAGCACAGTTATCACGATCTCTAAACACATATCTAGAATCGACTAAAAGCAAACACAATAACTGGAGAACTTATGAATGGTATGGCAAAAGCGGTAAAACGGGGCGTATTCAATCCAATCCCACTTCTGATTTTAGAAACCAGAAGTGAGGTTAGTTTTAAATGGTTAACGATAAATTACTAGGCAAGAATTCAACAACAAAATAAAGATCATCCGTCCAGGACAACCACAAACCACCCAGGAATCACAACTACGACTATTCCTGGTCCTCAATCCGATACTTCCATCAGATCCATTCTTCTCAAGGCTCGAGCCAAGTTATTCTTCCACCCGCCAAACTACTCTCTTCAAACCAAATCGTTCCATAGACTGAACTGCAAGTCTGTCAACAGATACAAAAACCATAAAGCCAAGGAATCGGTAACACTATTGTACTTCGTAAAATGGGCTTTGGGAGCTGGCTGATATGGCCCAAGTCCAGAGCCATGGTCCAGAGTACAACAACAGTAAAAAGCCTTAGTAGGACATAGACATGCACTATTTGACATTGACATTTTCTTGACAACTTTTCTGCTCCCTCAGCTCAGTGCGCGATAGCTTTGTCAATATTTTCTAAGAATATTGCGGTTTTAAAATTTATTTGTTCATTAAATAATAAAAAAAATGTTACGAAATTCCCTAAGATTTCTTCAAAAGAACAGTCGTTGTGGAGTATTTTGTACTCCCTCTATAGTTCGGTAAGCGGAAATAAACTATGTTTCGGTTTATACGGCTAATAAATGATCATTTGCATTGTATTGAATCATATTTTTTACGTTTCAGGCTGGATAATAAAAAACATTTTAGTGGCATACAGAACAGTTTTGATACGAAGTATGTGAACAGAAAACCTCTAAACCAAGTATGCCAATGTAGGTCTATGTTTATACAAACTCAGGATACGCCAAACCCCAATAGCTTGAAGTTCCTGCCTGGGACTAAAGTGTTGGAGCCAGGACAAACAATGGATTTTCCTAATATAGGAGCTGCACAATGTAGTCCTCTTGGTAATTATGTATTTTTTATGCAGTATATTTATGGTTTCGCTTCAAGCCAAACTCACCTGCCCGTGGTGCATCCTGCCGAATAACAAACGAGGTGCTGGCTACCAACTGGTGGCGGTATAACCATCACGATGGAAGGCGTGGCTAAATACCACAGGCCGATAACCGGCAGCAGCGTCACCGGAGCGAGGAGCTACGCCCTGCGATCGTCAACCCGCCTGCCCAGCGTGGCGATTATGGGTAGGTATATCCTCCAGATGTAGGCCCTAAGTGGCGAACAACTGGAGAGGCCTAAGTCCAGCAGTGGACTGCCAATAAGGTGATGATGATGATGATATTTATAGTTCTAATTGTAAATTTTGGAAAAAAAACAGTGTGGATTTGTGATGAAATGCCTATCTTCTTAGTTTGATTATTCAAATATTATTTTACTTTCACAGCTAAAATGATTTTTAGAATCGATGGTGTCAGAGCAGTGTTTTTTGGACCTGAATTCATTACGGTAACGAAGCAAGATGATGATGTAGAATGGCGAATCGTGAAACCTGAAATATTTGCTACGATAATGGATTTCTTCGCAAGCGGCTTGCCCGTAATCACAGATGCCAAACCCTCTGGAGATACACGTAATACTTTAGATTATGTTGTTAAGGGGCAGCGCAGACGACTGACTATCCGTGACACACTTTTTTGCAATTATATGCAGTAAGGCACACGACGCGCAAAAATCTGTTCCGGATATTTCACAGACTCAATGCTCACGATGCACATCTTCAAATATTCTGTCGGCAGACCTAGACGGTCTTTTTAATTTTTTTTTTTTTTTTTTTAATAGGAAGAGCTTTCAGGATGACCTCACTCCACCTGATGGTAAGCGGTCGTGAGGTCCAAAATTTAGGTCGACAGGCACAATAGAGCCCATTGCGCCTGTCTCAGACGCAGACTCTATCGCACAAAGAGTGTCGTCTGTGCAGCCCCTAAAGCTATAAGTTAAGCCTAAAGTGCAGACAATTCGAAGGTGCCAGGTTCAATTCCGGTTCGGGTAATAAACTTTTCTAAATTGTCTGGGAAACATACCATACCCTCACCATTAGTCATCACTTTCTAGTTATTGGGATGTAAGGGAGTGACCTATTACCCTACCTACTAGACCTACTTGTTGGAGCCTGTGACTTGGCATACAAAAGGATAATATCTTCACCAAATCAGTTTTGGTTCAGTAGTTTTTGTGTAACAAACATCAATCCATACAATTCATAAAAATTTCCACATTTATAATATTAGTGGGTTTTCTTAAGGCTTCTTGGAAAATAGCACCAATCACAAGAAACTTGGCCAATATTCTTTTAACCCTTAATTTGATTTTGTCCGGTGGGGCGGACAAACTTTTTAAAAAAATCTGGTGTACACTGTAAACATTATTTTGTTACATTTTGCACGATTATTTCTTGGAAAATCTATAAAAAAGGTGATAGAAAATAAAAATGCACGTTGGCGACACTATTATCTGTCAATCAAGAACAAAATGTCAGCGAAGAGGCGGTCATCAGATTTTGACAAGGTAAAATTATGATTTTTTCAATGTTTTTGCAAATAAATGTTCATTGTCTTTTCTGCTTTTATTAGAATATACGTGTGTGATAATGTTTAGTTGAAATGCCTAAAATTTTGAACGTGTTTTAGTGATTTTTTATTCGCTTACTCTCTTTGTCCGACACAGCGGACATTGCCAAATACATAGAAATATAACTTTGTCCGCTGTGGCGAACATCGTCAAATACGGCTTATTTTGTGGTTATTGGTTGTTCGTTACTAATTTTTATTTTTCGCTTGTCAACAGCATGCGTATATATCATGAATATTGGCTTTGGTACCTAAGGAATAAGCTGCTTCAGGCGCAAGTGATAAATCGGATTTGTAGTATAAAAAGCTTGATGAATTTGCTTCTACTATTTCGTTTGACAACTCGTGGATATTTACATAAATAATTCGTGCTTTGTCCATCGAAAGCAGTACGAAGTCGATAGGAAGAAGAGGATGGCACTCCAAGCCTTCAGATATGCTGTTTATAAGATTATATTGGTGGAAAACTGCAGTTCTAATCGGACGAAAAATACAGCTCCAAAAGTAGAACAATTTCAAGCAAAACTTCTTTTCAGCCCTGTAAAATGTGATAATTAGGACCATTTCTTGTTTTTTAGTGGCAAAAATATTTTTAAGCCTTTTTTATGAGTTTTTATAATAAATAGATATGAAAACTAAGGATTTTTTATTACACCCAGCATTTGGCAATGTCCGGTACAGCGGACAAACATAGCAGCCAGTCAATTGTGATATCTTTGGCAATGTCCGGTGTGGCGGACATGAATTTTCCCAGCTGTGGGAAATGTAGGATTTTTTTTTATACATTTTTTGGAGTTCTTAGGTTACCCTTGAAGCCTAACATTCATCAAATTTATACATTTACGTATTTTATTTCTTTGCCAAATTAAGGGTTAACTATACAAGGATTGCTTTTTTTTTAAAAAAATACATAATGTTTGTTTAATTTGCTTGTGACATAGATAGACACAGGACGTAGTGAGATGACAATATTCAAGAAACTAAAACCAATTTCTTCAAATATTTTTTCAGAAATCAATGAAGATGACGATGAAATAGTTCAAATGATCAAAGAGCTTCTTGACACACGCATCAGGCCGACGGTCCAGGAAGACGGTGGTGATGTGCTGTTTGTGGACTTCAAAGACGGAGTGCTGACACTTAAGATGCAGGGCTCTTGCTCTTCTTGTCCTAGCTCTATTGTTACCTTGAAGAATGGGGTATGTATTATTTACCTTTTAATCTGTGGCTGCATGTGCCATATGAGGGCCAAGAAGTCCTGAGTTTGAATTCCAGGCCCGGCCTAAAGTTTTTCTGAATTTTTGTGTAATAAATTTACTGAGTAACAGCTCTGGAATCAGAAAGTTGGTAGTGATGCACTATCATACATCGTCGCCATAGAGTACAAAGTCACTAAATAGGTCCAGACGTGTTTTCGAGGTTCATGATGGTTTGAAGTTTTACGAAACGCAAAAGAACACTTTTACGAAACAAAAAAGAAAACTGTCATGTGGAGGATCTCTACCAGGCGACTGGTTGGGTCCTGGGTGGGGTGTGATCTTTTACTATAAGTAAAAAACGTCGGTTAAAAAGAAATAAGGGCAAAAGATATTTTAGATTAGAAGAATCTTGGATTGTAATTTAACTATTCTCATTTCAGGTACAGAATATGATGCAGTTTTACATCCCAGAAGTGCTATCTGTTGAACAAATTGATGATGAAGGTGACAAGCTTAGTGAGAAAGTCTTCAAAGAATTCGAACAGCTCAAAAATAAGGATCAAAAGTAATTAGCTGTGCTATATTTTTATTTAATTGTTATCTCTCAAACTTATGGAGAATCTTAAATCAATTGTAAGTAGATTGTAAATATTATTGAATAGTGTTTTAAAGGCAAGTTTCATTGCTTGCTAGAAGTCCCTGGCAGCTTGTTAAGCCATCAATACTCTGAGGAAACAGCGGGGATATTCACAAAGCATATTTCCACTCGGATTTGGATCTGAGCGGAATTAGGCATTGTAAATAGCCAATTAGATGCAAATTTGGCAAATATGCTTTTTTTTCATGTCAAATCCTTTAGAATAGAAAACACATAAGCATCATTTCATTCTGTTTCCTAACTGTCGTGATTAATTTGGCAAAACTAATTATCCATATAAGTCATATTATGTTTTACCAACTTTTCCTACCAAAGACTTATTAGTAAATGATAAAACTGTGCCTGAAAGTCTTACCACATTGTGATAGATAAGCTTTTAGAAATAATCAATAAAAATGATTGAGCATTCAGAAGTTATCTTATTTCTTTCTTTGAGAATGTCCATTGTGCATGCATTATGATTTGTAAGCCTAATATTACAAACGCGAAAGTACCTCCGTTTGTTTTGTTTTCACGTTAAGACTATGGGATTGATTCAAATATTTTTTTAGTACACAGTCGAGCCTGTGAAATGACATAGGCTATGTTTTAATGCGGAAAAAGGTTGTACACACAGATGTTGTCGGGTACAGCTAGTTTAAAATAAAATTACGAAATATAGGCTCAATTTATTTTATATGACATAAATACAAATGAGTAGAATCATAAGTTTTAATACTAAATTACATTCAATTGTTAGTAGTAAGTATGTTTCTAATTTACAACTTAATATTCCTTATAGTTACAAAATAGTCAAATTCTTTTATACTCTAAATCTAAACAACATTATAAACATATTTAAAATTAAATTATAGTATTAAAATGCTGTAATAACTATTAAATCAGCCTCACAACGTAAGTTGGAAGATGTCGTTTTGTGTTCAAAATTATATAAAGAGTTTGCTTATAGTAATTTAATTTAAATTAATTGAATAAATCAAATTATATCTTTATGTTTATAATTCTTGAAAATAGTGTTTTATTGCTTGTTGTTATATAATAAAGTATTTAAAAGTAAAGTATTGAAGTCATTTAGGACAATTATACTGTATTATGTTGAATAGAGTATAAATATGTAAATAAATATTTCATGTAAAAGCTCCTTTGTTTCAAACATCACTTCACGAGCAATCATGATATAAATAAAAATAATAATTTGCTAAATTATGATTGTAGATCGTAAGTAGGTAGGTAGGTATAGATTAGTTTTAATTTTGACCATAAGTAATTTTAAAGATTGAAGGAATAATATAAGATTGGTAACACAAAACCATGTAAAATAAGAAAACTATGAATTTAGCTTGTTGCAAAAGATGTTTCTAAAATTAAAACAATGAAGATATACAATGGCAGTGGTTGATATGATTTATATTGCAAAACTTATTCTACTATTTAAAGTAAAACGATCAATATACATAATTATAGTAAATGGAATATGATGAACTAGTTATGTACGTAATTGAGTTTCTATGCCTAGTTAATGTAGATACATTTTATTAGGTGCTAATATGATCAAAGAGATCTGAGATATTTTAAGAGTTTAGGCCCCGCAGAGTTTTATTCAAGCAATCATTATACTTGTACACATGCTTTTGGTTATCACAAGCCATAGTTATATTCTATAGTAGCTATTGCCATGCGTCTAACGCGGGTTCTACTAAAATGATGCATAGGGTTCATTTGAGCAGACCCGTCGTTCGACGTGTCGTAGTACGCCTTAAGGCCATATGGAGGCGTAATTTGGCCAGTACAAATGTTCAGCTGTGGAATGCTACGAGCTGATGACAATGTATGTACAAACTACATAGACTATTAAAATTGAAAGTAAAGCAAAGGAGAGAATTGATTAAGAACTTGCTGCGATAAAAAGATAGGGGTTTTGCAAAGCATGAAATTCGAGTTTTCAGCATTGTGACGATTACTCCAGAAACTTTGGCCCACCTTGGAGATATTGAAGTACATAAAATGTATTTCCCTGCTAGAGAAAATTCGAAAATTCCCGTACAAAAATATGGCATGTGATAAAGCTGATTTGTCGTTTCTATTTAAAAAAAGCGCCATTTAGCACTAATGTCTTATCTAAAACGCGCATAACGAGAAGCAATTAGGTAGGAATCACGCAGCCCCCCCCTATTTATACCTCCGAATCAGATTGAAGTCAGAAACTATGCCATCTTTTTCAGAACTAAGCGATTTGATGGTTTTGGCTTATCATTTCCGTATCTAGGATGTTTCTGAGGCTCTTGATATGTTAATGGTACCTATACCTTGAAGCTTTCTTGAAGCATTTTGGGGCGCACCAAAAATATTCCTCTAGAATTGAATTGTAGACTGCCCGCCCACGTTGGTTATCGAGCCGGTTTTTTATCGGTATTATTTTTGACCTACTTTTTGAAGGTCAGTAATCTCTTGCTAAAAGTCAGTTGCCGGTTTTTGGATATTGACGGGCAGCTTAAGTGGCGTTCATGAGCGAGCGCAAGGAACAGGAAGTACTCTTCAAGGAATACCTCATACATCCGACTATACACAACTCTACTAAGCTATGAGGTTCTTAGCAGAATTAAGGGTAAATAGGGGGATTGCTGACTCTTCAGAACTGTTATGGGTTACACCGGCAGACACAACACGAGGGAAACAGGAACCAGTCCATGAATATGCCGGCGCAGTCGTCGCTCGGGTCGTACGCCAGGAGGCGATGCCATTTGTACTTCTGCTCGCATCCGCAGTCGCCTGAACATCGACCCGTTGTCTTCTTGCTGGAAGGTTGAACGAGAATATTTAATACCGGAAATTTCGGAAAGGTATGTTAATCACCCCCCTATTTCTTAATGTGGTTGTCTTAAATTGGTCGTAACGTGAGAGACTTGCACGGTAACGTGACACACACAGAAAGGTATACTTATTTCTACTATTTCTTCCCGTAGGTGCGGTAAGTTGGTAGTAATTAAGACTACTTATTAAGAGACTGGTTTCGTTTCAGTCAGTGTGTAGCTATAGCTATAGCCTATAGCTATATTCCCACAGGCCAGCGTGGCGTTGGCAACTGACAAGTGATTGATTTGGTAACTTGTTCGTTGCCGCAATGACTTGGGCCGCGTACTCTATCAAGTAACAGGAGTTTATGCTGTGCTTCTAGTTGTTTTCAAGTGGGAAAGGGGGTAAGAATCTTTCGGACACATTTCTCAAACATATCTTTCGTTGTTCAGTGCGTACAAAAACCTCGTCCCGCTAAGTCTTTTCCCCCAAAAGTGTGCTGAGCGAAGAAGCGAAGAAATGAAACAATGCTATTGGTTCATAGCAAACTAATTCCTCGCAACGGATCACAGCACATCTCTGGTATAAACGCAGCCATATGTTATTTATTTCTTTACCTGCATACTTCTTGGTGTATGGCCTGCTCAAAGTGCATTGTGTTGACGATAGCGCGCAGTTTCCTTGCAGAGTTCAACGCCCAATATGGAGTCATTATCTCCGTTTTACTCTCGCACGCGTCTATCCTGGAATGTCAAATATGATAAGTAGGTAAATAGGAATAAATAGGTAATAGTTCGTCCACTTGCAAACGTCCAGTACACTACACAACAACCTACTAGACACACAGCGGGGGATTTGTCTTGTAGGTTTTATTTCTGACACAGCGCATCCCTAGCGCCTGTCATTGGCATCGGATCACACTATTGGAGGAGGACCGGCATTCGAAGGGTCACCTCACATTTATGGACGCGGAATCGGCTTAAGATGAGTGCCTATCACCATTTTACGTTTACTTACATACGTTACTACGTCGGCCGGCGTCGTGACGCGTCGTCCAGGCCGAGCCGATGCGAATGGCATTAGTAACATCCTTAGGTATATCATAGACATAAAGGCTTTTTTGACCGGCGTTAGCCGATTCCGCGTCGATAAATATGGGGAGAACCTAACTCTCCTAAACTGACGCTGGTGATGACCGAGGGGAGGTAGGTGTTATATGTGTGCCGGTAAACGGGTAGCACCGTTTCCTGATACCTATTCCCTTAGTCTACTAAGACACCCGAGAGATGGGATGGTACCTAATCATCATCAGCCTATCTCAGTCCGCTCCTGGACATGGGCCTCTCCTGTTCGCCATCTCTTGTGCTTATCCAAACACCCAAAATTTACCCATAACTGCCACGCTAGGTAGGCGGGTTGGTGATCGCAGGGCGTAGCTTCTCGCTCCGGAGACTCTGCTGGCCGTCATCTGCCTGTGGTATTTAGCTACGTCTTCAATTGAGACCTAATCATTGCAGCCCACATCTACCCACTGCTGAGTATAAGCCTCTTCTTTCAATCGCCACTTTACGCGGTCCCTCGCCAACCTCGTCCAATGTTTCCCGGCCACCGCCACTATGTCATCCGACCATCGGTTGACTGGTCTACCCACAGATCTCCACCCAAGCCACGGCTGCCACGGGTACCTAATGTGGTATCTTAAATAATCTAAGATTTTACCTTCCCGTGCTGTTAACCGACTGCGCATCGGGGAGTGGCGTGTTCACAGCTTGTCTCACGTGTCTGAAGTAAGAGTCGCCTGTCTGCATATCTGGGACCCCTGGCGATCTCCGCACCCTGTTGCCGCCAGGGGTCGTAAACGACCCGTACATTCGCTTTATTAACGCCTTGTTCTCGTCTATGAAATTTTCTATTTTATCTCTGTAAGGAAAGAGGAGGTATAAATTAGTGATTACGTCAGAAGGTATCCTAAGACTCTCGCAGCTAGATATAGGCCTTATCAATTATTCGCCATTTTACATGATCATGGTCTTCTCGCATCCGGCATTTGCCAGCCATCTTGCGCAAATCATTACGAGTACCGCCTCCACCTTGCCTGAGGGCGTCCTACTCTACGTTTGCCGAGAAGCGGTATCCTCGCCAGAACTCGTTTATCTTTAACGGTTGTCGGTTCTGCGGCTCGATAGCCAGACCAATGCGCTTTCTGTCACTAATTAGGTGGAATTTTACCTACTTTTAAATGTGTAGATATCAATACCTAAACATTATGAAGAAACCGAAGAACAATTCTGGAATTCACGCAAGTCCTAAGCCCTCAATTATGGCTTGTTTCTAGAGTTCCCCTGACCAGCAGAGCGGTGCCAGTGGTAGGTATGTATTATGTTGCCAAATTTCAAATATTGCCTTCTTGTAAGGTTTAATAGTAGTACCTACTTAGGTTTTCCATTTTAAGTTAACTAAGTACTGCTTTCTGAACTGAGGGACAGACATTTGTGTGTAACCACAAACCGGAACTGTCATTTGATCAGTTAAAATGCGGGCAGTATACCGGATATTTATAGTTTCGTGCCCGAACTCACCAGAATAGTTATTAGAAGATATAACTAATTTAGATTCGTAATTAGATTCATTGCTAAAGCTGTTTCAGTATGCAATGTATCAATTCGCTACCACTTCTCATGGCACCATAAATTTAATAATGAAAAAATATTAATTAACCGCATCCTAAGTAAGTACATAATGTATTCCATGCAAAAGACCTATACTTAGGTATTAGCACAGCGAATATAATACATAGGTATTAGTAATTAATTAACGGGTGTTACCAATGAGTAGGTATCTACATAACAATAGACAATAGGATCGTAATGACACGTTACTGACACAGGTTTAAAAGTCACGAAGAGTGCAATTTTTTGGCATTTTTATTTAGCTAATCTTAAATGGGTAGTTAAGTAAGTAGGTAACATTATTTTCGTCGCTAGTCCACTCCTATTATTACTACACTAATAACTTCTGTCCGCCATTTACTTAGGTGTAAAGCAATAGGAGTGAGATAGTTAGTTTGATCGGGTCGTTATCCGCAACTCGACGACTGAGCGCCTATTTTGCGTGGTATGGGCCGAATTTGTTGTTTTTATTCCTTTTTTGAACTTGAGAAATTGTAAATGGCCAGCATTTCTAAGTATTTCTTTGCATTGCAAATCTTGTCAAACCTGATGGGGGTTTGACAATGACCCGTGTTTATTATTCAGCGGTTATACTTACAGGGGATATGTGTTGCCAGCAGTTGGGCAATACAGTTGGTAGTTGCGTTTGACGCACGGCACTCCTCGGATGATTTGGCCTTGCAGCTCGTAACCCAACGCCAAGGATAGCGCTGTCCATAGGATCTGGAAAGATATAAATAAAATAAATAAATAATTGACAATACAATCCAAAAAAAGTAACTTAAACACTTGTGTTATGTGTATCAGAACAAAGAAGGTACCACACATACATATATTATATACCTAAATACAAATATAATTAAACATCCAGATACGGAACACAAAATGATCACATGAATATTTGTGGGCCGAACCCACGACCTTTGTTTCAGAAGGCTGTGGTCACTACCAATTGAGCCACCGAGCCAGACCAGGCCAGGTGCTAGGCCAAGCATGGTTTACGTAATTTCAATATTACTTATGTAGTATGTAGGTAAGTGCCTAATTTACCCACAGGCTAAACTGGGAACGACGCCTACTGTTTCGATATTAAAGTATTCGACCCGATGAGGCAAAGTTTGCGCCAGCGTCAAAGCTTTCGTCTGCCCAGCGCAGCGTGGCGTGGCGTTCAGCTGTCCTGGAGAGGCCTATGTTCAGCCGTGGACTACGTACGATAGATGATGATGATGATGATAAAGTATTGGAAGGCATTTTAGGCTGTTGTCTCTGTGCGTCTGATGCATCCGATCATGTCAAAAATGTCGTTGCGTCATAATCGTCATCGGATTTATGAGAGTGGAGAGATCGACAGTGCACTGATTGCATACACTTACTTAGCACTTTATTATACTTATGATAATACCAAAATTCATTCAAATTGGTCATAGAATCATTAAATTCTGTGGTTTAGTTACAACGTAAACATCTAACTATAGTAAAATGTACTTTTAGGTCTGTATCTAGCTTGGTACTATTACTATTATGGGTACCTACGTAAAGTATAATCGTACACAACTAAATCCATGTCTAATATCAGTAGAACACACAATCTTAAACAATATAGGTACAGGTACTCACAGTCGAACGAGTTGACCAGAACAAATTCATATCCGCTACTGTTCGTTTTAATTTTTAATTAACACGTCTGCCGCTCCTAAACCTCACTAATTAACTGAACTAATTCAAAACAAATACCATTATGGCAAAAAAGTTTCGGTACGTCCACTGGGCGGAACGTCTTTACATAGGTGCTTCCTATGATACAGTGAGCTGATGTATTAATGTGACGTCATTACTCGGTACCGAATTGGTACAGTCATCACCGGCAAATTAAATGCATTCATTTCTTATGCCGATGTGGTAAGGTCAGAATTTTGAATAATAGTAAAATTACCGGGGTCTGCAATTACCGAAAAGGAAAGCTACCTCATATTAGATTATTGGTAGACAGGTTCAAATAGGTTTTAATGAAATCGAGCGATACCAAAACATATAAATGAGTCATCTCACTATTTAGAATATTAGCGATGCTAATACTTCCCTAGCATCACTTGATTAGTTTTAGATAAACATGTCACTGGGTTACATTATTAGCGTTTTAAGTAATGATCCCTACCCTAATCTTTACTAGCAATAAATATAGGCTATAACATAGGGTAACCCCAGGGGAATGTAGGTAGCTACCTAAGCTTTCCAAAGGGGAAATTATTTTTGAAATCGGCACAGTCGTTGTACAGTTCTTACAAACAGATACCTACACACTTAAGAATACAAATCTTTCCTTCTTTATTATACTCCTATTAGTGAAGATAGTGGGTATAAAAGTTATTTTTTATTCATCATCAATGTAGATTTGATTGCGCTTTGACTTAGATGCGTAAAAATATCTTAATAATCTTTTCATTCAAATCAAATTTATATATTCTATGCAAAGTTAGCACGTGTTTAAGGTTGAATTATGTGCAACGATGAGTGATATAAAATGACTTATTAAAATTCAAAGTCACACTTCTAGTTCAAGTGGCAGTTCCATGATTCTTGTCAATTCTGAATTTATTTAAGCGATGATTTAACATACGATTACGCCTAGAAAGAAAGACTGATAACAATTTTGATAAAGCTTTGCTTTGAATTTTACTGTGACAGATATATCAAAATATATCTGTCACAGTAAAATTGAAAATACCGTTAGATTATAACCTATCTTGCTACATTTTATCCGTTCTTATTTATGTTAAAATGCCACTGTGGGCGAGATAACCCACAACTTCTACTCCGATTCGAATGACCGTCAATAAATGATTTAAACATGCAAAGGAATGAATAATACGCATGTGATTTATAGCATTTTTCTATTGTGCAACATACATCATGGAAACTGGATCGTGATATTAATTTGGCAAGATGTTTATTTTGCAATTCAAAGTTATACATTTTGTTTTAGCCATAAGTGTGTCAATAACCTTGCAATGGAAATAAATTTACATATATTGTGGTCGCAAAAAAAACTCGCACACGCTCTATGGCGCCAAGACTCCTTCCTATGAATGATTAATCTGTGCTACCATTATTGAGTTTGTATGTACGTACAGGTCTTCTCGCACTCATTTGAATAAACTATGTAATTGTCAGAGACCTGTTATATTTAATTGTCCTTGTGGTTTTCGGTTTTAGAATAGGACCATCCCATCTCATCTGGTTGGTGTTATAGAAGACGACTAAGGGAATATCTGGTAACGGGCAGCAGCGTTTGACTGGGAACAAACAAAACCTACTGCGGTCACCAACCCACCTCCCAAGCGTGGTGATTAAGGCAAATACCCAAATGACAATTGTCATCGGCGGAGGCCTATGTCTAGCTGTGGACGTTTGCACGCTGATGATGAATAAAAATTGTCTTAGAAGAAATATCTTTTTGTTCGTTACTTGATGAAAACTATATTTCCATTCAAATATGATGCGTTTATTTTCAAAATCTGTTTACAATGACTTCTAATAATATTATGTCCAGGGTTGGCACGAGGTATTTATTTACATTACATTTACCTAATTATCGAGATTTTTTTTATAATGTTTGGTAGAATAGAATAAAAGCCGTTTATTTGGTAAGTATATTAGATCGTTAATCTTTAAAGTTTAAGCCATAACTATCTAGTATAAATTAGGCAATATATTCGCTTCGATACACTAAGAATAATAAAAATCCTTCAAAAAATTATTATATTTTGACGAGTTTGCCATTTTATTATCGTATGAGCTAGGATACCGGATTTTAATTTGGCATCGGCTGGCAATATCATTGATGATTTCGTAAATCAGTCACATATAGCCTGAGGCTATGGGCTTGTTATTCTACAAGCTGTTATCTTAATAACCAAGATGTCAATGCGGAACTAAGTTGTGGTCAGATTTAGAGCCTGTTTTATTTCAAGTTAGCACGTATATAGGTACGTAATTCGAATGTACCTGGACTTTTATTTTCAAAGAATTTTGAGAACATATATATGCTAATCAGTCCTAAGTAGATTAGCTAAATTATAATAAATATGAAAAGCAAACATTCAGTGAAAACCCAAAAAGATTTGATATAAGTTCTGATTGAGAAATAATTATCGTTATGTCTACACGTTCGAAGTCGCAGACACCAGTTAGTCTTCAATATAAATTTTACAATACTCAATAGAGTTTTTGTTTTATACAATTTATTGCATCAAGAACCATGAGTAATTTATTTTCCATATATGTTATGAGAAATGATGTAAGCTAATGCGTCATTTAAACCACGTTAGGTCAATTAATTGTGTAAATATCTAAATACATCAAATCGGCCAGACAGTGACAGAAGTTTCATCATAGCGCTGATACTGTAGTTTGGCGTCGGATCAAAGGATATGATTTTTACCGACTGCCAAAGGAGAAGAAGGACTTTTCGAGTAAGTATATGTATGTGTGTTTATTTTTTTAGTGGCTCGACATGATGGCTTCCTTACGCCTGATGGAAAGCGAAAGAGAAGCACAAGTCGCTGTTACAACTGGTAAGTAATTGGTCAGTTACTTGTCAGTTACCACCGCCATACCGGCCCAACCCTAACCCCCCCACGAGTTCCGGAAAACGGCACCGGCAAAAACACGACCCAGAGGTCATTTGGCTGCGGTATTCTATAGAGTGGAGGATTCTTTGGAGTGTAGTCCTTTTCTCAGGCAGAGCGGCTCAATTCGAGCGAAGATTCGCTATGCCCTACCTCTCCTAAACAGCTTAATGGATTTTGATGTATGAGGCATCGTTGTTTTAGGACCTGATACTAAATAAAGAAAATAAATAGGTACAAGACAAAGATATTAATTAGTTCAAGATTTCATCCTTGTCATCTTGATAGTTGGAAGTCTTCCACTTTAAGAAGAAGTACGTTTTGCGAGCAAATTCCTGCCACTTGTAACGGTTCTTTGGAATCAGCTTCCAGTTGCAGTACAACATTTTCTCAAGGACAGGCAACACTCCTTTAACTTCTATTACAGATGTTTATGCTATACTACTGTAAAGTTTCTTTCAAATCCTTTAAATAGATTTCGCGTGAAATAATAACAAACTTTCTCATATACTTATGTTACCTATATTACTCGTAGTAGGCTTCATAAATTTACTGTATCCCAAGATGACCTAATAGGAGCAGTTAGATCATCTACCAAATGGCAAAGCGGCAATATTTGAGAGACTATTTATTTTTATGAGTTGCTAACTAACTACTTTGGCCAATTACAGTCATCAAATTGCTGAATACCTTAATTAATGATTTCGCGCCGAGTAAAGACATTATGAGATACTTTTAAAGTTACTCAGAGATTTAAGGCAACTTGTTCTTTACTAGATTTAAATGTCAGCAACTTTTTCATTGCGGCGTCTGCATCGAAGTGCCAACATTTTTAACATTCATCATTTATATGGAGGCAAAATTAGCTAGCAATTTATTTACTTACTAGCAACTTAACTAAAAAATCCTAAATATAAAATGTACTTAATGATTTCCAGTTATTTTAAGCTCTTGTTATAAATAAAGAATTTATGATTTATAGATTAAAATGTAAATTAATTTTAATTACTCTTATTCAATTTTGTTAGTATGTAATGCAGAATAAATATAAAAATAAAGATGTTATCTTGCGGTAAGTTGTCATCGCATGTAATGAGTCAACATGTGCATAGTATAAACGAATTTCAGTAACCCTAAAACAATCCCATTACTAGGTAGGATTGTAAATGCGAAGCTTTTGTTTGAATGGAAGAATGGATGTTTTCTTTACTACTTAATGGATTTAAATGAAGACGTAGGATTGAATTCCTGCGTGAATTATATAAACCCAAGACATGCCACGCTGAGCCACACAGCGCCATCTAGCCCCAAACTAAGCCGAAGCTTGTACTATGGGTGCTAGACAACTGATAAACTTACTTAGATACATTTTTTTGTAAATAAATACATATTATACATAGAAAACACCCAGACCAATACAAACAGACATGTTCATGCACACAAATGTTTGTAATGTGTGGGGATCGAACCCACGGCCCTTGGCTCAGAAGGCAGAGGTCACTACCAATTGAGCTACCGAGCCAGTCCTAGGTGCTAGGCAATAACTGCTAGGTGCAGCTAGTTAACCATAATTATGTATTTTCATAATAATCCATTCGCTTATTTTAGTCAACATAAAAAATACTAAGTATCAGAGTCGTATAAGTGAGCTAACCTTTGAGTTGAGTCGATTTTCAAATCGTCGATTGTAATGATTGTAATGTCGATTGTAATTAGGTATGTAGGTATGTTCTTATTTTGTACTTTTTCCGTGTAGATGTCAACAAAATCATTGTGTAGCCACATTATTCTGATCGCAAAAATTTGCAATCTAAAGTTAACGTGAAGATAATTCACTGTGTTTCATTTTATTGTCGACCACATCTCTGATCAATGGCTTTTATGAATGGTGCGCCGACGCATAACTTCATGTCAATTAATTTGTGAACATTACGTCTTACAACCATCTTTATCGATCAATCTGGCATACATTTGTTTACGCTTAAATAGTAGCTTAATGCTTTATGCTTATACTAGGTTTGATTATCGAGTAATTGAATTCTACTGATGGTCTTATGTACCTATATAAACACGTATGTAAAACAGCTAACTTAATAATAGATTTCGGGACACCCGCCCCTATTCATAACGGGACTACATAAATTAGAAACAAAGAAAACTCTGACAGTATCTATCGTATTTTAGGGTATAACAATCAATCCATCATTCAGCAGCCTTGGTCCGTTCACTGCTAAACGTACGCCTCTCTTAATTCGCATTATAAGAATAGAATAAGAATACTTTATTACATTGGGACATCACAACATAACAAATGATAACGTCACAATATACACAAACACAACATAACAATGACTAGACACATACCTACATTTAAAATTCCACAAAAATAAAACATAACAACAAAGACATAAAACAGTCGGACCGGACGTGACGGACATTAGGTACATTTCTCTACACCGAGCTTTCCCCATCCAGCCAATGCCAGCAGTCTGTTCCACCGATGTCGGTTCTACGGCACATTATGATCAGCCCACTGCCCATCAGCGTACTAATCCCTCTGGCTATGTCGATAACCTTCGTCCTTTGACTGGTTCGGTGGCTCAAATGGTAGTGACCCCTGCTTTCTGAGCCAAGGGTCGTGGGTTCGATTCCCACTCGGGACAAACATTTGTGTGATGAACACTTGTGTTTGTTCGGTGTCTGGGTATTCATATTTGTGGTACCTTCGTTGTTCTTGGGGATTAGAGTTGCGGGTATGTGATGTTGTCTGATATATTTATATGACGTAGGTACATGACGTATTTTTTAAGGATTGTTTTATTATTATAAGAAACTAAGGCAGCAGTCACTACCAAATGAGTTAAGCCGTCCAGTTCATCACACTAATATTTGTCCCGGTCGGGAATCGATACCACGATTCCTGGTTTAAAAGGCAAGGGTCACTACTACCAAATGACCCGTCGGGCCAGTCAATCTATTGCAACGAATAGATTCATTTAATAGTAATTACAAAACACACGTAATATTTTCTTTGTTTAGATGTCTCGTGTAGGTACCTATTCAAATTTGTATGCAGGTCGCGTAGTTGCGAATATTCGCTTTATTTTTGCATAAAAATAGCCAAATTCGAATAGCTTTTATTCTAAAGTTATTAAGGACGATTTTCCAACGTCTTGGTCCTAGAAGTCGTCAAACCAATACGCGTTAGGTTTTTCAATTTGTCAATTTGCAGTGATTCACGTTGAGATGGGTTCGTTTACTTCGTACTTAGAATTTAGTTCTTAATACAAAAGGCAGTTAAACGTGTCTGTCTGTTTGCGGCTAAAATTATTGCGTACTTTGTTTTGTGGAAGGTTAAGCATTTCGCAGTCCACTGATGGACATAGGCCTCTCCTATTATTCGCCAGTTTGTTCGATCCTGGGCTGCATCACTTACGCAAATGGTCACTCCATCTATTTTTTTTATTATTTTTTTATCTGGCTTAAGGGCGTCCTACACTATGTCTGCAGAGAAGCGTTATCCACTCCAGAACCCGCTTACCCCAACGGTTAGCGGTTGTGCGACTGATCCTTTCGTTCATCTTGAGGGATCTGCTTTTAAGCGGAGAGGGGGGGAGGCACTACCTCTAATTGCCCGTACCTCGCTACTCATGTTTTACAACTATGTCCATGAGAAACATCAACTCATAACTCCCAGTAGCATCATTATAAATCCTAGTCTTAGACAGATAAACTCAATTGGCAATTCATCAAACATCTTTGGCTTAGGTGAGTATCTATTCTGATTTATAATTATTTATTGCATATTGCATAAGGTAAATCGACATGCTCGTGATACGCATGATAATTCAGGACGAACTATGACAAATATGCAACGTTGGGATTAGGATACCACACCTTAATGACTTAGTTGACTGGCTCGGTGGCTCAATTGGTAGTGACCCCTGCCTTCTGAACCAAGGGTCGTGGGTTCGATTCCCACCGGGGACAAACATTCGTGTGATGAACACTTGTGTTTGTTCCGTGTCTGGGTGTTTATATTTGTATTTAAGTATTTATTTGTGGTACCTTCGTTGTTCTGATACTCATAACACAAGTGCTTAAGCTACTTACTTTGGGATCGGAGCACATTGTATGTGAGTTTGTCTGTTAACTATAATGGAACGGTACGTGTCGTAGCGTAGAAGACGACTAAGGGAATATCAGGAAACGGACAACAGCGTTTACCTGGGCTCAAGTAAAACCTACTGCGGTCACCAACCTGCCTGCCAAGCAAGCGTGGTGATTTTGGCAAGTTCCTCCAAATAGGCCTATTGCCGTGAAAAATGTAATTAGTCCGTCTTTTATTTAATGGTGCAGGCGCAAGTTCTAAAGGGAACGCCCTCACTCAAGACCTTTTTGTATCATTCAACGTATACTTATCTAGGTTAGAGTTTTTCAAAATGGGGTTGGCCTTTAGACGATAGGAGTACGCGGAAAGATTTACGTAATGGTGGCTGGTTGGCTGTCAAGGGTTTGAGATTCGCAATGAGGCGCGCACGCTATCGAGTCCATAGAAAAACACAATTTCTTCTACAGGTAGTTTATGTAATTTGGGGTTAAAGGTTTGCGATCATTTCAGAAATTATACAAGGTTAGTAAGCTGTGGGCTGGCCACATCAGCCGCAGAAATAATGGCCTGGCCCTCAGGCCAGGTGGAGTGACGATTTGCGGATGACGGCTGGCAAGTGCTGGATGCGAGAAGCCCAGCATCGAACAAGGTGGCGAGCATTGGGAGAGGTCTATGTCCAGCAGTGGACTGAATAAGTTTGAGTAACCCTGGTCTAGTACTCTACTAATTCGTCAGTGCTTACAGTATATAGCTCCTGATTGACAAACGGTGTACACAGATTCTCAATTAAAATGGCAAAGGCAAATCGCCACAGATGCCAGCCACCGACATTAGAATTGCGAAAGCGTAGGATCGCAGGAAACGCCCCAGCCTGAGTCACGCGTGGGCACCTGGTTTATCTGCTAGATAAAACACGAGACGTGACCAATTTACGACATTCGCCTATGGGCCGACTGTTGCCCGTGATTTATTCCCAGGCTAGAGCGTTCACCTTAGCACTGGGGCAAACGGAAGGGTTACAGTTTGAACTTTGAACAGAAAGGTAAAGTACAAGACTGGTTGGCAAATAGCGATCTACTTAAAAAATAATATATGTGCCAGACAATACACATACAACTACTCGCGCTCATAAAGCTGTTTCGCACTACATCCGATTCGAATCCAATCCGAACCCGTGAAAATCAGTTTACCTATTCTACGTCTTCAATTTACTGTACCTAATGCGTAAATGACCATAGGAATAGTTCTACGGATAACCGAATACAGGCATAATAATATGGATTATATTTTTATGGTTTCGGATCGGACGTAGTGCGAAACCGCTTATAGGATTTTCTATGTAGGTACTATGAGGTACCTGGGTCAATCAACTTTTAAGTGTACATCAATAAATAAATTTGATTTTTTTTATTTTATTTGTAAATTTATTTTTTTAACATATTTCCAGTAGATAAATATTTATATTTTAAGAATTCACATAGAGCAGAACGATTTATTTAAATAAAATAGTAAATTTGACTCCGAAATCCACATGACTCTAGTTAAGATAGTCCCTTGGACAACTGAACTAAATAGGCTTCTGAACCATTAAAATTCAGTCAAATTGTAAACCGTCACTTTATTCTCACTGAATATAGGATAGATTCCAATTTATAATCCATAAATAAATGACGTAGCTTTTAATTTATAAGTTATTCCCAATAATATTGTCTCCTGGACAACGACAAACTTTAAATGTAACAAACCTTTCATTTAACTTATAAAATAATAATTTATGGCGTAATATTTAACAGTTTATGAATTTACTTTTAATTGTAACATTCATATTTGAAAATTTTGTAAACCTTTCTATTTTTTTAAGTATTTATGAAGATAATGTATCTTTCAGAGACAGGGACAAAATGGTTGTCCAGTGGACATAATACAGTTGTCCATAAGACATACTCGGGACTCCGAAGGCGTATTCTCAATTATATTCCTAACAGCTCTTTGGCGATTTCTCTGTGACTGTTTTCGCAGCTTCCATATAATTCTGCAGTTTTCTTTATCTTCGGGCAGCATACTTGAAACTAGTTTTTTATTCCTATGGTAGCTTTCCCTTTTTTTTCTCTTTCGCTCAGCTAATTTCTCCGGGTCTGCTTTAAGTCTTTCTCTATAGCGTCTTGATTTTTCTTTTTCCGTCAAACCCATTACCTAAAAATAATAAAAAAAACATTAGAATAGAGAACTAATAGACTATAAAAATGTGTTAAGTAACACACGTCAAGAAGTACAATGTTGAAGTTGGTCAAAATATCAATGTAATTTATATTAAACAATAATAAATGCTCTAGCCCTGGTAAGAGGCTCTTCAGTGACTAATTATTGAAAGAAAAAGTATGGCTTTATGCTGATTCCATTATTATTGTCCTAAGGACAACCAAAATGTCCCACGGACAACGGTTTTGGTTGTCCAAGTGACCGGTTGTCCGTGTGACATTTATCAGTATTTGAGCTTCCTGGTATTAAATAATGATATTTTGAATTAGATCCTACGCGCAGTGAAAAATATAGACTAAATAGAATATGTTTCACTTTAATTTACTACGGTATATCAAATACTTACGTTTTTGTGCCGGTTGTCCGGTAGACACACAAAAAAGCCACCCACTTCTTCAAAACACACTCGGCCGACTGGACGCCGCGGGAAAGATGAATTCAAAGTGGCGGCTGGATAAGTGCTATCAACAATGAATCGACTTGTTCTCAAGGCACTGATCACGCCATCTGTGTTTTATTTTCTGAAATTTTTTGCAGTTGTCCGGTGGAAGTCAGGATATTAAAATATATTAGGGACCAAAATGAACATGCAAAAAATTCGTTAAATTTTTAAATCAAACAAATATCTATATGCTAGCATCATAGTTGACATTGTAATAAATAATTATGTACAATCGTAATTAACTGCCATGCAGTATTTTTTTTGTATAAATTGATGTTTCATTGTACTAACCTACTGGGGGACAAACAAAAAAACACTTCATCAGATGTTTTGTCACCCGGACAACCATTAAAATTGCATTATAATAGTGATTTATTTAAAATAATTCACTCGTATATTTGATTAATAATACGATAAATGCGATATATGCCAACAAACCACTTAATTTTCTTTAGAACTGCGATTATTGGTCAGGGACAAAACATAGTACTTACAGGACAAATAAAAGTTGATTGACCCACCTAACAATCTCTCAGAACCCAGAGCTGAGAAAATTTAGAAAAGTTTATTTTCTAAATTGACCCGACCGGCAATCGAATCTTGAACTTTAATTGCCGCGTTATTGGCGAGAACGTTTAACCATTGCTGCATGGTTCTGATTCCCAGTAGGTATTAGGGTTCGTAGAGGTTCCTGACCGATAAAGAACCTCCTTAATACTCCTTGCACGAGGGTTTCTAACAGTTTATAGTTACACATAAAGTCCCTTCTATCAAGCTTATTGCAGCCTTGGATACAAAAGTACAATTCAGAATATCTGCTGTACTTCTACTATAAACGATTGCGTTTCGACAGTAGCCTACTTTTCAGACAACAATAATTGATTGGTTTGATACCATTTATTTAGCCGAAGGAATTGTATATCGGCGTCGCTTTATAACATATTTTAATCTGACATATTTATTTCGTCAAATTGAAAGCTTGGCATGTTATTTGCAATGCATTTACTGTTAAACAGAGTTAAGCCTTTAAGCATAAAATTATAGGGGAGCATTGTTGGTACTTGACACTTAGTTGAATATTTAGACTACGCCGGTGGTGTATTTTTAAGCTTTTAAGAAAAAGTATCGTTTGACGGTCACCAGTCCCCTGTGGCAGTTAACGTGTATGGAAAAGCGCAGAAAATTGGAATGGTTTGTGTCCAAGTTGCATCAGATAAGAAGATGATGTAGCTATGTTGCCTCATGACTGGGTGTTTTGGTATCTGAGATGGGACAGTTTCGAGAGCTTCAGAGAATTTCGTTTCATATCATCATCATCACCATCAGCCTATTGCAGTCCACTGCTGGACATAAGCCTCTCCAGTTGTTCACCACTTAGGGCAAACATCTGGAGGATATACCCATAATCGCCACGCTGGGCAGGCTGGTTGGCGATCGCAGGGCGCTTCTCGCTCCGGTGACGCTGCTGCCCGTTCGCCCTGTGGCACTTAGCTACGCCTTCATTTGTGATGGTTATACCGCCACCAGTCGGTTGCTAGCGCCTCGTTTGTTATTGAGCAAGATGCACCACGGGCAGGTACAGTTGGCTTGGAGGGAAAATATGATAGGCCGCTCCCTTACATCCCTTACGTATTTCGTTCGTCACTGAAAAACTGCTAATGTTGCTCAGAACCTGGTAGCAGAAAACAACAAAAACTATTTTCTTTGTGATTGAAACCTGATGAAAACTGAATATCCAGACCCACCTTATTACTTATTGTGAAGTAGGTATATCGTGTAAATATACACTCGGTCCGCACCAAGTTATTTTCACTGGGACATGGCTGACACGCTCTCGAGTGTCTTAATATAGGTTACGAATCGCAAAAATCGGTCCAGTAGTTTCGGAGCCCACTTAATAGGTACAAACAAATCTTTCCTCTTTATTAAATATATACTTAGTTAAGATATGTAGATAAATAATGCTTTTAAAATCCAGTTAAGAAATTACTTTTGACCTTAGGTGAAGACCTAAGCACCACCTGGACATTCTAGTGATAAATCAAGTCCATTAGTACAGCAATATTAACATTTTTATAATTTGAACAATAGCAAGCGATATAATCTATTTTGTAGACAATCGACCTTTTGTTAAGATTTAAACAGTCAGCCTAGATGGGGTCGGATAGTAAATCGGTAGTTGAATACAATGTAACCGTAATATCAACTTAGAAAGAGGATAAATAATAGGTAAACTTCTGCTTATCAAGCATATTCGGTTACGCATGTATCGATTTGATAGTAGGTAACACTATGATCTATTGCGATAGACGTCTGATGTCACAATACACCCGCAGTCCTGAAGCTGTAATGCTATTTTTCTTTTTGGGAGTGACTGGCCCAGTACATTGGCTCAATTGGTAGTGACCTCTGCCTTTTGGACGCAGGGGTCGTACATTCGTGTGATGAGCATTATGTGTTTATATTTGTATTATGTAGGTTTTATTATCGCCTCAGATATACAATAAACATAATCTCAACCTACCTTCACTATACCTTAACATGTGTACCTCCTGAGGTAACGTCAACATTGTAAAGAGAAAATAAAAATTAAGAGAAAAGATAATATTATTGTCTTGGAAAATGGTTGTACGGTAGAAAATGCCTTTTACCATTTTTTGTGCTTTATTTTGAAAAACAAAATTTTTGCCATAATTTCGGAAAAATAATAGCTATACATTTCTGTAGGTTTTACTAGAGCTTCACATCATACCTATACAAAAATGCGTAAACGCATGCGTAAACAATAAACAAAATTCGAATTTGTTTTGCAAACGTTATGCAACATTTATACAATCCGTGACGGTGACGGTCGTTCATTTATCTTATGCCTGTACAAATGAAGAATGTTTGTTTAACCCAGCTTAGACAATTTTCGTTTACGCAAAATATACTATGTTCGCTAACATACACCATAATGTTACTAAATGGAAACGTTTGTAGATGAGAATATCTATGATGGTTTTATGGTTTAGTTACTACTGTCAAGAGAGTATTCTAAAAGTAGTATCTTTTTTATGACTAAGGGGTCAAACGGGCCTGAAGGTAACGTTTAACTTCAGCCCATGGACACCGCAACACCAGGGGAGTCATAGGTGCTTTGCCAGCGTTTAAGAAAATTTTAGGCTCGCTTTTTTAAGATACCTAGGTAGTATCTATTTAAAAAAGTCACATCTGGAAGCTAAAGCTGAAATTCTAAAGAACCATTGCACGAAGTAGAAAATTGGGCGCAAAACGTACCGTAAAAGACAGTTGGAAGTCAAGAAGGGTGTATACTTATTTTAATTAAAATTCGCATACAGCTTCATTTAAAAGGCACATTGTATCATTAAAGACACGGATTGTAACAGAAAAGGAAAGAGGTACATACCTAAAATTACTTATACCCTGTAACTAGACTTTTTTTTTAAATTAAGCGGAAGACAAATTATGTTCCCGGTTTGGTAAAATTTGATTGCTGATGGTACTAGGTAGCTACGAAATAATAATTTACAGGGATTTGTATAACCAATAGACTTAAGTGTCCTACCAAATTGTGGATATACTTCAAATAAATTTATTTTCAGTTTATATAAAATATATTTTAAGAAGTTGTTTGAAATACCTACTATACTTAGATTTTACCGTTAAGTTTTAAAAAATCGACTTCACTTACAATTTCTACAGATTCCTTAATAGTAGGTAGGTATATCATGCCAAAGCTCCATATTCCTAACAAAGAGAACTAGAAGGATTGATGACCATATGAATCAAAAAGTCATATTATGCATTGTTCTATTAACGATTCAAGGAGACGACTATGGAATATTGCAATAAACAATGGATGTAGGTTGCCGTGAATCGAATGGTGTTATGGCGGTTTCCTGCCTTGTGGTACATACTACCACCGATAGAAGAATACATATACCAACCACTACAAGTTTTGCATGTCATCTTTACCTATTTTTTATGTACATGTATGCTGTTGCCAGCGGATTCGTATCCAATAATATGTCTACAATCACTAAGTATCCAATTTTAATAGAACCCAATTCTGCCAAAAATATGTACGTCATATTTTCACGACAAATTCATTGTCCCGAACCACTTATATTTATGCAATTGCGCATGGTTTAGACGACGTTATAATGCTGTTATCTCAACAAGTAAGAGAGGTAGGGCATAGCGAATCTTCGCTCGAATTGAGCTGCCCGTCCGAGGAAGGACCTCCACCCTATAGAATACCGCAGTCAAATGACCTCCGGGTCGTGTTTCTGCCGGTGAGTAGGGTTTCCATAGCTCGTGGGGGGTTAGGGTTAGGCCGGCATGGCAGTGGGAACTGACAGGTAACTGACCAGTTACTTGCCAGTTGTCACAGCGACTTGGGCTTCTCTTTCGCTTTCCGTCAGGCGTAGGGAAGTCATTATGTTGAGCTACTTTAAAAATAAAAACATTGTAATACTTAAAAAATATTGAGTACGATGGCTATTAACACGCAGCACAAAAAGTGATTTTCGCTGTATTATAATACAAAAACTGTGATAGCAATAAAAAAATCTTCCTGTATGCACCCACCACAATAATAATAAAGCAATAGCAACAACTACTTACAGGTATTTGGTAGAAGGATCCATTGTTGACAGTGGGGTAGGACGTGAGAGGCACCACCGGCACCGTCCCGTTGCGCAGGAGTATCGGTCCTTGCAGCGGAGTTATCGCTGGCTGCCCGGAATCTGTGAACATAGTGAAGAAGGCTTTTAACTATAGTGAACAATAAATTGAATCATCTGTGGAATTCGCTTCCCTTTTCCATCGGACATTCCCTATTACATCCTGCTTTCAAGACTCGTCTTAAATCGTATCTCCACGCTTAGTCGCTTAATAGTGATAAGACCGCCAAAATTTTACCACTCAAGCATGAGATAATTTTGGTTTTGAGGGTAATTCATAAAAAATATATATTATAATTCCAAGTAAAAAAGGAAGCTAAAACTATTATGGTAGTTTTAGTATTTCCGAGAACCTAAAAAACATTTCTTTATTTTTGAACAAAAGCAGTTATGTATGTTAATTTTTTTTTATTCGCTACCTTCATTTTTATATTACCTACCTTATTTCACACTTTCCTTGTACATTCCATTTTGTTTGGTATATTTCCTATAATAGGCCCTTAAACTCTGTCTACTACCCTACTATTACTAACCATAATTTATTTAAAATTACATTTTCGTATGTTTTGTCTGTCAGGGACAAAATCTTTTTATTAATTATTCATATTATAGGTTTATCGTTACTATTATACCTCTAAGCTTTTGTCGACGGTGGAAATATACCGGTCATAAGCTATCAAATTGCTGTGCAATTGAAGAGTTAAATTAAATGCTAACCAATTGTTAGTATTTTTCAACGTAGTAATTTTACTTAGCTTAGCTATAAAAACGGTATATTAATACAAAAGAAGCTTAACATTTTAATTATTTTATGCAAAAAATTTAAATTCACGACTACCTGAATTTTTACGTATTGATTCATTGATCTAAAGTTAGTCTATGTGTCACTTTAAATTTCACAAGCACATTTTAATTTACAACACAAATATTCACCGGGCAAGCGCTCACTTCTCTCGTAAACTTAGCACTTAACCAAGGAAATTTATTTAAAACCATAAAGTTTAAACACTTACGCGCGCATCCACACGGTATCATTTTCACAGTTCACAGATCGTTATTTCCACTTATTATCATAACCGTATGTGATTCCTCTGTATAAACTAAAGTCAAGGTTCCGTTCGTGGCTGCATGTGCACTGTATATGGTGAAAATAGTTTGCCTCGAGTGTGCCAGAGACGTAATTTCGACACTGGTAGGTGCGACAGGTCAAAGGTTACGAAACTACAAATCTAGCGTCGAGTTCGAGGTGTGCTAGTGTAATGTTAACAGGTGGGTCTGGCCTACGAATTTTGACCGTTGAGTTAGAAAAAACAAACATTGTGACGGTAGTTTGGCTCTTTAAGAAACATAACTACCGCTCTTCTTTAATCATTTTATTAATCGATTTTAGAAACTGAGCTTTTTACACAAACACGGGTATGTGTGCCTGCCTACTAAACTAAGAGTCATGGGTTCGATTCCCACCAGAAACATTCTTGTGATGAATAGTAGAATATGTTTGTTCTCTTGCATGTTTGTGATTGCATATATATTTACATATACATATATGTATTAGTGGAACCTTAGTTATTCTGATACCCATAACCATAACACAAGTGCTCAAGCTATTTACTTTGGGATTGGAGCAATTTTTTTTTTAAATAATATTCAGAAGCCTAATTGATTTTATTTTTCTAAAATATAGCCTTGCATTGATTTATAATCATATACAAATCGATCGATAGAGCGATTCGGGTATCAAGTATGAGTAGGTACATGCACCCACGCTTCTCCGTAGATATCAAATCAAAGTCAATGATCTGATTAACTTACTACCTACATACTAAATACAATAGCCATCGGTCTATTCATTTTGATAAGCGTTAGATCTTGTCGTGAACAGGTGCCTTTGGGGACAGGCATGTTCTAGTTTACCTTGTACTCTCGATTAAAACATATTTTATCTATGACAAAACTGTATCAAAGGCTAGGTTCAATGTAAATTCAAATTGTGAGATATTTGTAGATATTGGCTTTGGGAATAGTAAGATAAGAGATCCTTAAAATATATAGCCTATTGCAAGAACTCACTAACTGCAAAAAATCGTCAAGTTAAAATCACAAACAATTTATTTGTATGCGTTTCATATTATGTAAAAACTCACTATATATGTACTAGCAAATTATAACATTATGACCAAGATATAAAGTCGATAACATCTATTTTCTGTTTTGTGGTGGCTCAAAAATCATTTATCTAGGAATAGTGATTTTAGTGGCGAGAAAATGTGTGAAAAAAATATTAACGACTTTTTACAAATATGTTTTACTAACTTATTTAATAACTCCTTGTTTCCTATTCTAAATTAAAAACCTTTCGTCAGCGTGGCATGTCTCGGGTTATTTATTATTATTATTATTTATTATAGATGATTATTATGATTATTATACTCAAGTGTAGCTAACCTAACCTTACCTAATGTAAAAAAGCCCCAAGAAGCGCCAAGAGCCATCATGATTTTTTTATAGTAGCTCGACATAATAACTTTCCTACGCCTGATGGCAAGCGAAAGAAAAGCCCAAGGCGCTGTGACAATTTTTTATATTTTATCCATATTATTCATGTACAAGTGCTAATTAGATATTTAAAATGAAACTACTATGATTAACCATTAAGTACAGGTGTGACACATTCATTATAAGTAATAGTGAAGGTATTTTCCTTGTACTTCGCTCTCACTATTACAAGTTTCTTGGAAATAAGGCGGGGCATTAGCATTATTCACGATTGTTCTGTTCCTTAACCCTTATGCATTGTGAAACAAAGTACCTAATCTATTTATAGAATATAAATGTTAATGAAGGTAGGTAAGTAAGATACATAATTATACTTTTAATATCATAATTTTATTGGGTCGCAAAATTTGCAAATTGCTACATCCGCGCCCCTAGTGACCAAAATGCATATTTATCGGCACTGATTTTAAACGCAATTTTCGATTTACTGTTATTATGTTGCATATAGAGACGCAATGATTAATTGACTTACTGTACCGTCATTCGAAGCCTAAACAATGAGAGAGACAACTCGATTTTTGACGCTTAGGCTTCGAATGAGGTAAGACGTTAATAAGCGTTTTATTGTAAGGTAAAACGCCATTATTAACTAACGGTATAACATCTTGAGGATCAACAATCACAGCAAACATTTTAAAACTCAACAGAATTCCATTTGGGCTCATCCAAGTAAGCTTAAGTTTAAGGCTTTAAATGTACTTGGATTGCCCACGCGTTTTAGTACCGCAAAACAAATTTACAGGTCAGTTTTATTTAATGTTTGCTTACTCGTATTTTAACTTCCTTAGTGTTGTTGTCCTTTCGGTGTAAATATTTATTGATGATAAATTCAGCTTAGTTATGAGAAGGTGAGGTTGTAAATAGGTGTGTATTCTTGTAGTCAACTTAAGGTAAGTTGTCTGTATAAAGAAGAAAATATTCAACAACGGACAGCATTTACACGTTGCTGTGAAAGTAAGCGCTCAATTTGTTTTATTACGTTCGTATTATTTTTTAGGGTTCTGTACACAAAAGGTAAAAATGGCTATACTTAATGTTCCCATTATTATTAAGACTTAGTCGTCTGTATCTTAAGAACCGCGGTAGCTAGACAGTTGTGTATGTTTTAAGAGAGGTCGGGCACAGCGAAACTTTGCTCGAATTGAGCCGCCCGTCCGGGGAAGGACCTCCACCATATAGAATACCGCAGCCAAATGGTCGTGTTTCTGCCGGTGAGTAAGGTCTCCGGAGCTCGTGGTGAGTGCTGCATCAGCAGCCGGGGGTCGTGGTTAGGCCGGCAAGGCGGTGGCAACTGACAGGTAGCTGATCAGTTACTTGCCCGTTGTCACAGCGACTTGGGCTTCTCGTTCGCTTTTCATCAGACGCGGGGAAGCCATTACGTCGTGCTACTATAAAAAGAAGTCGAGTGTCTTGTCAGTCAAGTGGCTGTAAGCGCAGTCTAAACGGCCCTAGTTCTATTCCTGGGTTGGGCAGGATATTCGAGCCTTTCAAAAAGGTATGCGCGTTAAATCCCGCTATTTATATATATTATACTACTAGAGTCGTCTCTTATATAAAGGACGAATTCCTCAGTCATGTTCTCAGCAGTAAGCCGCAGGGTGCCAGGTTCACCCAGTATTACTACAGAAGACCTAACCTCAAGGGCAGGGCCATTATCCGCTTTAATCCATTCTATGTTAATACAGTGCTTCGTACTCCGAGCGTTCTGTTATTCTAATTAATCCTAGTTAACACGCAAGCTTCCTCCGACAGATCGACGGAGCGTTTACTGCATCTACTTAAATGAGATATGATATCTGCGTTATTCGGTATGGGGCTTAGAATACCATCGAGGTATGCTTATCGTAAGAGGCAAGAAGGACCTTTGTGGTCGTGATGCGCTTAGGGTTAATTGCAAGCGCGCCGGGAGGACGGTGTGATGTCCTGCAATCAAGGGGTAAAACCCTTTCGCTCCCCTAGCTCGAATTGAGCTGCCCGTCCGGAGAAGGACCTCCACCCGATAGAATACCGCAGCCAAATGACCTCCGGGTCGTATTCCTGTCGGTGAGTAGGGTTTCTGGAGCTCGTAGGGAGTTGTGGTTGGGCCGGCATGGCGGTGGCAACTGACAGGTGACTGACCAGTTCCCAGACCAGTTTCCCCTCGCCTGATGAAAAGCTTAGGTATGCCAATTGCCATAAACAAATAATTTTTTAAAATATTACTTACCACCGAAAAATTTCAGTTGTGAAAACCGTATCAATTACTACATTTGCTATTGTACCTATTTAATTTTCATCTTCAAGGTGTGGGAAATTCGTCTATAGACAAGATATCGAATCGAACTTATGTATTATTTATGTAAAAAACTTATTAATACCGCACAATATACTCGGAACGACCTTGCTTCCGATGTTACGGTGATTATTATTAGCCAATGTCAACCAATTTCCACAGTTCATATAATAAATTAGCATTAATAATATTGATCGGACGTAAAACGTAAGGAACAGGTGATTCTACGATATCTAATGGATTTCTTATAAATATTGAATTTGCAAATTGGTTTGTGGGCCATATTGGATACGATCGAGGTATAAATGCGGTCTGAAGCTATCAGATTATATTGGACACTAGCTTGTGACCTAGTACTACTCAAATTTGCAACTAAAATGGTTTTATAGGTAGGCACAGTCAGCTTCCGATATATATGAGCATGTAAGCTATTCAAATAGATACCTACACAATAATAAGCCAAAAAATGTACATGCGGTAAGTTACAAAATGGTATCAACAAACTAAGCGTCAAATTGATTTAAACAAATTGTCCAATTGTAAAACATGCAGCTTTTCATAATCATTTCAACAGTCAATGTCTAAAGTAGTGTTTATAGATCTTTCTTTATGTAGGTATCGAGATAAGGATATTTATATACCTACATTATAAGTTTTTTTTTTTTGGACATCACAGCGTATGTAGGTATTTACACATTTGATAACCTGCGTTGTGGACATAATTATGAAAGGTTATCCGTTTACCTCTATTTGACAACAGCGTGTTTAGATGAATTTGATACATAGTGCATAGAGTGTTTGATATAATTTAAGGTATCCCCCAAATTACAATTGGGGAGGCCAATAAATAAATAAATAACCACAGACATGCCACGCTAGGCCACACAGCGCCACCTAGCCCCAAACTAAGCCGAAGCTTGAACTATGGGTACTAGACAACTGATAAACTTACTTAGATACATTTTTTTTTGTAAATAAATACATAATTACATAGAAAACACCCAGACCAATACAAACAGACATGTTCATGCACCCAAATGTTACGACCCTTGGCTCAGACCCAAATGTTAACCCACGACCCTTGGCTCAGAAGGCAGAGGTCACTACCAATTGAGTCACCGAGCCAGTCAGTGTCAATGTCCAGTAGTAGATCTTTTCTTTCAGGCTGACGATGGTCATAACTTTGGAACTTTCGGTGTAATTTTGGCAGTTTATCATGTGTATATCTAATTGAGTAGCTTACGTGCTTACATATACATAATATCTGATGCTGACTGTACTTGTTAGACCGCAATTAGTTACAAGTTTATCTCTGCTTATTCATAGGTTATAAAATAGTAAGATTTTTATGATATTGTAGATTGCGAATATAAGTTATGTCCATAACATAAAATAAAAATTATAAGGAGTACCTATATTTTCACAATGTACAATACCTAAATATTATTTTGTTTTATAGTTAAGTTTTATAGTTGATACGTGTTATTAAGATGTTTAAATTTTTATAGGTTATATTTCTTACTCCACACCTATACTTTTAATTAATCATACATGTGACTCAGCTTATAAAATTGTAACCTATAAATAGTGACAAGCTTGGCTTGAGAAAGTAAGTAACCTTCGATGACTGAGGATATCCACATTAACTCCAAACACCAAATAAGACCAGCTATTATCCGAAAAGGGAGTTAGTATTATTACGAATTGTTATGTAAGGCAGTAGAGTCAACAAATGTAAGGTTTGGGAAAAATGGACATTAAAACGATAAGCTTTATGGGCTTAGAAAGGCCAAAGTATTTTGCCATGAAGTATTTTGCCTCTCTATAGCCCATCCCAATCGCCAGTTAACGATTCGGGATAATGGCGACATTGCATTTGAAATGCATCAGATGCAACGTTAAGCGTTGGTCTATTCGAAGATTGGTCGCCGTGGCATTTTAATAAGGATCTCTAATCTTTTCTAGTAAAAAATATAGCCTACTCGGGTCCAATGTAGCTTTCTAGTTGTGAAGGAATGTTTGGAATCGGGACAGTAGATTTTGGGGTTACGTTACTTTCCAATTTGACATACATAACACACACACAAAAATATAAACCTTTCCCCTTTATAATGATGACTGATACCTTCCCGGCCGGTTTCGGCCATGGCGAAGACTTCATGTCCGTCACGTTTGTTTAAGGCACCTGGACAGAGGATTCAAGTCGACTGTAAATAAAATGAGTTCTAGTTCACTTAGGCCACCTGCGATTATCTGAGGTTTTTTATGTGGGAATAGTACCAGGAATAAGCACGTGGGAAGTTAAAAACGGCTACTCTGATCACCTGCGATCAACTGCGACTGTCTGGCGTTATTTAGATGGAAAAAGTACCAGGAGTACATATCGAGTATCGCACGGGAAGTTAAAAATAGGATCTGGAACATCTTATAAAGTTAACCCTAAGAAGTGACACGCAGAAATGATGTTTTAACAAAAAAGTTCCGCTTGGTGCCCGTTTTTTTGCTCAATCATCAAAAATTTGTCCACGCGAACGAAATCGCTGGCACCAAATCGAATTGAGCCGCCCGTCCGGGGAAGCACCTCCAATCTATAGAATACTGCAGTTAAATGACCTCCGGGTCGAGTTTCTGCCGGTAAGTAGGGTTTGCGAAGCTCCTAAGTAACTTGACTGACGAGTTACTTGCCCGTTGTCACAGCGACTTAAGCTTCTCTTTCGCTTCGCATGAAGCGCAAGGAAGTTATGTTGCGCTACTAAAAGAAAATTAAGGCACCACACGTTTGAAATCCCTATATTGACGTAAATTCGTATAAAGGCAAGTGTTTTGTGGACAGTAGCAATTGGATAAGTCGAGCACAAAGAAACAGGTCTGGCAGTGTGTGCGGTAAGGTCGGTATTTGAAAGGTCCGGGCTTGTTTATGCGTTCGTTGTTCGCAACCTGGCCGTTGACGCGTCAAGACTATATCCAAAACTTGAAGACAATTGCGTAACCATATTTGCTATTGGATGCACATATTTCACATAAGACATTTCCTCAATGTCTCTATGCCCATCTAATTCCTTACTTAGGTTGCCCTAAACTTAGTAGAACGGAAAACATAGTCGATTAATTTTATTGCTTTATTTCTAGCAGCTGTTATATTGTGGTCTGAAGTTCATTGAAGTGATAAAGTAATAGAATGAATGAAATAAACAGTCTTTGAGTGCATCAGTTGTCGACCAACTTGTAACATGGACAACTTGCTCTGCACTCGATAACGACATGAAACCTGCTTACGGGAAGATTGTTCTCCAAGAAATCCACGATAGCGGTACAACTCTACAGCCAAGTTGTATTGTAACTTTGTCAAAGGAAACATTAACAATTTCGATAAAGACAGAAATGAACCCCGCAAAGAGGTTGCTATTGATTAAAAAAACCTTATTTTCACTCAACATTGCCAGAAATGGCCTTCCTCAGGCTAAGTATTTTAGATAGTACCTATAGTAGTTACAAAGTTTCTGGTCCTCAAGGATACACAGTCAGTTAGATATAGTCGACAACAAAGTAGTGTAGTAGCAACAATCTTGTGCATCGGTAACTGGATCAATTTTTTACTTACAAACATATATTCAGATGTAACAGTAAAAAAAGCGGTATTCTCAGGTCGGATTGCGCAGCGCTCCCCATTACGACATGACCTGCGCCCGAGTCGTTATATAAACAACAATGTCGCCGAACGATGCACGCGCCAAACCTGTTCTGGAAATTATCAAGACGATCCCTACGGTATCTTTGAGTGTTGAAATTAAGGTTAGATGAAACCACTTTCTATCATCAACATTATCCAAGTCCTGGTTCTAGATGAGTATTTGCTGGAAATATAAACTGACAAATAACTGTGACGATATTTATTTTGTTTAACTATATTGATTAACAAAGTTATAACCTTAAAGGGCGACTAAGTCTCAAAGAATTTTGTGATTTTATGAAGACCAAAATTAATCATTTAGTTTGTTCTTGGAGAAATTTGTAAGACTTTGACTTTGCATGCTCTTATTTAACACAGCCAGGCCTTTCATAATAACTCTGGCATATGCGGGAGGGCTTCGTTGGTTAAGCATTCAATCGTATGTTTCGTTTTTGCCACCTTTAGGGCTACCGGAAATTTTTCGATGCGAACTACTATCAATATGTGTTATCATATTAGCTTCAGAGCGAGATGCTTTCGAATCCGAGACGGTTTCCTTTAATGTATTATATTATTAAGCTCTAGTTACCAATTAAATTTGAACTACTCTCTGATTTCTAGAACATAACATCCAGACCTACCCGCGTGTAAAGATTGCCTCACTACAATTTAATCAAAACATGTAAATCCGTTATTAAGGTGCAAGCCCAGTTTGACCTAACGACTTTCTAAGAAGTCACATGTAACAACATTACTATGGAAAGCTTCATTAACTTTTATACTTATTGCCTTGTCTGTAAATTTTTTAGTTATGTTTAGTTTAAACTAGTATTTTTCGACAATATGGTTGTTTCTTGTTATGACTGTGGCGTGGTTAGAAATGCAGTGCTATCTACTAGACACGTTACTAGTGCTACTAACAACCAGCATTAGCTAGAGTACATCATCATCATCAGCCTGCAAACCTCCACTGCTGACCAGCATAGGCTTCCACCAATGACAAATTTATTGGGGGGTTTGCCTTATCCACTATGCTTAGCAAGCGGGTTGGTGACCGCAGTAGGTTTTATTTGTGCCCAACTAAACGCTCTTGTCAGTTTCCTGATATTCTCTTTTTCGTCATCCTCGGTCTCGGTGCGGTGGTCCTATTTATATGTCACACGGACGTAAAGTTTAAGATTAATTTTACTATGACTGGCTCCTATTTAAGTCTTATATCAAGTAAAAAAGAGATATTACGTTGTATTAAAAGGTGCATTTATATAAACCAAACTTAATCTTTACCACCTTGCAGAAGAGTGGTAAAGATGAAGTATGGTTTATAGAAGTCTCTGGAAAATCTGAGCAGTCTATGATGGTTGAAAACCTCGATCTAATTGGTGTCCTATATAATAAAAGTACAGATAATAGATGTTAAACTTATGGTGTCGGTTTACAAGTCATTCGCATACCACACTTAACGATCTCAAGCCTTGATATAGTACCCGTACTAAAAGCGTCGGTTTACAAGCAGTCATTCAGACACACGTTTTATTTATGACTGTGATCTTGAGACCGATTCAGAATTGAGGCTGATCTATAGCTAAGCTTACTTTGTCTTATTAAAGAGGTAAAGCGTATTTGGAATTCTGAACGTTTTCAAGAACTGAAGTCTAGTTATTGAAAGCACTAGCTTAAACTAAAATACAAAAGATTTAGCTATTAATTGGAGCGATTACAGTCGCCGGATGAATATACTGTTTTCTTTTTATCAACAACATCTTAAGGAACCACTTTTTCTACCCGAAAGCATGCTCTCGCTTTTTAATTTTAAAGTACCTACGAGCTTTATAATCGAAAGTGCAATGGACGCTACGAAATCGAAAGTAGTTCGGGCCGATTTCCGTCGTTGCATTTCGCATAACAATGAGACTAATTTCAGTGCGTCTCTTGGCAAAGTACCAGTTAAAATACCTATACGTAATTCAGTATCGAAGTAATAAATCTATATATATAAAAGGAGAAACTGACTGACTGACATATCAACGCACAGCCCAAACGGCTAAACGTAGGCACTTGAAATTTGGAAGGGACGTAGCTTAGGTACCGTAGGGGTGCACTAAGAAAGGAATTCCCGAAATTCCCACGGGAACGGGAATTAGCGGGAAAATCCTTTTGTATGAAAAATCTAAACCGCTTAAGTTAGACGCTTGAAATTTGGCATGCAGGTACCTTAGTAAATATAAAGTTTAGTTATGGCTGTATTTTGAGAAATTCCCACGGGAACGGGAGTTAGCGGGAAAAAACTTTTGTATGTATAAATTTAAACACGCGGACGAAGTCGCGGGCAAAAGCTAGTTATCTATACTTTGTAAAAAACTAGCGATAGATAACACCACGGATAACACCGCCTAAATAGAGAAAGAGGTCTGTAATTTCCTTTTCTTGTAAATGCTTGTGTGCTAATAAAGAACAGATGTTCTTTAGATACTAACGACCTAACTAAAAATATTAGGTGAACAAAATTATTATTTTGTGATGAGGTATTCCTCAACGTGGAAAAGACACGATAGTTTACAAATTATTGTTTGTCAACACCACCTCCAATGAATACCAGTGGCATCACTGAACCTGCTAACTAAAATTGGCAAACGATATAATAAAACTATAATAGAAAAGAATGTTGTTAATGACATTAATAATATTGATGACTCTGAATGTTTCAAGCAATAAGGCTTTCTAAGAATACCTAAATAGTACTTCAAACATTATTATCTACAACACTGATCGCAAGGCGCTTCTAAACGGCATAAATGTTTTACGACGTGTGAAACCAGATATCTAATCTGGCCATTAATCTAAAAAATAAACATTATATTCCATTTGACGCAATCTTCAACACTGACAAGTTCACGAGACGCTTTCTCATCCAGGTCAAGATCAGTCACTAAATTAATAGTTAACAGCGCATGTATATGTGCAATAGGTTTTATAGTACATAGTATCTACAGTTCTCTTACATTAAGATGTCTTAATGCACATGATTTCATAGCATGTTGTAGTTGATCGTATGTAGGATGACGGATCGAGATCAAAAAATCAAAAAACCCACTTCTTAGTCAATGTCATTCAATGAAGGCTTTGATTGAGAGAAGAATTATTAGAAATCTGTCAATTCGAATACTTAAATCTCATTCACGTTTTAAATATTGTCAATAAAATATTGAAACTAATCAAAATTATGTGAACTGAGGAATATTTATGAAGAAAAAAATATTTGAAAGAAGCCAAAATTGACGTTTTTTGTAAATTAATTAATATATTTATTATTGATCATCTTAAATTTGTAACAAAATATCCAAATATTTCAATAACCGGCCACGTTTTAATTATCAAGGCTGAACCCATCGATGTAATTAAAACTGAATTTGACGATGATGTTTAAAATATTTGCATCATAGCTTTAAATGAATTCAAAACTCTTCTTAAAACTGTACGGTAAATTGTTCATTATAAATAACTACATAACTTAGACGCGCCGAAATAGTCTTTGCTCTTCCGAAAGCGAAACCAAGGTCATCTAGCGAATGCAGATGATACTCGTAGCTGTATCGTTCAATTAGTAACTGTATAGGCATTTGTATGAGTTGAGTTTCAAGCTGTCATTGCAATATCAAATGTTAGCGGAGTTTGCCACTTTACACCTAGCAAGAAAGTTTTTGAAAGTATTTTTTCCAGGAGGAAAATGTCCGGACAAAAAATTTTAACAATTTCTTTTAAATCCTATTACCGAAATTAAATTGATCCAGCAAAGTGGAGGAGATCGAGCCAGAAAGCGGATCCAGGCACTAGCCTGAAAAAATGCTAGGACGAATAAGAAGATGAAAAACGATTGCTTTTAAAAGATGATAATATGAGACATAACAATACGTTTGCAAAAAGAATAGATTTAATCTTTCGAATAAGTGTACAACTTATATCAGCAGAAGACAGAAGTAGGACAGCCTCAAGCAAAAAAAAAAAAATTTCAACTAGCAAGTTGCAAAATACATTATATTTCTAATGGCATCCTTATCTTTATGGTAGAAAAGAAAATTTGGTTTGTTTTCATAATGAACGTGGAAGGCTTTTAAAACTTTAATAAAAGTGAACACATGAAAGCGAAACCAAGGTCACGCGCCGGTGTCTTCACCTAAGTATAAGTTGCATTGTTCAAATGCTTTATGTTGATCACTTCTCGTGCTGTCACTTATTACCGTCGTTAAGTTAACTGTGTTACATCTTCATTTTGGATCTACAATGTATGATGCGTTCGTTAAAGCAAGGTAATAAGCATGCAATGTAGCTTCTGATTGGTCGGAAGCATTTCGATGTATGTAAACCTTTGTAATTAGTGTTATACCTACCTACATATTCTTTTTTGCAAGTATTTTGTTATGTTTGTTGTTGTAAATTTAAAATAGCGATGCCTATTTCATTAATATTTCTTCAGTTCTAGATAACTTAGGTACAATAAGTCGACTTTTAACCTTTGGTTATTTTGATCTGAAGCCCGCAAAATATTTGCTTTATTTTTAGTATTTATTAAAAGGATACGTATTATTTCTATTTTTGTTATTAATAGAATGCTTCATTTTTGAACTTTATTTTAATGCGTGGTAATTTTAAATTGTAGCGATAAACTTTTTTTTGTCCTGCGACTTGAAGTGGTCAACTATAATAATTAATACCCTTAGTTTTTATGTAGAAACCTTTTACATGTTGTGACTATTTAAATAACGAAAATATTAAAATTTTACGCGTAGTTCAACGATTCAGATATTTTTCTTTAATGGATAAGCAAGAATATTTAATAGTATTGCGTTTCCATAATATCTGACTTCTAAAACAATTAGATTAAGATATAGCTGTATTTTAATTAAGGAAATAAGCTTTAACTAACCGTTACCATAAATGCAATGAAACTATTAAAAGAAGTAACTGATTAATCGAATGCTCAAATTAAGCAATTTAGCATCCGAAAGATCCGAACTTTGTATATGGAATGGTGACCTTCACAAATATTAAGGAAGAGGATGCTTTTGATGACTTACACGTAACTCGGTTAGTAATCTAGACTCTGACACAGCGGCATTGACCACATAAGTCGTTCCATATTAAAACGCTCGTAAAAACAATTTTGTACCAAGATTGAAATCTTTATTGATCACGTTTTCGTAGATTTGGGCGCTCAAAAATTGCCATATCATCAACAGCTCATGTCCCCTAGGCGATCGACGCTACCCTAAACTAGGGCCTTTAAGGTAAACGCTCCTATTACGGAGGTATTTCGCAACATTCGAAACTAGGAGACAAAAATAAGCATTTGTAAGTATTTCTAAATGTGCAAAACCACTTCATCGTCAAAAGTGGTTATTATATTTTGTAATTCTTTTGATTTTATGTTTCTTTTGATGTTAGTTTTTTTATAAAAAAATATTTAAATAGCCGAGTCGATTGTTCCTAATTCGGAGGTATAATTTCGGTCAGTGCCTATTACGGCGGTAAACGGTTCCTAATTCGGAGGGTCAGAAACAAATAATGTTACGTACATTAAATAATATAAAATATGTGTTAGTAAAGTAAATTGTATGTAAGGGATGTAAGGGAGCGACCTATCACCTTTACGTTCCAAGCCATCCTCACCTGCCCGTGGTGCATCCTGCCGAACAACAAACGAGGCTCTGGCAAACCGACTGGTGGCGGTTAAACCATGACGATAGAAGGCGTAGCTAAAAACTACAGGATGATGACGGGCAGCAGCGTCACCGGAGCAAGAAGCTACGCCCTGCGATCGCCAACCCGCCTGCCCAGCGTGGCGATTATGGGTATGTCCTCCAGAAGTTTGCTTTAGATGGCGAACAACTGGAGAGGCCTATGTCCAGCAGTGGACTGCAATAGGCTGATGATGGTGATGAAAGTAAATTGTAAGGTTTTCATTCATTGATTTGATAACATTGATTCTCTTTTAATAAAATTTGCAAATATAGCAGGGATATATGAATCACTTGAATTTTCCTTATTCTCCAGAACCTAGCACCCTCTAAATTCTAACAGTGACGTATTAAAAAAGATCTCGTTGAAACGAATTATTATTACTATATACAATAAACTACTCGTAGTAAGTATAAATGTTACATTTTTGGAAAATAGGTTTTATATCCCGGTTCAAAGGTCAAAAGTAATAATATTTTTTCTAGATACCTAATACAACTTTGGTTTTGATGCAACACTTAACACAACTGTACTATTCTCCATACTATGATGGGCATTCTTCTCTTTAAATAACATTATTTACATACATTGTTAAGTTTTTATCGCTTTTGGTTTTATTAAATAAGAATCCATAAAACATTATAGAAAACTTTTTATTTATTTACTGAACCCTAAAACTTGTAATTTTATACTTTATGAATAGCGCCATAATAGGAACCCATATAACCTAATACGGAGTTACCTGAAAATGACTACCTCCGTAATAGGAACACTACTCGTGTTATAATGTTCCTAATTCTGACCCATCAAAATTTCGATAAACAAAAGAGTGTAAATGCATAATCACACGATAACAGTTTTTTGGCTCAGTGTGTTAAATTTTAGTCAACAGTTATACAAAATAAACGATTTGTGATCAATTAAAATACAGCTTTTTATTTTACCGCTTCTAAGAAACCAACATTTTATGCTCAACAATTTTCATATTTAACTAGATTTCTAAGAAAGATAGCATACCGCAGAATATGGTCCTTAATTTAAGAGATTAATGATTATTTCAATAAAACTTGGAACTAATTCAATAAGTTAATAAATTAAAAGTTATAAACATTTAAACATGTCCAGTATATTTCCTAATTCGGAGGTATACCACCGTATTAGGATCAACCTATAAAATTTGTATCCTTTTACGGTGGTATTTTGTTTCTTATTTTTTTGGGTAAAAATGAGTTTAAAATATGAATTAAGCTATTTAAATAGCTGCTGTAATAGTAGGAAAATGCAATAAATAACACACAAACGAACTTGAACGGGTTATTAATATGAAAAACTTAGTTTATAAATATTGGTGTACTTTCATTTGATGTTGCGCGTTTGTATGAAAACCTCTCTCACATCGATGTCGTTACACTAATTGATTAATTTTGTTGTGTTGTATATGTGCTATACTTGCAAAATTCGGTCAACTGATGAAGGAATAGATTTGGAATAAATAGTATACATTTTGGTGCACTTATACTGAATAAAACAGGAATAAAACTCGAAAATAGAAATACCACCGTAATAGGAACCGATTTTGACTACCTCCGTGATAGGGACACTTACCTTAGTCCACCGCTGGACAATTATTGGTTGGTTAACTTCACACAACCTTAGAATTTCTTTGTAGGTGTGCAAGTTAGCTTTTACTTGGTTACAAATAAAATCTCCTGCCATAACGAACCCGCCTAAGTAAGTCCCTCCAAATGACAATTATCATTGGGGGATTTCCTATGTCCAGAAGTGGACGTTTACAGGCTCATGATGATATGTTGGTCTCAAAACATATAATCGTTTGTCATCGACTCGAGAGAAGAAGAAGAATGATGATAATGATGATGATATGTGCAAGTTTCCTCGCGATGTTTTCCTTCACCATTGAGCACCGAATAAACATTTTTTACATTGATTGCAGTGTATCGTTGAAGAATGCACAGGAGTGGTTGAGCCAGTACTCTAGGACACTCAGCATTCATTTTCATGTGTCAATGTCTACGGTAGACTGGCCATTGTTTGTTTGGCATTGGAGTCCGGCACTAAAGTGATCGAAGGCCTCGCGAGACAAGATATAGGCTTAAGCGATTAGGGATGCTGGATTCTTGAGTTTGTACACCGGTGTGCGTAAGTATATTCTTTGTGTCGTTTTGAAGAATCATTGGTAGGTTGGGCCTCAAGAATTTAAGATCTGTAATTGTATAGTTACACAAAGTCCTTATAACCTTTGGGTTTGCACTTCCAAAGGTTCTAGTGGGGATTTTACCAGGTTATCCATTATATTCATCATTTATATGAGAAAATCTTTCCCGAGAAAGTCTATCCCATAGTGTAATTTGACAACTGTACTACACTACCGGTGATAGTTCAAACGCCGGAACACCGGTTTAACGCCTTTTCCGATGCACCGCTAGCTTCCTGAGATTGGTCTATCATCGAGTAATCTTTAGACAATTGACGGCAGTGCAAACAAATAAAAGCGACTGACAATTCTCAAAATAAGGTAGAAAACTGTAAGGTATACTGTGAGTACCAGATGACTAGGAGCGTCTTCCAGAAAGCTCCGACGAGAGAAAATTTGAATTTCTTAAGTTAACCTGAGCGAAAATCAAGCCCAAAACCTTCCTATTGTCACGGACAATTATGGCTAAAACATTCTCATCAACATTTTTAGCTCTGTCCGGGATACTTGTAAAATCTAGGGAAATCAAAAGCTCTAGAGATCCTAATTTAGGAATCTTGGCGTAGGTAGACAGACACTCACTTTGTACACTCGGTGAAACACCAGTGAAGTGACTTCGGTCGCGTTTCGGGATCAATATGCCTGTATGTGTCTAGGCCTCTGTGATAGCTCTGGCTTTACGGTGTATTTCAGCATTTCTTGATATGTCTCTTGACTTCGCCTTCTCTTCCGCTTTCCGTCAGGCAAAGGGAAGCCAATATACTGTATTGATATAGAAAAGATTCGCTTCCACTTATATTTTGAACGAGACCAAAGCCTGTGCCGCAGTGCGTTAGAATTGGAGCATTTGCAGCTCGTGAACTCAAGATAACTATCAGTGCCGCGTGCCAACAGGCCGATTTATTTCAATAAACCTTATCTCGAACACATTCAACAGGATTTAATTGTTAGCCGACCGCCTTGGCGCATTTTAGCATTTAGCATATTATTGGCAGGTTTACGATTAATATGGATTTTAGATTTCGTAAATGGAATTATAGCATTTGTGTTTGGTACAACAATTTTTGTTAGTAAACAATTTTATAAATGTTCTTTTGACGAAATGAACGGATCAATTTTTTGTTTTATAAATAGAGGTAGAGATATTGTTTTCACGTCTGGTTTGAAGGATCATAGAGTAGAAGAAAACACATGAAACACTTCAAATTAAAGCTTATTGGTGCGGCAGAGCTCAAACAGCTGGATTTCGTGCAAAACCATCATAAGAAATTAATGAATATTTACCTGGGCCTGGTACATCGTCGTAATAATCGTCGTCATCGTAATCTAACACTGCATGCAGCTGCGTTTTGCCGCCCGCTCCAGAACTGCCCGTCTCCACTTTGGTGAAGCCTCGTGGCCGGTCCGGCGGCTGCCCACCACCGCCACTCCCACTCACACTACCAGTCTTTGTACCAGGCTGCTGCCTCGGTGGAGGTAACGTCGGAGGCGTAGCCGGCCGACTCGCAAAGTTAAAATTATTTACATTTTGGTTCGAATTCGCATCGAACTTTCGACTAGATGTGGGCGTAGTCGCCGGGGAATACGGCGTGTCCGCGAACCCACCGTACGGGCGCGGTGGCCCGTTCGGATTCAACCTCCGTTGCTCGTAATCGTAATCTCCACTAGGATCGTGCACATACTGCCCTGTGTTATCGTACTGTGGATTCATTTCTTGGACTCGTTGGTTTTCTATCTGTACATCTAATCGGGCGTGTTGCTGGTATACTTGTTGGTGAAGCTGGCCATTGTAGGGGTTGTGTGGTATGTCATCGTGTGGGTAGTGGGTGTATTGGTTGGGTGGTGGGAGGTACGCGGCGCCTGCGCGTTTGCGGAGCTTCGACCTTCTTTGCTGGTTGGCCGGCGGCGAGTACGGCTCGTTTCCTGGTTGTGGGGGGTACTCGGCTTGTTCGGGAGAGTACAGTAAGTCTTCGAGGCCGACGCGGAGAGGCGCGGAGGAAGTGGCCGCGAGGGGCGGCGTGGCGGCGGTGGCCGTTGCCAGCGTGAAATTCACTAATGCCATTGCTTATTCAGTTGGCATTGGCGGTAAATGTCAACTGGCTATGTCAATATAGCGTGTGGCCGGCGTTACGGCCGCGGTTGCATAATAATGTGAGCGGCGTGGGATCGTCTAGCGGGTCGAGCGTCTTCTCATTGTCGGAACAGAGGACACTGCACTGATACACTGGTTCACTGCGGCACTACACACGTATCTGGAACAAGCGAAAGGGTATTGTTCATTTCCAATTGTAACTTTAAAGTTGTAAGAGACTTGGCGATATAGTTTATTGCCGATTCTTCACTTTCCGAACACGGCGGTAGAAACGTTTTTATTTACTTTTGTATCTGATCTACTTTACGATTCATAAGTCTAGAAAAAAATATTTTCTTTTATAAGTTCCTAAGTCTAATCAAACGGGATGAAGATGATGTAGGTAACACAATTGGCATATCAGTAGTGTTAAGTAAATGATAGCTTTTGTATGGCATTTACATGAAATGTGTTTACAGTGTCCTATGAATTATCTCAGGTAAAATTATTTCGATGCCAATATTAGTTTATGTCTATCTGGATGCACGGCATTGCCCCCGCCAAGCCGAGCAAAAAAGCGGCATACCTTTTACGGTTAAAAGTAGATGATCACTTGCATTCACCTTACAAAATTTTTATGTCTAGACTTAAAGTCTACTACTCATCTGCTACTACTACTACATTCTACGATACATCAATTCCGTACAATGTTATTCAATGTGAAACTTTACATTTTGCAACTTAACTCCATAAAGTGTCTGGTATGTTGTATGCCAATCCGTCTATATCTAACAAGCCCCATCAAGTCACGACTAATGTCTCCCTCAACACTTGGGATTCCCTCCCACTTATCGGAGTGGTCTCTTGACATATTGTATACGCATTTTGAGTTCCGTCGATTGTCATCATTTACGAGCGGTTTTCCCCCCGTTTCGTGATATCCTTGCTGTGGCATTCGGCTTGAAAGGCTAGAGTCGTGAAGCCGGTCCAATTTTATGGACACTTTGGGATTTTGATAGGGTTGCCAGTCAGTAGTAGGAAACAAACTATTACAGATGGTTAAACACTACTTAGATGTCTTTTAAAAGCATGAAAGTTGGATGTTAAAAAGTTAAACTAATCTATGGAAAAGGGATGTAAGGGAGCGGCCTATCATCATTTCGCTCCAAGCCAACCTCACCTGCCCGTGGTGCATCCTGCCGAATAACAAACGAGGCGCTGGCAACCGACTGGTGGCGGTATAACCAACACAATTGACGGCGTAGCTAAATACCACAGACCGACAACGGGCAGCAGCGTCACCGGAGCGAGAAGCTACGCCCTGCGATCGCCAACCCGCCTGCCCAGCGTGGCGATTATGGGTATATCCTCCAGATGTTTGCCCTGTGGCGAACAACTGGAGAGGCCTATGTCCAGCAGTGGATTGTGATAGGCTGATGATGATGATGATGATGATGGAAAAGTCGATCTAAAGTGTTGTTTGAAAGAACTTTTTATATGGTTAGTATATTATGAAGATGAATCACACAGTGGCAAAAATATTTTAGATGGACAGTTCAATGTTTGTAGAATTTGCCTTTGATTTTGTTTTAAATAGTGGCACAGCATAGTAGCTTCTTCCCTTCTCCTGATGGATAGCAAAAGAGAAACCCTGTCTGAGAGGTCCCTGTGGCAACGGAAAAGTGACCAAATTAATAAATTCTGTTGCCACCACAACGGCCGATCTGTGACGCGATAGCACCTCCGCAGAGTGTACCTATTGTGATTGTCAGGTATTACCACGAGTGAGTTGTTCATAAAAAAGGTTAAGTAAATGGTGAATTAAAAAAGCCTTCTTCAGTCTTGGATCTCTAAGACAACACATGAAAATTTTTAAAAAGTCCTGTCCGACTTTGAAGTATGTTTTTTTCTAAGCTGTTCTCGTTTATCTGAGTTGTATCCACTAGTGCCAGCCCTAGCTATAACAATACGAGACCGACATTAAATATCATATACCACATTACGCTCTGGCTTCACGTATTTGTTAATTATCCACTAATTACGTTATTAATAGCCAGTCGGTCGATTATTTCTACAGCGAGTGAGCACATTTTAATATTAAACTATCACGATCCTGTGTGAAGGACACTATTGATATAATTAAGGAGTTTTGTATGTGTAATATGTATTTATTTACAAAAAAATATGTCAAAGTAAGTTTATCAGTTGTCTAGTAGAAGCTTCGGCTTAGTTTGAGACTAGTTGGCGCTGGGTGGCCCAGTATGGCATAATATTAAATTATTTAAATTACTCATTTCGAAATAAATATGTATGATTCTTAACTGTGGAAAGAGTCCTAGTCTCTGGCTACCGTTCTTACTGGCGTGTAAAGTTTATAAACCTGAGTAGGTTTATAAACTTTACACGCCAGTAAAATAATATTGAAATATTAAAATTATCTGATTTCGCGTAAATTATAGACTGATATGGAATGATAAGAATTGTAGTCTGCTCCAGTTCCAAATTCAAAATCAAGGATTCAAGGTTTAAAATCCTGGGAAGACGAGCACCAGGATAAAGACTGAAATACTGACTGAAAAATATCTGATCAATTTAAAGAACCCAAATCTGAATTTGGATTTCTATGCCTATGTAATAAAAAAATATATGTATAGGGATAAGGGGCAGGAGAATGATGAGACTAACATTTAAATCGATAGTCTTTCGCCTATCGTAGAACAAACTTAAAACTATGACCAGCCAAAAACGTTACCTCACACAACAAAATGTCACATCATTGCTAATCCCTTGACATTCATGACTTAGTGCTAGCGTACTTGAATTTCCAAAACAGTGTTTTCGGCACGAGTTTCGTCCTCGCACGTTCGGCGCTATCGCCGAAGAGCATCTATATCACGATGCGCAAGCGCACTCGTGGGAACTAACCGTGCACGCTGCATGGGAATTGATACAGTAATTAAGGTGAAAGAGAGGTTAGTATTTCATAATGCTAAAAACGTTGTAGGCCAACGAAATGGAACGTTCGCGAAGAACGCACTGTTTTGTTATGTATGTTCCGTTTTCGTTTCTAGACAGTTGGCAGACAGAAAGGTACTGTTATTTTTTGTAAGTAGTTAGGTACTGTTGGATAATGAAATGTCTACGAGCGGAATAAAGTGTATTGATTGCATATGTTGCAGTCAAATCTCTCAACCAGACAAAAGTACTATTGACTAGCAAAGTCAGTCAAAAGTACTTTTGACCGTATATTTTAGTCATATTATTGACATTGAAAGTACTTTTGCCCAATGGAGCTGGTTAGAAGTACTTTAATACAATTACACTTAGGTACTGGTTACACTTAGGAATTAATTTTACCAAAATATTTATATATCACATTCTCTGATATGTCGTCATTTTGTTTTTTTTATAATGTGAATTATCTACACTATTATTTGAGTAACCTAATGGATAAATCATTTGGTGAATTGTATCTCTATAGTCCATAGTCTACAAGGAATCCACGATAGCGATTTAAGGAACTGCTGCAACTTTTGTATGACCCTCACTTACACCTGAGTTAGGTATATTGATTTATCAGCTTTTTTTTGGCAATTTACACTCGACTTTGGCAGAAAAAGACCTCGCATTGAGGCTGGTTGCCATGAATACAAAAGTGTCATAAGAACACCTTACTTTAAGCATAAGAGTAAGTCGGTCGGTTATAAATGACTGCGAGTAATTTATTGTCATACGACCTCAGATCATACTGTGATCTGAGCAAACGACATTCACTTATAGGATAATAAACAAATTTCCGCCAGACTTTACAATATCATGACTTAATCATAAACAATGTTGCCACATCCAGCATCCATTATTGGCACAGCGTTTGAATAATATCGTCAATTTAGATAATGAGAATGATCGAATGTGTGTCGAAATAATTTTTGTGGACGCGTGAAGTGACTGGCTCGTGGTGTAGGCAATTTGGAATTGAACAGTCATCCGATTTGTTGAATGTAATTATAGCAGGATCTATTCAAATCTTTAGAGTAGAATAAAATAAAAAATATTTTTTCATGTAGACTTTTTAGAGGCGAATGCATTAGGCACCTTCACGTAGACGTTGTGGTGTTTGTGACTCTCACCTCCAAGAAAAGACACGAGGAATACCGACTGACCCCCCTGTGACGCCGGTGGGTACCAGTGGGTGCTTCACATCGTTAATTTCAATTGATAAAAATATCAATGTAAAATTAAAATGTTTATAAATATAAAAAAAAAAATGTAATAAACACACACAGACACTTTTTAATTGTTTTGGTTTTTGTACTGCTCCTTAAAATATAAGTACTCTTTTTGTAAAAAGTAAAGGAACTACTAATTCTGAATACCTGGAGGTGGGCGCTAGCAGTTTTAACACAGTCCTAGACGATAATTGTTAACGTTTATTTGTATTTAGTTTTAAATCGTGTTTGTTCCACATTTTCTTTTAATTTTTTTTAATTGTACCATTTTTGTATAGACCTTTGTCTGTGTATGATTTAAGACAAGCCTTGGCTTGTTGATTAAGACGTATAAATGATGTAAGCCATAAACTTCTACAATTTTCCCGGGTCTTGGTGTTCTTCGAATAACTTCTTCTATGGGAACAAAGAAATGTGGCGCTGTTTAAAAAAAGCCTACGATTATACGACGTAATATCCATTCGATTGATATCCATTACATTCCAAATATAGAATATAAATGAGTAATTTTATTTTATATGATTAAAACTTATACATAAAAACTAGACGACGGCTTACTTCAACGTGGTAAGGGCTGTTTTAGAATGTATTAACCAACTTTTGACGTTGACCGTACGTGTAGGTTTGAACCACTGACCTCCGGGCGAGAGGCCAAGGTTCTAACCCAACGAAAAAATAATGTCATTTCCGATACACGTTAAAATATTGTTAGTTAGCAGTTCCCAATTAAAACAAATATTTCAATGTTGCGTAAATGGCCACCATAAAATATTACTAGTATATGGAACTAGACTGCTTCCTGTCTAAACTGGTCTATTAATCTTGTAAAGTAGATATCATATCTAATAATAGAGTGCCTATTGTTGCCCGAGAAACAATGAATTAAACAGGCGCTATACAGGCTGTTGTTTTCATACCTTTGAGAAAAAGGAAAAGTAATTGTTTCTTTAGAAAATCTACGTCTTACGAAGTTCTATCTTTATTCAAAAGGATGTTCCATATTTCCCAATAGATGTCTCGTAACTTCAGATTTTGATTGAAGGCGAGAGTGCATTGGTTTTTGTTGGTTATGCGCCATGTGCACACCGTATCCTACCATCCCATGTTAGAGCCTACGCTCTAACATCTCTTAACATCACCTTATTATTATCTACATTATAATAAAATAAACGAGTCACTAGTGTTAAATAATCTCGCGTTAATCACCAAAATTACATAATAATAGGTATATTGTCTAAACTCTATGGATGTAGAATGGCCTAGATACTTTAAGACCGACCAATCAGGGCGATAGATTGTGACTTACAGTTTTAATTACAATGTAGTCAAAATAATATTTACAATAAAATAAAAAAAAAAAATAATAAAATTGTAAGCAGTATGTTAGGTTTACAATCTACAGTTAACAGTCTTGCTAGAATGCTAGATAGATCATATTCTAATCATATTTACAATTTAACGGTGAAATATATAACTTAAAAGTTAACTTTGCATCAATGCCATACCGTTTTTGTTCTAAGTCACGTATGCCATCAAACACAAACTATTAGGTGCTATTACTGAGCACATATCATTAGTGCTATATGCCGCTAGCTACTGCAATGTTGATGGTAACAAAAAGATATGCCTATTATAGGGTAAAGGCACCAGTGCTCAGCCTCAAATCGGCTTTTTGAAGTTTGAATGGTTGGCATTTCTACAGGTTTAGATGGATAAACAAACGCATTACGTGGATTGATTAAACGTTTATTAAAGATTCAAAATAAGACATAACAAAAAGCAACAATATTCTTTGTTGTAGTTATATTTAAATGAAAAGTAAAAATGGCACTTTTCTCCAGTAGTCAGCCGTCAAAATCCAATAATCAGCCTTAGTGTACCCAGTACTCGGCCTTTAAAACTATTTAGTAAAATGAGACCAAAATCACATATATTTATATTAAAAGCAACTATAAATATTCTTCATCGAATAATTATGTATTTTACTTAAGAGTACTAGTTTTACGACACGAAATTGCCTTGAATTATTACAAAATATCTACTCTCGCAAGAGATGACAATAAATAATCCGTTACTTATATTAAATGTTCATTTTCTAATTAGTAATCTAGTGAGGAAGTAGGTGTACGTCAACACGCAGATGCAAATGCATTTTTAGACACAGTGTACCACCCAAACCACAAAAACCACACAAACTAAGTTAAGTTCTTAATCCAAGATAAGTAAGTTAAGTTCAAGGTAAGTTCTTTTGCTTTATTAAGAACCGAGTCTGGACCCATTTTCCTTGGGCCTTCGTAGGTAACTCGTGGGTACTCGTAGGTAACTCGTAGGTACTCGAGGAACACCAAACGATCTGCTAGCCTCCCTAACCGACATTACGTTTCGAACGGCTTTCATGGAAATAAGTGAGTTTTTCCGTAGGGTATCTGTGTATTAGTCTCGGCATTTTGCTACAAATAAGAAAGTAAAATTATGTAAGTGTAGTCAATACCTATTGAATTAATTTAATAAACATATATTTTACTCATATAAGCCTGGGTAAGTGCGTAACAGGCTTAAAAAACCACTATTCAAGCAATACCTACGTACATTGTAAACTCAACCTTATTTCTCATACACTCAAGGTTAATGGCTGAGTACTGGAAACGCTAAATCCAGTGGCCAGCCGCATAGATCCGTTATTTCAAATGCGGCCGAATACTGGCTTTTACTCTAACTATGAAAAACCCAGTGGTCAGCCGCGGGAGGCTGGACACTGGATTTTTTGGAAAAAAGTGGTACCCAGTAAACAGCCCCCTGAATTTATGAGTTAAATGGTGATATTTTCTTTAAAATACAATGCCAGTTAATAGATAAACTAATAAATAAACCAATTGTGAACAAAAACTAATAGTTATATACTTTTAAAATAGTTTTTCGTACTTCTTAGGAGAACACCAAGTGCAATAAAAAATATGGCGGACATACACTACTGCTCTTGCCGACAAATTTGAACGAGTATTTCTTTTCCCCTCGATCCCTCACCGCGTCTGTCGTGTGATGTAGTGATCAATGAGTAATCAGAGTTTCTATTTAAACACTCGAGATTTGTTAAAACGAATATACCTGATATTTACGACCAATAAACGACTCAAAAGGCTGACCACTGGTCCCCGGCTGGCCACTGGTGCCTTTACCCTACATACTTTGACATTTACCACAAATTAAGTGTGTAGGCTCATAAACATCTATTGTGAATTGACATACGGTTTCACTAATCGTAGGCCTAAGTAATTAATAAAACTGTAACTTATCTGTAAATATCACGAGAAATAAATATTGTCTATTAATAAAATACATTTTAGTACACGTTTCTTGTTTTACGAGATTTATACTTTACAGTCATCACTACAGCACTTATACCTATTTGTTATTGCATGAAAAGTTTACCTTTAATAAGCTGTGAATTTGGATATACTATTATGTGAAATACAGTTAAAGGAAATATCAGGAAACAGGCAGCAGCGTTAACCTGGGTACAAATAAAACCGACTGCGTCCACCAACCCGCCTGCCAAGCTTGAGGGATTCATCGAGGGAGGCCTATGTCCAGCAGTGGACGTGTGGATCATGGTGGTGATGAATTAAAGTTGAATATATTCATTTAGAACTGACGGTAAACCTTAGATTTATAGTGCGAAGTAAAATTAGTTAGTTGTCAAACGGTGGCTCAAATGGAATGGGCTTGCTCTGATCGCAATCCGTTGGTTTTAAATGTCAGTGTTAGCTGTCAACATATTGTATTTAATTTAAATACATTATCTATAGCCCGTGACAACCTTTAGATTATGTTGACACAGCGTCCGAGCAGGTTATGTATTCTTAACTATGAATTCTAGCTTCTACATTTAAAAACACAGACTACATTAAAAGCTCGTCCGGATGCTCCTAGGATTCTTTAGATTTAGATTCTTTAGAACCGGAAAAACCCAGACAAGTGATATCCCTAGTTAGAAAGTACGCTTTCTGTCAGAATCGCACACTTTTGTTGACTATCTTATACAGATTTTATCAATACGGATCTTTTTATCCCAAACTCTAGCCTACAATAAAAGTACAGTCACCAAACTAAATTCTTCGAGATACAATACGAAAAATCCAATGTTTTCGCGAATTCGTTCCGTAGTCCGCAAATCAACGGCCTTGTCAATATAATCCGAACTGCTGGTGGAATGTAGCAATGACCGTGAATGTGTAACAGTCGGAAGATTTTTTATACCGACAGGCCAGTGGGCCCCAAACTATTTAAGTTCACGTATTGTACACGATTACTCATATTATTTTATATTTATTTATTTAATCTTTATTGCACAGTAAAACGGCGTACCTAAGAAAGTCAAAATGCCACGGGTACCTACCATTAACACGTGTATGAATGAAATTTGCTATCGTACAGAACCGGGGGTAAATTAGTGATTTCATTATGAAGCTTTCATTGAACTTTCAAAAATACGACCCGTTTACTTTATGAGAAACTAGATCGTATATTGGTAACTGATCATAATTGGGTATGTTATCCGATTTAAAACTATCGAACACCGACTTATTCAGGCGAAAACAATTGAATAGATTTTAAATTTAAAGTAGTCTAGTCTATACTTCAGATTAACACAGGTTATAAAATTTATAAGGAAATTGTCATACCCATAGAAGTAATATATAAGGAACAAGCTGTTTGTCGGAAAATCGAAGCCGAACGAAAGCGCAGTGCATGTCCCTTTTGTCTCTTTCTGAATAGGGTGACTATATTAAAATATGATTTAAGGGCAATGACAATACATACGTACAAAAAAAACAGCCAACATTGAAAGCCAAAATATTTTTTATTCGTAATCGTTTTTTAAATAACACCACTTTTTTTTTGCAAAGAAACCGACTTCAATATGGCGAAAATGTAAATATGAATTGGCTAATGCCTTTACCAATTGAATATCACGTGGATCTTCAAATATAGATTGAGAAGGATGTGGTGGATCTAACAATGTACCTATGTTGTTTGCTATAAAATTCTTGGACAACATACATGGTAGTTTTATTTTTGTGTACCTACGTTTTTTAATGATTGATTTGATAATGTTATAAATAGTTTTTACGTGTATTTTAGAACTTCGAAGACGAATCGGGAAACATGCTTTAGTTTTCCTATACAAAAAAACAACGGACTTTATGATTGGATAGTCATGCATGGTCACCCTAATTCTTCACTAACAAATTATGTTTAAAAGTATTACTTGTGAAAAGACAAACTACAATCCGGATAATACTCGCTTTCACAAGCCCCCCCGACACAAATTCTCCCCATTTTAATTACACATTAAGAAAAATATAACAAATTAAAGATCCCCGCCACCGACGTCAAAGTCGGCGATGTCATGTGAAGTTGTCAGGGCCCCTACCACCGGTTCGAGAGCGATCGTTCGTTGAACGGATCGTGTATTTTTGCAAAATCAATCCCTTCCATTATTCCTTTCCGTGTTTGAATATATGAATTAAATTAACGAAAATCAACTTTGACGAATTTTAGTTTGTATATTCGGACAAATGAGTGGGATTCATGGCTCAAGGGTACGCCATCCGTTGAGCGAGCGATCGTTTTCGTTTTTGGTGGTAGGGGGCCTCTAGGTCCGGTGTTTCGTACTCTATCTAGCAATCTAGTCGCTGCTAGAAAGGGACGTTTTGTTCACTATTTTCCCTCTCATTGGTTACGTTCTTATTTTGACAAGACTTATTTTGAACAAGACTCTTAGGGCCTTAACATAAGGTTTCAATTTCCTTATTTTAGCTTCAATATGCATAGATAGAGCGCCTTCCTGTTGTACGAAGTACTTGATACTTCCATGGTCATACCACACTTCACTGTTATTCACGGGGGCTGCAGTTAGCAAAGTAAGTATGATAGTAGAAAAGACATAATAAGTTTGGATTGTACCCGAAATTACCGTCTGCAATTTATTGATCGTTAGACAAATATAACAAGGAGTGAATATAATTATTAAAAATACTTTGAGAAAGACTGGACCCATGTTCCATAGTCGTTCTGTGTGCAAATGTCGCCAAGACATTTAAGATATGATTGACCGTCGACTACATACCACACTTAAAAGTGACATTTGGTTGAAAAATATTAGACAATATTTCATATACCTGCATACGTTTATATATCATACAAAAAACTAAATAGAGAAGAGAGGTAGGGCATGGCGAATCTTCGCTCGAATTGAGCTGCCCGTCCGGGGAAGGACCTCCACCCTATAGAATACCGCAGCCAAATGACCTCCGCGTCATGTTCCTGTCGGTGAGTAGGGTTTCCGGAGCTCGTGGGGGGTTGGGGTTGGGCCGACATGGCGGTGGCAACTGACAGGTAACTAAACAGTTACTTGCCCGTTGTCACAGCGACTTGGGCTTCTCTCTCGCTTTCCATCAGGTGTAGGGAAGCCATTATGTCGAGCCACTATAAAAAAAAAAAAATTTCGCCATTTTTAAAGATCAGCGTACCATTATGTAGATCGATACCATACGTAGCTACTAAGAAGTACTAATTTGTTTTGCACATACAAAGTTTCGTCAAATATATTTTTACAATGATGACACTTTGACAAGCAAACATTAGTAATGTATTAAACATTAAAGTACTATACCTACTTATAGATGAGGATGTAATGAACTAAACAGGCTTATTAGTATACTAGTGGGCCGCCCTGAAAAACATTCATTTCCTTCGAATAACTTCTAAAACGGCAAAGTTTCATACTAACTTAAAACCCTCGTTTTACCCTTAGTGGGTGAACTTTAAAAAAATCTTTATTAGTGCTTCCCTACGTTACAAAATGTACCTGTGCAAAATTGCAAATTTCTAAACCTTATAGTTTAAAACGTTGCGTTAGATATGTCAGTTAGTTATAGATAGAAGATTTCTATCTTCTATTTTCGGACAGATATTGGAAGATAGAAAATATTGCTACAATAAATACCACTTATTGGTAGCCAAATGTGATATGCATGTCTATGAAATATTTTATTAATCTGCCTACATATATTTTGGCATAGCAACGCTTTACATACTAAATCTCAGTTGTATAAGTAATTTTAAATGTCATATTTCCGAAAATGGAAGTATTGATAATTAGGTATGCTGATACCACAAGTATCCTATTATTTATTGATTCATATTAGTGCCAATTCACTCAGACCATATAAAATAAGTGCTGTTAGCGTGTATATTAAAATGTCAAATGAACACGGCAACTTATGGCATGGAATTCTATGACCTTTACATTAATTAGTCAAACATATACGCCCACAGTATAGAAATGGCAAGTGAAAAAGCAATTTGTGGAGTTGAAGCTATAGTGGTAACTTGATATTGTTAGGTTTAATGCTAATATACTAACTTATATATTCTGTACATCTTAGTAAAATTTGTTCCTGTTTTAGAAAGAAATGGTAACTTTTCGCTATGTTTACGTATTTTGAAATAAAAATAGTTTATACCCTCATTTTTCAAGGGCAAAGGGTCACATAAATGTGAGGAATTTTTCGTTTAAGTAATTTGGAATTTAGATTGCGTCTAGGAGGCGGAAGATCACCTCCGCGTGTGAGAGAGCTCGCAAAAGAGGACGTTTACGAGGAAAGGAGGACTTTTCTTCAGGTTTTAAAAGATAGGAGGGAAAATCGTCTTTAATACAATACTTGAGTCTGTTCACTATAGTTGATATATTTAGGAGAATAGGTACGTAGCATTGTAAATACCATTTGATTAGACACGGGACAATTTCGATCAACCAAAAAGCGCGAGGTGCGTTCCGCTTCCGTCGCAAGTAATTTCACAATCTGACGTTTTCATTTCGATTGATTACATTGTATCGAAATTAATACGTTATATTGTAAGCAGTACGTTCGGTTCACATTCTGTCAAAAGTTTACAATCTCGCTGGATAGATATTTACCACTTTATGGTAATATACATAATTAGGGTGAATAGGTAATATAGGTATAGTTGTAAATTTCTTACTGTTATTAATTACACTGTGGTGTTGGAACTGGTGCCGGGTGGAACTGCTACTGACGTTATTGAAAGGTCTACAATAGACCTCTTTTGAATTTTGAAAGGCCATTTGATGAATAATTCCGTTTTTTTTGTTATAATTATTATTGAAGATTATGTTATCCAATTTGCGAACCGGCCCAAAGAAATTAATATATTTATTACATTTATTTTTAATTATCGGTGTTCCTAAAGTCCTTAATATTTAATAGTTTTTTAGGTATCGTTAAATTACCTGTTTGAAGGATAACAATCACTTTACATTTTTACGACTACCTAATCTACATCACCGTGAAATGCGTAAAATACTAAAAAACTAATTGTATTTAAAAAAAAGATTATCTTTTTTTCACATTCCACTGTTGGACGGCTCCAGGGCCTCTCCCACTGGGACGACTATGACTTGGGAACCTTCAAGAAACAAGCGTTTTCCCATTTAAAAGGCCCCCAGCGACCCCAGAACTCGGATCGAGTTGCAGGTGTCCATGAGCGCTGTTGACTGCTTAACATCTGCAAAGAGCATCTCGCATAAAAAAAATACAACCAGCCCATCACCAACTCGGTGAGCTATATCGATGACTGTGGTTCTCTCTCGAATTTTTTTTTTATAGTATCTCGACGTAATGGCTTCCCTACGCCTGATGGAAAGCGAAAGAGAAGCCCAAGTCGCTGTGACAACTGGCAAGTAACTGGTTAGTTACCTGTCAGTAGCCACTGCCATGTCGGCCCAACCCTAACCCCCCACGAGCTCCAAAGTATGTACTGATATTAAAAAAGTTCTCCGCATACCGCAGCCAAATGACCGAATTTTAATTTATAGACGGGCAGCTCAATTCGAGCGAAGATTCGCTATGCCCTACCTCTCTTAAAAAAGTATACAATTATACATACACATTATATAACATTGTACAGAATTCTTGTTATGGCAACTGTTATCTGCATTCTACAACCACCGTCTGTCTAATTCTGCCCACGCACGGATTTCATCAATTTATGGCGACTTGACGAGACTGGCGATTTATTTGACGCCGAATTCATATTTTTGGCTTAATCTGTCAATGTAAAGGTTAATATTTAGAATATTTTAGAAGTCTTGAGTTCAATCTTTATAGTATTAGGAAGTTTGTTTAAATTATTTTTCGCATAATAGAACTAACTACTAGAACGAATAAACGAATATAATTCAGTATTAAGTTTTAACTTTTATTATTATATTTAATTATAATATTCATGGTGGTGAGCTTTCAACTGATTCAGACTCTGTTGAAGTCTGTATCTGTTGAAAGCTCACCTCAGCCCTTCTTTTTACTTATTCTACTTAGTAGCTTATAATCGTACAACAACTGTCTATTATACTTAGTTTTAAGTCAACTGTATGGTGTACAACACAAAAATATCCATCAACTTACGCATCATTAGTATTACTTTTGGAACTAATTTACCTATAGGTACTCATCTTACAATCAAATCTAAACATATTTTCACAATAAATTTATTGTTATACCAAACCCATTATAAATTTCACATGGTTACAATTTCTAGCGTAAATATTTGTACGCAAAAACTATAAGCATCAATGGCATTTAAATAACGAATTATGGTAAAAGTAAGACGGTATTATCGCGAGTATTACGAAATGGTAACCATGCGAAATTTATAATTGATTCAGGACAATGAATTTGTTGTGAAAATATGGCCTATTTTTTTTTTGCAGAAATGGGCTCTATTAACGATACCTAATGCCCAGAAAAACATTGGATAGTGATTAAAAAATCACCTTGTATAAAAGCCAAAAGATTTAATCTGTGCCAAAAGTCACTTTTCATAATCTTCCACGGCGTGACGTAGCTATAGGTAAGTATCAGTACCACTTCGGTTTGATTACCAATTAAATTGTTTCTTAATTAGTCACCAAGTATTAAAACAAGTTATGCCGACTGATCGCTATCAAGTAATGGGCCCAGGACTCCAATTTATGTAAGCAACGACCAAATATAAAGTCGATCCAATAATTATGTCCAATGCTGGTGCTCGTTTACATAGCCATTCAAATACGATAATTACTCTAATATAACTAGAGGAATTATGTACCTATAGTCGACTGCATAGATTAGTGCAGACCTCGTCTCGGCAAACGTAGTGCAGGACGCCCTCAGGCCAGGTGGAGTGACGGTTTAAGCAGGACTGCTGGCAAGTGCTGGATGCGAGAGGCCCGGGACTGATCGAAGTGGCGAGCATTGGGCGAGGCCTATGTCCAGCAGTGGACTGATGTAAGCTGATGATGATGATGATAGTCGATAGCAAAAATAGATGATCTGCTGAAGACCTTAAGAGCTTAACTAGACCCAAAGTTTACTTTAGATTTATCTAAAGTAGACCTAAAGTAGTCCTAAATTAGACCTAAAGTGGACCTAATGTGATCCTAAAGTAGACTTATAAACCTTATTCTATTTACATTTTTCTTTCTGCTGCCTGTTCCTATTTCATGTTTTACTTATCGTCATCAAAGTCAAATCCTAGTACATCACTGAGCATTTTTTACAAAAAAAACTGTATTATTTTACTTAGGTATTATTATAAAAAAAAGTTGCTGCCTATCGTCAGTAGTCCTTCTGCTAATATCCTCATTTTGGATTCCGGCACGCAGACAGACTTCAATCACATCTGTTTCCATAGCTCGTTGAACGACTGTGGACGTGTCCAGAAAGCCTTTTATTAACAGTTCGTGAGTACACGCCCTTATGATTAAGTAGCGTTGACCCGGTTATGTCAATCAGACAAATGGCGTTGCGTCATTTGTGGATGGTTAAGAAGTTGCGATCGACTTTTTTACTAAAAGTGTAGCAGGTTTTCGAGAATATGTATGGATAGCACACAGAGAAGGATGTAGATGACGAGGGAGGCCAAAGAAGGAATGGTTGGACTGTGTGAGAAATGATATGCGTGTCAAATTCGTGAGTGTGAAGATGACTTCTGATAAAGAAGAAGAAGAAAAAAACATGTTGTGCCGACCCTTAGAGCGGAATGAGGGCAGGAGAATGATGATAGCGCATAGAGGCGTAATAGGTTTAAGCATTGCAGTCAACTGCAATGCAGAAAAGAGACACCGCCGACTTCCTGCGTCTAGATTGCCACTAAATATCTAGTTTCTTGACTGAAAAACTTCTCACTATCATTGGAGTAATTGATTTATTACTCCTAATAACTGTCAATTCGTGTGATTTAAAGTTTCAGAGTAGACAATGCAACAGAAATTCAATTCAGAATTTCAAGAAAAGTACAGCCTCATATAAAAAATAAAAATTAGTTTATTTTTCCCACAAACAGAACGCACAGTAAATATGTGCACAGTTCTATCCTTGATCCATTTAATAACACTTTATTAGACACATTATATTAATTAAAGTATAAGATCTCGCTAGACCAAATACTAACCTATTAACGAATGTAACTTGTCAATTTGGATGGGGTTTTGAAAAGGCATGAGTCAGTGTCAATTATCCTGGTGTCCTATACAATTAGGTAAAAAGTGCAAAGTATAAATATTATAATCAGTTTCTTGACGTTTTCCAACACAAGAAGATTTTTATCTCTTATAGGTAGTCGTAGTTAAAAGTAATCCTTGTCTTATAAATATTAAGGTTCTGTTTACGTCTGAATATAACTTGACACATACTTAGCACCTTTCCCTTCATGCGTTATCGGTAAACCCATTTCTACGAAACGGCATTATTAAGTGTCAACGACTTGACAAGGACACCCGGAAAATCGCGAGATGCATGTAAGAATTATATTATAAATTGTTCTCACTTATCGAGAACTCGTTTAATTGCTTGCAGACTTTCGATTCAAGACCAGAGATAAGCAAAAAATGGTTAAGTGTGAGAGGTACCGACACGCCGAAAGTTCTATGTCTTTGAAATTTTCTTTATTGGCGATATATTTATATTATTGCGAGTTTTTTGTTACTTGAAAACTGTTTTCTTGCCTACTAGTTCGTTCGTAGTAAGAATTTAGCAATTTACATTTGTAATGCTTATTTTGAAGATTTATAGTTAGGCATTTCACAACCAATACCAAATGTGACGAATGTTACGTAGATCGATAAATGTCGAAAAAACGATCTTTTCCAGACAAGGAAGAGAGGTAGAGGAAATGTATTTTAAAATGATTACCTTATGTTGTAATTGCGAAACATTATGTTTTTTATTTAAAAATACCTATGTATTTTTTTATTTAATTAATATTATATATGTTTAATAAGCAAGGCGGTTTCGAAGAAATGTCTTTAAATTACGTTGGTATGGCTGGTGCTTTTTATCACGGAACCCAAAACTCGATTCTTTCCGGGTGTACGCAAAAACGACTATAATGACAACTGGAGCTATACACAATACACATGTCAATTTCTACTAGGATACGCTAGTGACAGTTATATATAATAAGTTATATTAATTATAACAAATAACCTATGTTGATGAGGTAGATACGATATTTATTCGCGGAAAAAAAATATATCGCTTACTTTATCGATTGCACTCTATAATCTACAATACCCTCACTTTTTTCTGTACTGTACGTTTGATTGCTGAATCCTACTACTTTGTTATTTGTCAGGGCCTACATTTACGATTTAGATGACATAAAGTACCTACTTTGCTCTGATTAAGATAACATAAGTGCTTAAGCTTTTTAAACTTTGTAATTGGCTGAATATAATATTTAATTCTGTTAGATAGATAGATATTTCTAGTTACACACCAGACATTATACCTTAAAAAAAAACACAAACGACCAAAACTAAAAAGCGATAAATAAGGTAAGTAATTCTATCCGTAATACATAATTATTTAAATATTACAATTATCACTTATTTTTGAAGTCGGTGCCAGCCTCTCGGTACCTAACGTAAACTGTTGTTGTATGACGCGCGCGGCCGGCAAATCCACACGACAATATACATTTATTTGTTTGGCTGGCACCGACTTCAAAAATAAGTGATAATTGTAATATTTAAATAATTATGTATTACGGATAGAATTACTTACCTTATTTATCGCTTTTTAGTTTTGGTCGTTTGTGTTTTTTTTTGAAGTCGGTTTAATTTTTTTTTTTAAAAATAATTTTATTTCTCTATTTTTAGTTGCGTTAATGTGCTGTGACCTTGAATAAAGGCTAATTAATGTCCTTAAGAGTTTTACTTAGGAATGAAAAATTTTGCTTTAAGTCAAGTGAAGACTTTGCGATCTAGAATCAACCATATCACTTACCAAATCACCTGCCCTATTAGCCCTGCATAAGGACATACTACTACCCAGTTTAATATCGACCAATGTCAGTACTGTCCCCTAACTCCTAACCGTTTAGGAGTTCTGTGGCTTTATCATCAGCACCAGATGTTGACGCCCGGAAGCATATACCTGAGTAAATTATGATTACGTAACAAAAACACCATATGAGCATACAATTTTCGGTTGTTGCCCTCAATTTCTCCAGGATCCCATCATCAGATCCCGACTTGGTGATAATGGGACCACCTCGGAAGTGTCCTCTGTCGAACTGTCGAAAAAATTTTGACATCCATCCATAATTGACGGAAATATCGGTGAACATACATAAAAAAATGTTCCTCCTTTTTTCGAAGTCGGTTAAAAAGTAGATTAGAGATGAAATATCTGATTTATTTATATTTACTATGTTCGTTTACCTTTTCAACAAGCGTGCCATGTTAAAGTTTAAGATGTATGTCTATAGACATATGTTTAGTAACAATGATTTCTCAACTATTTGTTTGAATACTAGGTACTAAGTGAGGACGCAAACTGACTAGGATTTATGAGACTGTCACCCTTTACTGTATTGTAATTTGAGACAATGCAATACACACACATTATACTAAGTGATAGTCATACACGAGAAGTATACGAATAGCTCAAGAATAATCAACGACTCACATAGTTTCTGATGCATCCCTGTATCATCATCATCATCATATGCAACCGTAGGCCTCCCGGCCTATGTCCTGCAGTGAATCCCCAAGTCTTTGATGAAGTCTTTGGGAGACTAAAGACTTCCATAACGGCCGGTTGTAAACTGCCCGCATTCAGCCCCATCCTGCGACTTTTGTAATGTCATCAATCCACCTCGCTGGAGGGCGTCCCTGTATATCAACTTCTAATTTCCTGATTTCAAGCTGCTATGCTACTACTGACTAATACTTATCTATAATTTTTTGCCCGACCCGGAGTCGAAACCAGGATTTCTCGGTCGTAAAGCGGCACCTAACGTCTACCATCCCTAGACTATCGAGGCATTGTGTTCCTAATAATTTAAATGCTAAGACAGATTATCATCTGTTGTTTATTGACACACCAAAGGATTCTTATACACAAGGGCTATAATTATGTCAATCTCTAATCTCTGACGGCCTGAATCCAGAAGTCAGGGTCAGTTCTCGACTATAAATCCATGAATATTATTTTATCTTGGCCTGGATTCGAAACCGGGACCTCGGTTAACTTGCCGGCACTTATGACGAGGCAGTCAAAAGACCAACAAGAAAGATCTACTTATTATAGATAAATCAGCCACCAGACGTTTTAAAAGGGCATTCACTCGCGAGGTTAATAAAAACAAATCTTGTGCGACTTATCAATAAATTATAACAAAACTTATTTCCGTCGGCCAATTAAACAAATCGAGGTATTTACTAGAGTTATTTATTTAAATCAAAGGTGTCAAGTGTAACATAGGCGTGTAGTGGTAATAATAATTTATATGGTTATTATTGGCTTTGCCTGAAGTGGAACAACCTTGGGGCCTTGTCGCCAATATTTACGCAAACGAAACGCTCGGTTCGAACTGTCAATGACATAACGCAACATGTGGCATCATGTTGGGATTGATAACGTGGATTGGTATTATTGCGTGTTCTGTCGGAATCCGGATGAGTGTACGATGGAAATTGTCCTCATGTAGAAATGACACAATATGTCACGATACGGCCAACAGCAGTGTGACGGATTAAGAGAACTGTCATTTTTATGAAAGAGTAACAAAAATCCTTCCTTCCATTCATACAAAATTTAAAGACGCATCCAAGACAATATCCTTGGATGAGGAACAATCTAATCCATTTAAAAAAAAAGGCACCGTGTTTTTAAATTGCATGAAGAAGTATGGACACACAGATAATATTTATCATAATAGATAAACATAACTATAGACTTTTGTAGATTAACAAAAAACTCACACCTGCCAATGACCTAGAAGTGCAGGGTAAAAGCTTTGTTGGTACCCGCATAGATTAATTTTTAATGGAAAGTGTATCGAAACAATGCGAGTAACTCATCATCATTGAAAGTATTTTAAATACATAAGTAGTCGACGAATTTTGTATAAAAAAATTTTTGAACGCACCAGACACAAAGTGCTAGATAGATACACTTATCGATAAAATAATCTGCATCAAAAGTGCTGAGCAATAATTTATTTCAAGTGTACTTCGATTGCACTATTAATACCTACGTCGGTGTATAAGTTAAGGCTATTCAGTGCTGTTCAAGAGAAACATAGTTTAGACATGGTAAAATAGACAACGTACTTATATCTTATTTAACAATAGAAAATGTGAGGGTATACCTAATATCTAATGAAGCATCTTGAAAAATGCTAACAGTAAAAAGTATGTGTTCTCACATTATTAAATATGATCTCTATTACTAGGTATAAACAGGAATTCATTTTACGAAAAGCTTAAAAATATATTTTTAAAGCCATGTTATCTGGTTTGTTAATTAATAAAGTCTTCGAGAGTTTGAGTAATGACTACAATAATTAACGTATATCAATAAAACCCACTTTTATTAAAGTTATTTACGCTAATAAATGTAAATATTCACTACAGGTTCTCGATGTCTAATCATTTAATAAATTCATCATTTCACGATTATAATCGAATAAATTATTGTCCGATCTCGACACATTAATAAAAGCCAACAAATAATTACGGTCATAATACCCGCATCTCGTGTGATTACAAAAATATTTTGAAAGATTATAAAATATCTCTAATGCGAACTTACACAAGACATACAAAAGTAATATATTAACAAACTTAAACAAATGCTAGTGAGAAATCAAGTAATTGATGATAAAAAACAAAAGCTTACCTGTATGTCCCTTGTCACACGAAAACTGATTCGCGTTTTCCCTCCAAAAAGTCCACAGATAACTGTCACGAAAGAGAATGAACACACGAAATTAAAAAGTAAGGTAAGGCGTGTACGCACGGACTGGCGCGTGCGTTCGCAGCGCCGTTTACGCGGGCACTGAGCTATACCGACCGCTAACTAGACCTCACTTATTTCACTGGCCAGTAGCTGATACACTGGCGAGAAAAGAATTAAAATGTTTTTTTTTATATAGCTCGAAATAATAATAAACGGTCACTTTTTAAAATTAAAATATGGTTTGGATATAGATCCATGTAGCCAGAACCATACAAATATTATTTTTTCTTGCTATTATTAGGGAGTAGTGTTACTTCACTAAAAAAATGTTATTGGGTATCCGTAAATCAGGTTACTCTTTGTTAGTTTATTTTACCTCAATTATGATTGTTTTTAGAGCAAAAAAATTTCTTTTATTCTAAAAATTATTATAACAATACAATCTTAACCTAGTATTTTTAAATATCATAGTCATGCTAATTTTATAATTCACCGACATTGTGACGTCACAATACACTAATCTGTGGACATATTTTTTGATAGTAGGGATGCATGTGCTTCATCATCATCATCATCAGGCTACTAACGACTACTGCTAGTCATAGGCCTTCACGAATTGGTTGGTGACCGCAGTAGGTTTTATTTGTACCCAGGTAAACGCTGCTGCCCGTTTCCTGATATTCCCTTAGTAGTCTTCTACGACACCTACGAGATGAGATGGTGTGGTTCTATTCTTAATCCGGAAAGCAGAGAAACTGTAGGTAATTGAGGTTAGTTTTAAGGGTTTCGTACTCAAAGGGTAAAAACTATTACTAAGTCTGTCTGTCCGTCTATCTGTCACCAGGCTGTATCTTAAGAACCGTGATAGCTAGAGTAGAGAGTTGATTGAAATCACTGATTATATTATGTATTTCTGTTGCCGCTAAAAGAATATAAATACTAAAAACAAAATAAAATAATTATATAAGAAGGCTCCCATAACCCCGCGTGCGCGAATCCGACTCGCACTTGGCGGGTTTTCAAATTCCTGTATGTTTTTGTTTGTACTAATGCTTCAATTGTTTTGCCAGCCAGTGTAATTCCAAGCTTCCGATGATACAGATACAGGTTCCGCTTCATACTAACGATTGGACACGGGTCGGGCCAACACGGAAACATATGCGGATCAAATGCGGTCGGATTTGCCAGAAACACCATGCCTGTGGTGACCAAGCTAATTGGTTTGAAGTTCCTCTATTGTTATGTAAATAATTACCTTTAATGCTTCACGTACTCGCATTCTAGACACAGTATGAAATCTATTATAGTAGACAGGCTCGGTGGCTCAATTGGTAGTGACCTCTGCCTTCTGAACCAAGGGTCGTGGGTTCGATTCCCACCCGGGACAAACATTCGTGTGATGAATACTTGTGTTTGTTCCGTGTCTGGGTGTTTATATTTGTATTTAAGGATTTATTTGTGGTACCTTCGTTGTTCTGATACCCATAACACAAGTGCTTAAGCTACTTACATTGGAATCGGAGCAATGTATGTGATGTTGTCTGATATTTATTTATACTGATATGTATTTATTATTGGTTTGATGGCCTATATACATTTAGCCAATGGCGCCTATTAAATGATTTTACCACTTGGTGCCTAAGGCACCTCACCAAATGAATTGGTCATTGGAGGAGGATTATGTCCAGCAGTAGACGTCTAGAGGCTGATGATCATGATGATAAAATACATTTTATACGGTGGTAATCTATTACAGGCGTCTACAAACCGACAAGACCGACCGTTCGTCTAGTTTAGTAGTACTAAATGCACTAAATGCAGTCTTAAGAAAATCCGTAGTTTGGATGCAGTACATAGACGTTTTTGTTTAGATTTGTTCATTACATCATCATAATCAGCCTGTCATCATAATCAAACGTCCACTGAACATAGGCTTCTCCCAATGGCAATTCCCCTTTGGAGGGCCTTAGTCACCACGATTGACAGGCGGGTTGGAGACCGCAGTATGTTTTATTTGTACCCAGGTAAATGCTGCTTCTCGTTTCCTGATACTCTTCGAGTCGATTTCTACGACACCCACGGGATGAGGGTGGTTCTATTTAAAATCCGGAACCATACAGCCCTTCAATTGTTAATTTCTTGTGGGTATGTAAGGAATAAGAATCAAAACATTTATTACACTTGGACATCACAACACAACAATAGTAATTAGACACATACATATAAATTTGGACATATAAAAATTACAAACACACAGAGATATCAAACAAACCAGAGACCGGGTTGTGACGCCAATGTTAAAGGGCCTCACTCAGCATTGAACCATGGCCCGCGAAGCAAACCACGGCCCTGGTTTTCAGGGAGCCCTGCCGAGTGAAGCTCACGGACATACGTCCGTCCGGTTGCACACAAAATAATAAAAATAGTACAATAGATGTATATAGTAAAGATAGGCAAGGGGGCGCCGATCATCTTTTCGCTCCAAGCCACCTCGCCAGCCCGTGGTGCATCCTCCATAAAGAAAGAGCCTTTGGCACCTTAATATTTATAAGATAACATTTATTTCTTTCATCCAACCTTAGGGCAGGTCAGCTACCTACAATTAATAAATAAGTATCTGACAGTGAAAATAAATAATGTTGCGTAAAGAAGACATCAACGACTCAGTGACGACAGTTTGTCTAAAAATGTGATTAAGTTTAAAAAGTAATAACTAATGAAGATATTTGATATAGCAACAGAGAAAAGAATAAAAATAAAATTCATTTTAGCACCATTTGAATAAATTGCTAGGCAAAACCCGTAAGAATCAGTTTGATAAATTATATTAAGCTGAATATTTTTTTTTGTAATCTAAGTTTGGCCTATTATGAAGGTTTAATATATGGTAATTAATACTAATATTATAAGTATGGAAGAGAGTTATTTCTTATGCAATTATCTACATCTTGACTATTCAAGGTTACTCAATACTAACATTATTATTTATTAAGTTCTATAAATAAATCTGCCTCTAAAAATAATAGACTTTATGCTATTTGACATACTCTACCAGTCAACCATTCAAGACAAGCCAGAAGAATACTATTATCTACTATCGAATATGTGTTATAAAGGGAAACTGATAAATAAACAGGCAGCTTGCAACCGACAGTTGTGGAAGTCTTTGGGGTAGGCCTAAGTCCTGCAGTAGACCCACGGCTGAAAGTGATGATGATGGCCTTTACATACCTACCTTCTTACTTTGATATGAGTCAAGTAGCCTATTTGGATCGATCAGCATGACTCACAAGTCGGGTAAAAGTAATTAACATTGGTAATTCTCAAGGTCAAATTCTTTAAAGAAAATCGCGAGAGAAGTGTGTCACGAATGCAGTATGAAAATTGTCCTAAATAGTTTTTGCACAATATTTCCTATTAGTATGCAAATTTTGGTAATATTCTAAAGTAGTGTGACACTAAAAAAGACGAGTAGGTAGACGAGACAAGAAAAATATAAAAGAGGACCGTGTAATGGGTTCGGACACGCCAATACAGCCCATTTGAATAGTTGTTATAGTATGAAACAACCTGGTACGAGTTAGGGCTATCAACTTATCGAATAGATGAGAGGAATCGAATAGATGATCATACGAAAATATGATAGGCCGCTCCCTTACATTAGGGATGTAAGGGAGCGGCCTATCATCTTTTCGTTCCAAGCCAACCTGCCCGTGGTGCATCCTGCCGAATAACAAACGAGGCGCTGGCAACCGACTGGTAGCGGTATAACCATCACAATTGAAGGCGTTGCTAAATACCACAGACCGATGACGGGCAGCAGCGTCACCGGAGCGAGAAGCTACGCCCTGCGATCGCCAACCCGCCTGCCCAGCGTGGCGATTATGGGTATATCCTCCAGATGCTTGCCCAAGTGGCGAATAACTGGAGAGGCCTATGTCCAGCAGTGGACTGCAATAGGCTGATGATGATGATAATAACTTTTACTATATAATTAGCTTTTACAAAGTTACTATTTAATGTTCTTACAACGTAGGTATTTGGAGCAGTTTGAGATTTAGGTAATTCTTGTTAAAAGATAAAAATAAAAAAAAAACTTTTTTTAAATTAATTTGTGCTTTAAAAAGTAAATTTAACTATTATTACAACACATACATCCCATCCAATAGTTCATTTCCTAAATTGACCGGACTGGGAATTAAACCCGGAACATTCGCCATTTTCGCCATTACACCACCGAATTAAGTAACAAGTATATGACCACCGAATAAAGTAACAAATTTATGGCCACTGAATTATTATAAGTACCTAACAAGTTTATGCCCACCGAATTATTAAAAGTAATAAGTTTATGCCCAACGAATTATTATAAGTAACAAGTTGATGGCCACTGAATGATTATAAGTAACAAGTTTATATGCCAACCGAATTATTGTAAGTAACCTGTTTATGCACACTAAAATATTATAAGTAACAAGTTTATATACCTACCGAATTATTGTAAGTAACAAGTTTATGCACATGTCGACAGCCCTGCACAAGAGTGACCGTAGTGTAACATCCGCGAAGTGTGCTGCGTGGGGCATTGGAAAAACCGCGTCTAAATTCATTGTTCTCGCGTGATAACAGCATGAGCCACTGAACCACCCTGGCTAGATCTATAACCTTTTTTATAACTACTAGATGTAAGATTCACAGAAATGTATCAAGAATAGAACGGCCTTGTGCGTTTGTCACAGTTTGACTATAGAAAACATATAATTAAACAGGTTCAACAATTGTTACTAGCATTAAGTTCGCCTTTTCTATTAGGCGTAGGGTAGGGGTAGGCGGGTTGGCAATAGCAGGGCGCAGCTTCTCGCTCCGGTGACGCTGCTGCCCGTCATCGCCCTGTGGTATTTACCTACGCCTTCTATCATGATGTGTATACCGCCACCAGTCGCCAGAGCCTTGTTGGGATGTAAGGGAGTGACCTATCATCTTCTAGCTCCAAGCCATCCTCACTTGCCCGTGCTGCATCCTGTCGAAACGAAGAATTATTATTCTTCATTTCTTTCCTTATTACATTTAATAAGCAAAAAACATGCTTATTCCTTATTGTTCTAGTTCGAGTTTAAGTTCTCGAAAATATGTTTTAACAAATTGAATGGACTCGTGATTCAAGTTGCATAGGAATGTGACATTTCACTTCTGAAGGCGATCGACGGTGATTCATAAACATAAACGTTGTGTCTAGAAACTTTTTAGCTTTCGGCTTTTTTAAGCCGAACTCGACTTTATACTTGAGAAAATAAGAGTGATGGTATTTAGTTTACACGTTGCATTGTATGTAAATTTTATACTCCGGGATGATTTGGCTAAAAGGGTTGATTGAAAGCTAATTTTACTAGTAGTAGTGGCTTCGGAAAGTGCAGCGCTGCATAAATAAAAAAAACAGAAAAAAAGAAAAATAAAGAATAATATTTATTTGGTCGAAAACGTAACAATACATTGCACCCTTAATGATCTGGCATCCAGTATAGGACATAAGTAAGTAGTAAGTATAGCGCATACGTGAATGATAATGGAATATAGGACCGTTTTTTCACATTCACTCTTTTCTCCAAAATTTTGAGTTAGGTCGTTATTTTATTATACGAGTGCTACATGTCACTTTTAAAAGTAAACATAATACTCGTACATTGTAAAGGCACATTTATCACAAAAGTGTAACCAATGAAAGTATTCTGAAAAAAGAAGTTCACCAGATGTCATAACGTCATTGGTTTGTTTTGACATGACACTGACGATTACATAGCAATTGACCAATCGCATGGTAGATGAACCGCAGGCTACATAACGCCATCTATCGAGCATTTAATTTTGAAACACCATAATTTAAATGATAAGCATTACAGACACAGTATAAAGAACAATAAGTTTATTATCACTATATAGTATTAAACTATAATGTTGTGTATGTATGAAGTAAATTGGTCAACGAAATTACTTCAGGCAGGTGTAATTAAAAGATAATAATTTATGTTGTTAAATTTATGTCTGTAGGTAAAAATGTACCTATAACAAATGCAAGGTTGAAGTCATAATTTTAACCGCGAATTAGTCATGTTAAAATATTCGTGATATACCATTACATTATTTTATGTCTTTGAATTATATACTCGCTTACGCGTACATGGTTACCTAGTAAATATAAATTATCAATTAATAAACAATGGCATATATTTATTTGACATGAGTTTGTGAGTGATTTGTATAGGTTTAATAAGAGAAAAGGCATAGCGAATCTACGCTTTAATTGAGCTGTCCGGGGAAGGACTTCCACCCTATAGAAAACCGCAGCCACATGACCTCCGGGTTGTGTTTCTGCTGATGAGTAGGGTCTCCGGAGCACGTGAGGGGTTAGGGTTGGGCCGGCATGACAGCGGCAACTGACAGGTAACTAACCAGTTACTTGCCAGTTTCTCTTTCGCTTTCCATCAGGCGTAGGGAAGCCATTATGTCGAGCTATTATAAAAAAAAATAGGAGTATCAGAGTGAAGTGAATTTGAATATTCCACTTCGTTACTAAGCCAGACATCGTTACCTTACAAATCTGGAGTGGTTTTTATGACAAAAGCAATTATCTTTTTCCATTACATCTTCTACATAAATAAAAATGAGTCTCTAATTGTGTCGCTAAGCGTAAAATCGGAGTACACCTGAACCGATTTAGGTTTTTTTCTATACACGTGCCAGACTAAAATCCGTTGTGCTAACAATAAAGCTTCTTTTGTGTCTGGCTTTGTACCCTGACACGTGTAACACTATCACTTAAAGTTCATGGAAGGTTGTTACCCTCGAGAACCTCACCTAGGGGTATACGTAAAAAGTGGCGAACAATTGGAGCGGCCTATGTCCAGCAGTGGAGTGCAATAGGCTGATATTAAACTTAAAACCTTAGGGAATGTAAGGAAGCGACCTGTCATCTTTTCGCTCCAAGCCACCCTCACCTGCCCGTGGTGCATCCTTCTAAATAACAACCGAGGCTCTGGCAACCGAATGGTGGCGGCATAACCCCACGATTGAAGGCGTAGCTAAATTACCACAGGCCGATGACGGATAGTAGCTGCAGCGTCACCGGAGCGAGACGCGATCGATAAATAAATAAATTAGACAAAATATTAGAAAACGTTGAAAAATAAAAACTGGCACCGCATATCTCCCAGAATGAGAGGGCATATCCACGAAATCTCCTTGGAGAAACTTGCAGGGATATGGGTAGCACAGAGTATACGGCTGCGTCCGTGCCGCAAATGACAAGCGGCCAGCACTCCTAATCCAGGAGAGGACAAACACCGCTATCTCTGGCTCTGAGGAGTGATGATTCTTAATCTAATGTACCTAACCTTAGCGCTTTTTACAAACTTTTAATGTACCTAATCTTATGAGGTTTGTCAGGATCGCTAGAAAAAAAAGCTCATGCAATGTATGTATCCTAAGGTCCTATAATAAAATTGCATTATGATGCCCGCTTAAAATTCAAAAGCACCGCTTGAAGTTGAGTCATAAAGACAATAGACAGATCCGAGAGATGTTTGCGTAACAGTACGTTACTCATCATAAGTAATTCACCAGCTACACGGTAGGTCCTTACGCAACCATCATCTGTCATCCTTGTGTGTTCTTCTAAGTGGCTTCCAAAAGTAGTTTTCATCGTCACTAAATGTTATGGTAGTTTTGTTATGAGCTTTATCGAACAAATAAAATCGAGAGCGGAGCTATTCACAGTGCCTGTTTCCGATCGGATTCGGAAACTTTGAATGGAGAAATTTAGTCTAGCACAATTAATGTCAAATTGAATCTGAATTATGTACTATAATTCAAAGTTTTTGAATCCGAGTGGATATAAGCATTGTGAACTGAACGACTGTTTCAAAAAGATTCTTTTTTTAAATTGATAGAAAATATGTCCATCCAATTATACGTTTACTCTTTTTAACAGCATTTAGTGAACAACATGGAAATGTAGGTATAATTCCATGAAAAAAGTAGGTATGCTTCCATGAAATCATTTCGATTTACAATATTACGCATATGTTAAAGAAACAAAGAGGTGTTATGACTTCCTCAACTTGCCTGATTTATTGGCTTCCACGACTCATTTTATGTGGTCATACGTGTATAAAGAGCCTATAAAAATAACACTTGTCATGAATTACATCAAAGTTCATAGTGCCTTACTCCGGTGTATCAGTTCTCACGCGATAAATAGACTAGGGATGTTCAACGTGACTAATTTGCATAATATTTTATCGAGAATATTAATTTAACTATCACTATTTTAAAAGGCTCTATCACTTTTCCGGTGAGCTTTCATATTGGAATTGGAGCTTTCTAAGGGTGTTACCCGATCAATGTATCGATTGACGACCGATGGAAGAATTAATAGTTCCACGTCGATTAATAGTAAAGTAATATTACTTTACTATCAATAGATACTATACTTATAAAATAAGTATTAAAAAAATAAAATAAGGACTGTTAGGAAATAAAGTTTGACGTACAAAAAATATTCACATAGGTGGGTTACAGATGTTTTTAAATTATGTATTTTTACCTATGCCTAAACCAGATATTCTCTAGAATAGTACTGAATTCATTTCCCAAAAAAACTAACACATAGCTATTTGTACTAGTTTAACATGTTATGATAGAAATTAATACGAATGCTCAATATCGATAAATCGTGCCACAGACAGAACATCCCTCACTCATATGAATAGTCAAGTCACTTCGGCATTTGTAGTTACCAGCGTGCATGTGGTCTCGAGCTCATAAATCATAGTAATGCCAACACAATTACTCTCGCACGCAACTGATGACAAATTGCTAATGTTATCGACACACTTTCATGACTACAAAACGAGCTAATAGATTAGCCTTTATTAATTAAGTCGACTATATAATGCTGGCTAAGAAAGGACCAAGAGGTACCGGGTTGGAATGCCGCGCGGGTAAAAAATGTTACTGGGTTTTTCAGACAAATTACTGAGTAACTGCTTCTGAATCAGGAAGTCGCGATGATACATCTTGTGCATTGGAAAGCACGTTAAGCTTTTGGTGTTACACGGTAGTGTCCCTCAGCTGCTTGAAGCAGGACTGCTTCAAGCAGCTGAGGGAAGCAGTCGGTCTCAGCTGCTTGAAGCACGGACGTGCTTCAAGCAGCTGAGACCGACTGCTTAAAGCCGCGACCGCCCGATGTATTTGCGCACAGACTTGCCTACACACACTTAACATCTCTCGCGTATTTATCTAATCTCCTCAGAAATAGGCCGTTCTGGTAGGGAGGTGTTAGCCCTTACGTTCCGAGGGGTGGATGCCTTTTAAGACAATTTAATGTATGTATGTGAGATTTTTATTACATATTAAGTAATGTCATACTTTGAGATTTTGTTCTTCAAAACATTGTGGCACACTACCTTACAATTAATTTCTTTTGCGCTCAATGACTGGTAGGGAATGCCTATGTGGTATTAAGTTCTCTGCTTGTGTGGCTCCCTTAACTATGCATAAGGGACTAAAGGAGCAGCAAGGAGAATATGTTCAGGTGGGGGTACACTGATGGGTCGGACCTCGCCTGCGATTGTGGTGCTCCTCGCCAGAGCATGTCTCACCTGGTCTGCTGTCTCACGTGTGGAGAGACTTGCTCACTGGCTGAGCTTATGTCCGTGACCGCGGGTGCGGTTGGCGTGGCGGAGCACTAGGCATACCGGGTTTGATTTCGGTTTGCCATCGAAACGCAAAGAAGAAGAAGGGACTAACCATACTTATTCAGCTCTATTCAGCTTTGTCCATAGAAAATAACGATTTTGTACGAAGACGCGTACGCATCCATTGTGTATCCATTATGTACTTATAAATCCGCGACATAATCTCGCTCACCTTAGGTTCCACCAGAACACCAGCGCAGTTATGGTGTTGATGTCACCATAACTGCACAGAGCTGAGGTTGGAACCTGATTGGCTTCACACATATTATTTGTAAATGTTTTTCTACCTTTAAGTTTTCCTGTTTTGCTGTTTTTATTTGTTCACTATCGTTTGATTGTTTATTTTTTTTTTTGTATGTTGTGTGTTATATGTAAATGGTTTTGCCAATAAAACTTTTTTCTTTCTTTCTTTCTTTCTTTCCATTCAGCTTTCCGCGTCTTTACAGATTTTCTCATTCTTAAGAAGCCGTACGCGGGTGATAAAAACATAGCTGTATAAGTGTGACCAAAATTGTTCAGCAAATGGAGCTGAATTAGTGTGTTTAGTCAAGTTACAAGACCGCTTTGACAATCATCGTACTCATTTATAAAAAAAAAGATTCCTTATTAAGACCTAAAATTGTACCCGGCGTAAGTAGTTGACGTAAGTGAAATCCCATCAGATTCCCGTTATTAGCACCACCCATACCGGATCTGATGACAAGAGAATTTACACCAGATAGCAATCCGAAAACTTTGCTGACGACTATCCGCAATGGAACTCCCAATGCCTTTTTGTATTTTTATCAACTCGACCACGTTTATTTATAAATAACTAAACCTCGCTGACTAATTTTTCTTAACTTACATTACATTAGCCGCGTTAAAAAAATAGATCCGGCTTACCTAACGGGATGTCTTAGCAGAAAAAATGTCGTAATATGGAGAAAACCCCATGGCATTGGCGGAAGTAAGGAAATCCCGGACATACAAAGCTCATCTTACCTAATGAGCGACGTAAATTACAGCGCAGTAAACTACCATTGTATTGAACCTATTACTGTTGTTTTAGCAGTAACATTGTTCCTTACTTTTCCAGGCTGTGGCGTAGTTTTACCACTGCGCAGTTAATGTGTAAGTACACTCATTGTACTATACAATTGTGTTTAGAATGACTTGATCGAACGCCGGACAAAGGCTCGAGATCTAGATCGGACAATGTCAATTCACTTTATACGGTTCATTTGTAAACTTGTCGGTCGCGCCGAGTCTAATCTAAATAATTCAGTTGACGGAACATAAAAATGGTTTCGGTTTTGCTAGTAGCGTTAGCTGATCAAATTGAAAGAGAATACGTAGAAAGAAAAGTACATAGTACTTATTATTCATAGAAAATTAAGTAAGAACGATATTAATTAAACTTGTTATAAATTATTATCTTAAATGACAAGTTAGATAAATCGAGTATGTCAAAGTGTGTTTTATTCTTCTTCTTTATGGAGCGTAAATATAATTTAAAGTAAAATTAAGTAAAAATAAAGAAAAAAGTAATTCCTATTTAATGATATCATAATATGTCATACAACTTGTAGTATCATGATAAAATAACAATTAATATGAAAAAATAATGATTTACACATACCTACTTATTATTATGAGGTCAAATTGACTTTGGCTAATTAATTAGGTAGTTCTAGCAAAATAATTGAAATGAAAAAATATTCGACCTCATTACATAAAGCTAACAGAGAAAAAAAAATAACAAGTTTATGCCACTAACTATACGTACTATATGAAATGTAATTGATAACTAATTAAATTAATTTTGCATTACCCAGTTTTATTATATACATAAGTCCGTTTAGCATCCGGTTGTGTTTTGCCGGGTTATGATAATTATTATCGCTTATAATAAGAAGTCAATAAAACTACGCGACAGCAATATGTCACGGTTGCCGCTTATATTAACTGACCAATTAAGGCGAATACAACGGACAATACAATAGAAACTCGATACAAATTTGTTTTGTTAAGTGCTACTTTTCGACTTGTTTTTTTTATGGTAGCTCGACTCGGTCTCAATCGAGCGACGATTCACTACGCCCTACCTCTCTTAAACGTTTTTGGTCTATTGTAGCAATTACTACTTAAATGCCGCCCAAGGACCAGAAGGTTGGGTCCCGAATCCCGGGTCGGGCCAATATCACTGGCTTTTAAGAAATTACTCAGTAGCAAGTTCCGTCTGCGTCAGTTCCTTCGGCGGTGTTACGATGATTTTTCTTTAGATGATGGTTATTGTCACATTTTTAACATGTGTTTACTTTATTATTTGAACTCAAATAATTTCAAATGAGAGATTTCTAAGGCGATGCGACATCTACAGGAAAATTGTAGACGTCTCACCTACCTTAAAAGGACGTATACGGGAAAATAAATCATCTTTGAGTGTCAACAGTCATAGGACTACACAATTTTTTCTTGCTTTAAAATTTTTTATTTTCAAATTATGCAGAAAGGCAGTCGGATATTTCACTATTTAAATTTTCGTTTCATATTTTTGTAAAAGCAATATTTTAAGATTATGTATGAAAATATGTTCTGTTAGTATAGCGTACTGGTGGACTCTTCCCGAATCATTCAGTTACCTACTCGAAGGATTCTGCATACTATTATTATTATTATTCTGTAAATTTGTCATTGCGACTAAGTGGTGTACTAAGTGCTATGTTTTTTAATGAAAAAAAATAATATTCCTTAAACCTTATTGTTTGTTTATCGGTATTAACTTGTAATCCTGTACTTATCGTCCTTTGCCTTAACACTACCGGTAGCCTCCTGATCTAAAGGGGCGGGGCGGGCCGTTTCACTTGGTGAATTCCCTCCGTGGCCTGTTTAGACAATTTTAGAATTTACTTACCTAATTTAATCAGCCTACCCATATCTGACATTTCTACTCGTATTTGCTTTGGTGATGGTCATTGCAAACAATTATGACTGCCCTGGGATGGCAGACAGTACATATAGAGACACTTGTATGCCGGGCAGACAATATGGCATGATAGCGAATTGTGTTCATATTGTTAACTAGTTAGCGTCTTCGCCCGCGTTGCCCCCCCCATGTTAGGGGAAGTGGGGAGTTAGAAACGGGGCAAAAAGTAGCCTAGGTTACTCTCCATCCCTTCAAACTATCTCCACTTAAAAATCACGTCCAATGAGTCCTGCTGCTCCGTTTGCGTGAATGAATTACAACATTCAGACCGATAGACAGACAGACACTTTCCCACTGTATAATATAGATCGATAAGGATTGTTATCCTATTGTAAGCAATCATTTTATCCTAAACTTGTGTTTAGGATAGTATGTTTGCTTATCAAATACCAATGAAAGGGAAGAGAGAATTAGGATAAGAGAGGAATAGAGGACTTTTGTTAACTTTGTCTAAAGAAAATAACGCAAGACATGTCCCCCGTGGGCAACACAAGCGCCCATATAAGGACCCTAAACTAAGCCGAAGCTTGTGCCTATAGGTAACTAGACAACTTGGTAACTTACTAGAATATTTGTTTCTAAATACATATTATACTCGTACATAAATGTTCTATTGGTCACAGTCCTATCTCTCATATTTGCCGCTAGATCTATCTGATATATATAAAAGGAGAACTGACCGGACTGACTGACTGACTAGACTGACTGACTGACATATCAACGCACTAGCCCAAACTGTGCTAAACGTAAGGCACTTGAAATTTGGGAAGGGACGTAGCTTAGGTACCGTAGGGGAGCACTAAGAATGGAATTCCCCGAAAATCCCACGGGAACGGGAATTAGCGGGAAATCCTTTTGTATGAGAAAATCTAATCCGCTAAAGTTAGACGCTCTTGAAATTTGGCATGCAGGTACCATTAGTAAATATAAGGTTTAGTTATGGACTGTATTTTGAGAAATTCCCACGGGAACGGGAGTTAGCGGGAAAAAACTTATTGTATGTATAAATTTAAACACGCGGCCGAAGTCGCGGGGCAAAAGCTAGTAGAGTATATAAACTCGACTTTCATTAATTAGGCAGTAAAATGGATAAGGCATACCTTTTATTCAGTACTTCATGTCTTTAGAAGAACACCATGTAGATTTATTATACAATATACGCATTAATGGATGGTATATAGGATGATATAATATTAATATCATCGGAAACTTGCACTTAAGTTCCCAAATAGGTTTTCAATTAAAAGGGGCATACATACAACGGATTATTGTATCGATAACTTTCTATAACGATAGAAATCTAGTCTCCTAGAATTGTTATACAATTTGGGGGGGAAATTGTTATTTCCTATTCAGTTTTTTTTTCTTATAAAAAGTACCTTGCGGTAGAATGCTAGTGACCTCAAAACACGAAAAATTATAGATTGAGACTTATTCAATTGAACAAGTTATATCAATGAATATTGGTAAAGGTGTTATTTAAGGTATTAACTGAGTGCGAATTAAAAGCAATAAAATTATCGATGTCCTTTAAAGAAGCCCGTCCTTAACTTTGTATTTACCTAATAAAATTATGTTTTTATTTTTTTTTCCTACAAGAAATATTACAATTTTACTACAAAGCTATTCTTACTATATGTTTATTGTTATCGTAATATATTTATATAATCGTAATACATTAAGTTTTAGATTAAAATCACGACTAGGAGATATTATGGATCCCGGCCCGACCAGGTTTAATTAATGTTTTCCGTTTTCACATAACCCAGGTGTCCCAGTATCCAAGGGGCCAGGGACCCTACTACAGAAATACGAAAAACGATCGTTCGTTGAACGGACTCCGCGTATTTTTGCCACAAATCCCTCTCATCCCTCTCATTTGTCCCTCCCGTGTTCTAATATATCAATTAAATTATTTGAAAATCCAAGTGTAGGGCATATTTTAGTTCGTATATTTAGAACACGGGAGGGACAAATGAGAGGGATGAGAGGGATGTGGCTAAAAATACGCGATCCGTTCAACGAACGATCGTTTTCGTTTTCTGTAGTAAAGGGTCCACTGGCCCCCTTTGATACGGGGACACCTGGGTTATTGTAAAACGGAAAACATTAATTAAACCTGGTCGTGGCGGGGGATCCATAATATCTCTAGTCATGATTTTAATCTAAAACATAATGTATTACATTATATAAATATATTACGATAACACTAAACATATAGGTAAAATAGCTTTGTAAGTAAAATTGTATATTTCTTGTAGTGAAAAAAGTAAATAAAAACATAATTATTAGGTAAATACAAAGTTAAGTACGGGCTTTTAAAGGGACATCGATAATTCTTATTGCTTTTAATTCGCATCATTAATACCTTAAATAAGCACCTGATTAACCAATATTGTCATTGATTTATTACTTGTTAAATTGAATAAGTCCTCAATCTTATAAGTTTCTGTTTTGAGGGTCACTAGCATTCTAACCGCAAGGTACTGTTTATAGAATGAAATATACTGATAGGTAAAATAACAGTCATTTTTATACAATTCTCAAGGAGATAGATTTCTATCGTTAATATAAGGTTATCGATACAATTCTCAGTTTATTATGCCCCTTTTAATTGAGAACCTTATTGGAACTTAAAGTGCAGTGTTCCCGATTGATATTAATATAAATAAACATCCTATAGTACCATCCTTAATGCGTATAATGTAGTAATAAATCTTACATGGTGGTCTTTCTAAAGACATGAAGTACAGAAATAAAAGGATGCTTATCCATTTTACAGCTAATTAATGAAAGACGAGTTTTTATACTCTACTAGCTTTTGCCCCCCGCACTTCGTACGCGTGTTTAAATTATACGATACAAAAGTTTTTTTCCCGCTAACTTCCCGTTCCCGTGGGGAGATTTCTCAAAATACTGCCATACTAAATCTTTATAATTAGCTAAGGTACTCTGCATGCCAGAGATTTCAAGCGTCTAACCTTAAGCGGTTTTAGATTTTTCATACAAAAGGATTTTCCCGCTTAATTCCCGATCCGTGGGAATTTTCCGGGAATTTCCTTTCTTAGTGCACCCCTACGGTACTAAGCTACGTCCCCTTCCAAATTTCAAGTGCCTACGTTTAGCCGTTTGGGCTGTGCGTTAGATATGTCCAGTCAGTCAGTCAGTCAGGCAGTCAGTCAGTCATTTCTCCTTTTATAGTTATAGATAGATTTAGCGGCAATATGCAGAATAGACTGTGACCAATAGATCAATTTATGTACGAGTATAATATGTATTATAGAAAAAAAATATCTTAAGTAGTTTACCAGTTTGTTCTTGTACCTTATAGCAAGCTTGGCTTCAGTTTAGGGCTAAATGGCGCTGTGTGCCCAGCGGGGAACATTGTCTTGCGTTATTTCCTTATTGACAAAGTTTAATCAAAAGTCCCTCTGATTCCTCTCCTAGTCCTAATTCCTCTCTTCCCTTTCATTGGTATTGTGTAAGGCAACATATTATCCTAAACAAGTTTAGGGATAATATTTGCTTACAAAGGATAACCAATCCTTATTCGTTATATTATAAATGGGAAAGTGTCTGTCTGTCTATCGGGTCTGAATGTGTTGTATTTCTTTCACGGCATAACGGGAGCGACTAATTGACGTGATTTTTAAGTGGAGATTGTTGAAGGGATGGAGGAGTAGAGTACCTAGGCTAACTTTTTGCCCCGCGTACTAACTCCCCACTTTCATAAAATGGGGGGCAACGCAGGGCGATGTCCGCTAACTAGTTAACAATATCGAACACAATTCGCTATCATGCCGAATATTGTCTGCCCGGCATACATGTGTCTCTATATTACTGAGTCTGCCCATCCCATTATTATATTAATAATCATCGGGAAATCTTGCACTTTAAGGTTCCAAATAAGGTTTTCCAAAATAAAAGGAGGCATAATAAACTTGATTATTTTATCCGATAACTTTATTATTAACGATAGAAATCTATCCTCCTGAGAATTGTACTTAATGACTGTTATTTCCTATTCAGATATTTTATTCTTATAAAAAGTACCTTGCGGTTAGAATGCTAGTGACCTCAAAACAGAAAATTATTAGATTGAGACTTATTCAATTTAACAAGTTATATCCAATGACATTAGGTAATAGGTGTTATTTAAGGTATGTATGAGCTGCGTATTAAAAGCAATAAAATTAGCGATGTCCTTAAAAGCCCGTACTTATCTTTGTATTTTACCTAATAATTATGTTTTTATATTTTTTATCCATCAAGAAAGATACAATTTTACTACAAAGCTATTTACTATATGTTTATTGTTATCGATTATATTTATATAATGTAATACATTATGTTTTAGATTAAAAATCATGACTAGAGATATTATGGATCCGCCCCGACCAGGTTAATTAATGTTTTCCTCGTTTACACAACCCAGGTGTCCCGTATAAAGGGGCCAGGGACCTCTTCTACAGAAAACGAAAACGATCGTTCGTTGATCCGGATCGCGTATTTTTTGCCACATCCCTCTCATTCCCCTCTCATTTGTCCCTCCCGTGTTCTAATATATCAATTTAATTATTGAAAATCCCAAGTTTAGGAATTTTAGTTCGTATATATTAGAACACGGGATAGGGACAAGATGGGAGGGATTTATGGTGCAAAAAGTGCGTGATATCCGTTCAACGAACGATCGTTGTCATTTCTGTATAGTAGGGGCCCTGGTGTTGGCGTATGCATCGGGCGCTAACAGAGTCCCTGCAAGTTGCTACAATCACTTGCGACACAGGGGGGCTTAGTGGGTATACTCTCCCATTCGGGAGGAGTGAGTCCCACCCCACACCACGCCGTTTCCCCCCGAAGGTGCCCAATGAATTTTCCTCTAGAAAAAAGGTGCATCTAAGTAAGTTTATCGGTTGTCCTGGTACCCATTAGTACAAGGTTACGGCATAGGTCTGGGGCTAGACGGCGCTGTGTGGACCCAGTGTGACGATGACTGTGGGAAATTATAAACCGACTTCAAAAAACAGCCTCACCCTTTTTTCCTTTCCCCCCACTTCCTAAATTCCACTGAATTCCTTTTTTGTATATCGCTTGTATAGTTCTTTTTTGTTCGAAAGAGTGTAGGGACTTCCTAGTTGGTCCCATTGTCACTATATTAAAGTGTTTTTTTTTGTTGTTTATTTATTAATATTATTCCGCAGGAAAAAAAAGGACTCGTATGAAGTGTCAGCTAAAAGGAAAGGAATCCTCTACTTAACTAAGGGATTATAAACGAGTTCACCAACTTATCGAACGAGTCAAACGAAGTCACTTCACAGTTCCTAATAAAGATAAGATTGCGTGATCAAATACTCACATCTCTGGAGAAAAAGGCTTGCGTGTATGTTACTGGTGTTGTTAGAAAATGTTGACAGGTGTAGTGCAATTTGGAAACCGATCCATCATAAATAAACCAGTTCAATGAATCAGTGTAACGCGCGAGCTTACGTGCGAATGTTTAATTGCGTTGCATTCAATTAAAATGAATGACCGCCCTTAAACTAAATAAAATATACAGAGTTGTATTGTAACAAGTTAAATTATATCAAAATACCTTTAGAGATGCTTTTATTTTAAATGTTGGCTGGAACTCGGCAAGTTGTTTAGTTATATTCTACTACAATGAAAGGTGGAAGTGGAGGTAAGGAAATACCGCATTCTTGTACCTACTCCATATTGTGCAAGTTTCGAAATGCATGGACTGGTTATTATTTACAGTAGCTCGACAAAAATGGCTAACCCTACGCCTGATGGAAAGCGAATGAGAATCCCACAGGTCGCTGTGTACAACGGGCAAGTAAATGGTCAGTCTGGCCCAAACCTAACCCCCCTCGAGCTGCGAAAACCCTACTCCACCGGCAGAAACACGACCCGGAGGTTCATGTGGCTTCGTTATCTATAGGGGTAAGTGGTCCTTCCCCCGGACGGGCGCGGCGGCTTAATTAGAGCGAGAGTTCGCTATGCGTCTACCTTTCATTTTAATAAACGCGCGATAATTACCTACCCATTCTGAATAGCCCCACAGGTCTCTCAATTAAATAACTATGATGAAATAAATGCATCAGAAAGTATCCAGTAGGTACAATAGTTCTAACTGTAAACACGAAAGCATGACCGAGAAACGTGGTCCCTCAAAATATCATGGAAGTATTTAGAAGTAACTACGCTGTCCTTTAACTAGTTGAACTGACGCGTGTCAATATAATTTTGATTATCTTGTCCCGTACGGATCTATTTCAATAAGTTTTATGACAAACATAATTATCATATGTATCGTTTTTGGTGTCGCAACACGGACTAAGTTCACGATTAATTAACCATCAACCTTCACTCCATGTAATTAATATTCATGAGAAAAAGCGGGCATAGGGTGATTGTTAGGAGTGTATTGTCATTTAGGCGTGTAAAGGCTTTAGATATAGTATTTTGAACGTTAAGTATATGGCGTATTTGGTATGGCTCTGGCCTTCTGAACAAGGGTCATGATTTCGATTTCTACTGTGACTGCCTCGGTGTTTTCAGTTAGTAGTGTCTCTTAGTTGAACCCTTCTGAAGGGTTGTACCCACTCATAAACGTGCTCTATGTCTCACTTGGTAGTATCTGCTATTATAAACCAAGAAGTCGTTGGTTAATTGATGTGTATATATATTGCCAAGTTTCCAGTGGCGAAGACCAGAAGTCAACATGAAACAGCTCAAAAGTAACATTTTGGTACACTAAGTAACATATACATTTTTGTATGATGGTACTGTTTAGTGAAAATGGGTTTTGAGTGTAGACTTTCCTGTTGTCCCAGCTTCACAATCTAAATCGAAGATGTGGCAAGAGGTTAAGGGAGAGGTTCCTCCACAAGAGCACACAAGTTATCAGAGCAATAATCTTGTTCGTCAGTTCGAAAAAGAACCCGAAAGTAACAATTTTGAGCCAGCGTAACACGAAAGTACCTATTAGGATGTTAGGGGAGGGGCCGCGGCCTTATCATCATTTCGCTCCCTAGTCAACTTCACCCCGACACCGATGACGGGCAAACGCGTCCCTCGGAGCGAGATGCTACGCCCTGCGATCGCCAACCCCGCCTGCACAGTGTAGCGAAAAAATCAAAATTACTGGTATAATATCCTCCAGGACGTTTGCCCTTCGTAGAGAGCCGTATTTCCAGCAGTGACTGCAATAGGCCTGATGATGATGATGAACATGGAATTAACATAATAGAGTCGAAAAGTAACATGCTGACACCGCTGCTTGCCCATTTACTACTAAGCGATATTTCCCTCAAAACCGTCTGACGCATCTTAGCCCCACCGAGTCACTGGACAGGTGGTCCAGTTGGCAAAACCGCCTGTGGCAAACCGCCCTACGCCGATGTCCGCTGCAAATCTAGTTAGGCAATATTTATATTATTCAAACGAATGTTAAGACAACGATATGTCATAATAACGTCCGAACTGACGATGGAGAGTGAATTGGTTTAAAGTCTAATGGGATATACATATATTCTATGTTGCACCACTACACGGTAGGACTTAAAAACCAAGCATGAAAGATATTGTAAGATACAATTTAGGTGGAATATACATAGGAATGGTATAGTCAGCAGTGAATTGATACAGGCTGACAATGATGATGATACTCACATAGTATTTTTATATATTGTATATTGTGCCCCCAATGGGAGCTAAATTTTGAATTGTTCGACTGTTATCAGTGATCACTTAAGAGATATGTGATGGTGTTGCAGGCGTCCATAGGCTGTGGTAACCGCTCAACATACACCGGTGGGCTTGCCTTGTTGCACTTAGTGCGTATAAAAAAACTGGAAAAAATAATGAATATATTAACCCCGCAACCATCATAACCTCGATGATGTGGAATCAATAGTAGTCAGAAGTAAGTATGTACGGACCATAGTTCGATTTAGTGGAACAATCCTTCATTCTCCATTTCCGCTAAAGAGGAATTCCATACAACTCAGGTCTACCATACTACCCGGAACCCTTGGTGTATCATTATCCTTTGCAAAACGTTCTCTCTCTGCTGAACAAATCTGCCCCCATTAAACAATTTACTCAGTTACCACGCTTGGCAGGCGGGTTGGTGACCGCAATAGGTGTTACTTTACGCAGGGTAAAGACAGCCTCGGGCCACGAACAATTAATCCGCTACCGGATGAAAATAGTTCAATGCGATCATTCAATATTAGATTACATTATAATTCATAAGGCGAAACGGGAACACTCTGCTGTCCATTTCGTAGGCATGTTTTTGGCTTCCTATTGTCATTTAACTGGAGATATATATCTTTATAATGTACGTGTGTAATAATCGCTTACTGTATAGTTTAGCCTTCGTCAAGCAACGATATTTAGGCACACTTCGTGTTTGTGTAATTGGAAATTGTATACACCATTAAGCAGTGTACAAAACCAATTTCATACACAAACACAACAATCACAATAAATAGTCATTTAGAAGTTGTCAACAACCAAGGTGCCTACTTTATAGGTTAACGTCCTGTTGCATTTTGCACTACTTCTTCAGGCCATTTATACAGTCGGCATTTTTCACGATTAGGTAATACCTACTTAAGCATGCCATATTATATATCTACGAGTGTATTAATAAAAATGTATAGAAAGTATACTACAGAAATAGTCGTGTGTTTTAATTTATAGCACTACTTAAATGGCTTCCCTACGCCCGATGGAAAGAGAGAGCCCAAGTCGCGATGGTAAACCGGCCGAGATTAACTGGTCAGTTACCTGTCCAGTTGCCCACAGCCATGCCGCCCCACCCGGTAAAGGATGGTCGGGCACCCGGAAACGTACCCAGGCGGTGTGTCCTTTGGCAGCGGACGGAGGTCGTTATTTCAAGAGTAAATTTCAAAAGCCTTTCCAGCTCTCTTCAAAATATCTTTGATCTGAACATTGTTCAGAGTATTTAACCTGTTTTAAAACAGCTTAACAACCCTATACCCATTAAATTGGAGGTTGAGCAATGCTGGCGTTCGGTTGTTACTCCTACCTCCCGTGTAGCCAGCTACACTTAACATTAATCATTGAGAGTCTTCTATGTCTGAATATTAAATGGGACAATACATGACATGAGTTTTCTATGTATAATACAGCTAGAATTATAAAATATCTTTGCTGTAAACAGAAGGACGAGGCCAATTTCTTTTCTATTATTCTACAACAGTGCAAAAAACTATAGATCGATTATGACCGGTTTAACAACTTTTCAGTTCCTGAATTGGTTCCTCCTCGGCAGGATGTCATTCGGAACACAATAATTATTGTCTGACTAATGAAATGAAACGCTATAGGTCTAAATTAAATAACTTGTTTGGAGGCTTACCTGAGTTGTTTGTAACAGTTAAGGAATACTTGTGAATGATCATGTCTTTACTTGCATGGATGGATCACTCAAAATTGGAGATTCTAGTTTCCATATGTGATTCTCCCTTATTCGACTGACTATCGTATTGTTTTGAAAAGGACGCTAATACCTAGTTAGATTTTAAATTTTAGCCACGTCCCTTACCGTTAATGTATTCTGTTCCGAACACGATACTAAGTATAATAATTATATCAATTCCCTTCATTTGTCATGACGTTAATTATGAGAAATAACTTCTGGGCCCGATACAAAATATTACGAGTCAGCCAGTCAAGGTAAAAAAAAACCATCAAAATTTAGCCAAAATTGTTCCATCTGTTATTTTTATAAGGGAAGGGAATTGAAAAACAGGGATACACTCTAACAAAGTAAACGTTGAAATTCATTATTTTCCAACTCGAAATAAACAAACCACAAGAATGAACGTGTCCAGTAGTTCATACTGCAGATGTACTTATTTCATGAAAATTCTGATGCACAGTTTCGCGTGAATTCTTTACCTACCGCCAATTTGGAAGTAACAAACCAAATAAGTAGGAATCGTAGAATGGTATCGCCGGATTTGTACCTGTAATCATAAAAAAGAACAACGATCACATAGAAGATATGCCAACGTCGATCTTCATGAATTTAGTTCGTATATAGTTAATCCGATAAAGTGGAGTAACGATTTGCGCAGCAATTCCTGGCAAGTGGAGGATTGCGAGAAGCTTATAGAAGTCGATCGCATACACACTAAAACACATTAACCGTCCAACGAAAAATTGTTTTCGATTATCATCATTCATCAGGCCTATTACCGTCCACTGCTGGACATAGCCGCTTCCAGTTGGTCGCACTTAGGACAAACGTCTGGAGGAATATACCCATAATCGCCTCGCTAGGGCAGGGCGGGTGGCGATTGAGGACATAGATTCTCGCTCCGGTGGGACGCTGCTGCGCCGTCAATCGGTTTAGGTAATTAGCTACCCTTTAATTTTGTGATGGTATATAAACGACCAACAGTCGGCTGCTAGCGCCTCGCTTTGTTATTCGGCAGGATGCACCACGGGTCAGGTGAGGTTGGCATGGAGCGAAATGAATGATAGGCCCCGTCCCTTGCATCCCCTTGTTTTCGATTGTGATATGTTGTATATATAATCACGAGACGTATAGGAAGCGTTTTCACAGTTCAATGCCAATAAAAATAACAATAATTGCATCTCAGCAACGATTCACGGCAAATAATAAACATTTTGTACAATGTTTTGACATCGTGTAATTAAGTGTGTAAATGAGTCCGTTGAACTTATCATATTTCGAGTAAGTTTAAGAAAGTTAATCGTAATGTCAGGGTCAAGAAGGGTTATTGCCTTTTCTGAAGACTTCCTTTTCACACTATACTCGTGGTGGAATATTATTTACTTTCATATGCCCAAGTTTCTACTTTTGGGGAAGTATGACAAGTGGGCACCAGTGGACGGAGAAGTTAAAAGGGAACCGTCTGTCTTGGTATGGGCACGTAATGAGGAGAGATGAGAGGACAGTGACCAAGACCGTGATGAGATGAATAGTGAATGGGTGGAGAGGGCGAGGCCGCCGCAAGAAAAGATGGATGGGACTGTTGTGAATGATGATATGCTGAAGAAAGGATGGCGCTGAATGGACGATGACGGCTGATTAGGGATGATTGGAAGAGAAAACATTATTGTCGCCGGCCCTCAGCTAATGGGAACAGGGCAGGCAAATGATGATGATGATATGCCAAGTTCTTGATTAACACTTTAGTAGGTACGTAGGTACTATAACGCTTCCAAACATCAGATTTTAATCGTTATGGAGGCCAAATTGGCATTAATACTGATTTTAATGTAGCAATAAAAGTACAAACAACAGAAAAAATATTGTTTTCTTTAATTTTTCTTTGGTTTTACCTGACATGTAAGTTGGATAGGTACCTAGTAAGAATTTTTCACGATAATTTTTACGTAGTTACGATTGAGGCTACTACATTATATGAAGCGACTTCATATCTTTGCATAATAAATCTCAGGAATGAATTATGATATTATCTTAATGCGGTTTTAAGAGAGGTAGAGCATAGCGAATCTTCGCTCGAATGAGCTGTCCGTCCGGGGAAGGCCCTCCACCCTATAAAATACCGCAGGCCAATGACCTTCGGGTCGAGTTACTGCTGGTGAGTAGGGTGTCCGAGCTCGGGGGGGGTTAGGGTTGGCCGGCATGGCAGTGGCAACTGGACAGATAACTGACCAGTTACTTGCCAGTTGCCACAGCGACTTGGGCCTCATCTTTCGCTTTCCCATCAGGCGTAGGAAACCCATTATGTCGAGCAACAATATAAAAAAGATCTGAAGAACGCTAAGGTACTAAATGCCATCGGCATACCTCTGTACTTTCTCTAACGTGCCCTATACGGGCACGTTAGGTATACAACCTAGCACCATTTTGGTCATTTTTATACGAAAAAAAAACAATAATTTTCACAGCTGTAATGAGTATGACCACACACAGTTACCGTTCCAGAATTTACCATGACCAGCATCGTAAGAATCTTGGACTTTGCCAACATTGATAAGTAACTGCGTTTAAATGTAATGACATCCTTTGTTAAAAACGCATACCCGCAGCGAAAGTCTTCTCTCCGTGAACGTATTTGAACACAAGAAAAGTCAAGAAATGCATTCGATAATGCATTGTTCAAACCATTAAGACTTTATTACTCGAAGATTTAATTATCACAATCCATAAGACATGTTTGTAGGTGCAGAGATTTCCATAATCAGCTGTGAAATTGAGATATTTTTAAAGAGTTGAAGTGAAAATCTGATTCATCCAGGGAGAGAGCGGTCTAAATAAATGGCTACTTACCTTATATATAATTTTTTGATGCATGTATTACCAATTTAAGTAGGTACAGTTTTACTTTGCGTGTACCAACTAGGAATCATTTTTTGCCTTGCATAAACGAACTAAGAGCATAACGTTTCTTTAATTTATTTACCTAGAAGCACCAAGACCAAATATCCATAAAGGTACTACTTTTATGTACCTAGGTTTCTATTTTCTAATTCAATAGTATACACAACATGACGTTGTAAGATAATAGACATATACATTTAATGATATAATTGTATATAGATGATATGTATTGAAAATATAAGCCCATTAAAGTGGCTACAGCTGTAACCGACATTTCCCTCCAGACTATTGGAACGAGACGCCGAATCCAATCACTCCACAATGATGGCGCTTATGTAGGATCTACAGACTGAGGCCAATTCCTAGAAATTTACTATGTAGCCTTTAAATTAAACTTATACTCAATAGACAAAACTATTAATCGACAGTCACCAGTCACCTTTGTGGCACTTAGCGAGTTAAGCCTTTACCATGAAGGGATCATGCATCAGCCTATTGCAGGTCCACTGCTGGACCAATAAGGCCTCTCCAGGATTGTCGCACATAGGACAAACGTCGGGAGGATATACCCATACATAATCGCCACTCTGAGCAGGCGCGTTGCCGATCGCAGGGCGTAGCATCTCGCTCCCGTGACGCTGCTGCCCATCATCAGTCTGTAGTATTAAGCTAACGCTTCCATTGTGATGGTGATATAGCCACCAGTGGGTGCCAGCGCCCTGTTGCTATTCGCCCTGATGCAACACGAGCAGGTGAGGTTAGCTTGGAGCGAAATGATTGATCAGGACGCTCCCGTTCCAAGTCCCATCCATACCACGGAGGGGATGTTCTTTTTGTTATTTTCCCTTATTCCTCCTTCACCCTTCCCAAATGGAAACCCAACAGGGCTGTCACGCCTTATCATCGTTTCATGGTAGATACTGTTCCTTCTCGGACTAAAAACTTGGGCAACTCTTACATGTGCACGTACCGTTAAGTGGAACTCTTTGCTAGATCACGTGTTTCTACCATGAGGTATAATATGCTGATCCTATAAACGATGCGTGAACAATCATCTTGCAGGCCAGCATGTTGGTGCCTGAGACTGGAAACTGAGGTTTCCCCGCACTTTTTCAGAGATAGTTGGGCTCTCTTTTAACTTTCCAATAGGTGGAAAGGGAAGCACTATGCTGAGTACCTGGGTATGTACGGTAAAGACTACTTTAAGACTGCCCTTCTGCTTGAGCTATAAAGTGACTCTGAAGGATGAGAGCTTTCCAATCATACAAGCCTAAACTGTATGATGATGACAAACAAGACCGCCCTGACGTTATCCGTAGTCAGCTAGAAGAAGGAAAGCCAGAGGACCTAGAGATTAAAAAAATCAGGAGTAGTAACACAAATATGAAGTTTAATTCTTTCAGGAGGGAATGGGGAGGAGGGTTAACCAAGGATCACGTCGTATTTTTTTTTTATAGTAGCTGAACATAATGCTTCCCCTACGCCTGATGGAAAAGAGAAGCACAAGTCTCTGTATGACAACTGGCAAGTAACTGGTCAGTTACCTGTCAGTTGCCACTACCATGGTGGCCTAACCCTAACCCCCCCAAGAGCTCCGGAACCCCTTACCGCAACCGGCAAGGAAACCATCTCGAGGTCAATTTGGTGCGATAATACTATATACGTAGGTAGTTATACAGTTTTTTACTTAATCTTCCTATTTTCCTTCGATTTTTTTGTCAACTTAATTCCAAATTCAGCCGCCTACCCTTACGAAATAACTCTATTCCTATTCATATTTAAATTTCACTTTTTAAAGAGAGCGTCATTACTCTATACAGACGTGTTATCCACTCCTTTCGAGCGAAAAAAAGATTCTTATCAACAGCCTTTTTAATTTATGTTCTCCTGATGACCAGTACTGCGTTGTTTGAGTAAATAAATTTGCAGTGCAAGGACTAGTCGGGAGAAAACTGTGTTTAACGTCTACATGTTTATTGCAATAAATTTAACGATAAAGCTAAGTGCATTTTTCTGGAATACTTTATGGCCATTCAAATTAATAATAACAAAATATTATAAATCCTGTTGCTGATAAGCACAATCAAGAGAGTGGAAAAAAGGCTATTTCACAAGAGAAAAATGTCGATGCATATTTCTGTTTTTGAATGATTAATCTACATATTTTATGCTTGAAAAAAGGTTTATTATAAACCATTTCTACGCCAGTGTCGTTTTTTTCCTATCGTCGTCTTTTATCTGTGCGGCCAAATAATAAGTAAAAAAAATGAATTAAATTAAGCATTCCATAAAACGAACGTTTGATTTTTTATAATATACCATAATGCTAGCCCAATATAGTGGCCTTCCATCGAATAATGGGATGCGAAGGAGGAGGCCCAAGTTGCTTCGGTGAGGCGACAAGTGACCAAATAAATCACTTAGTGGTTGCCACCGACGGTTGCCACCCGCTATGTTGCTCTATCGTTCCCGTCCGCAAAACCGGCCCGCGAACAAGCCGCCCGTCTCCTCAAAACATCGTCCTTAGGGAACCCTACCCCAGCAAACGCCAAAAGCCGAGGCCTGAGCCCCACTACGGGGGCGCCCTTAGCTTGAGATGCTTAGGCACACCTAGGGGTGAGAGCCTTCCGCTCCCGTCAGTCCTCGTGATAATGACAAGCCGCCCTCCATCATCGTAGTCATCTTAATCTAACTAATATTAGAAAGCCTGAAGAGTTTGTTTGTTTGTTGGTTTGTTGTTTGAACTAATCTCAGGAACTACTGGTCCGAATTGAAAAATTATTTTTGTGTTGAATAAGACCATTTATCGAGGAAGGCTTTAGGCTATATAACATCACGCTGCAAGACTATTAGGGAGCGAAGAAATAATGGAAAATGTAAAAAAAAAACGTTGGAAAAAGTCACTATTCCAGCGCTACGAGAAGAAGTCGCAGAGCACAGCTAGTTGTGAATAAAACAAGTGCAAACAAGCTCTTTATCGAAATATTCTTGCTATATACTACCGGCTGATCTGTAATGCGCCGAATTTTCTTCATTAGTCTCTTAGAGTGGCTGTCAATGAAAGCGGAAAAATACGGGCTCGAAACCTCCGAATTTTTTTACTGTGATCCGATTTGCATGAAATTTTGGAATTAGGCTCATCTTACCCATTATCTTCAAGAAAGTAAATTGCTTTGGTACATCCGCCACCACCATGGGGATGGTTGCCACCCCTTCTCGCGGGGTCCAATGGTTTGTTTTTCAAATAGAAACCTCGAGAAATAATCGATTGCAGATCTAATTTTAAGGCAAAAAGTTTCTATAACGTTCTTCTCGAAAAATCTATTACTTTCTAAGTATATCTGGCAATTGAAAATTCGCCAAATTTTTTCACGATTGTCATCAGTTTATTTTCAAATATCTATCTCCAAAAATATACGTCTTCTATCGAAATTTTATAAGGAACGAAACTGTTATCAGGTAAAAATATGAACAATTTGGTTTTTTACAAAGTATTGTAAGTGCAATATTAAGCTAGATAATTAAAGATCACAGCCGATTTTTTATTTTATCTGAATTTCATCGATGTAGTCAATGCCATCTGAGCAGCGAGCAAATGCATTTTAATGCTTTCTAATCGAAAAGGATATTTGTAGTGCCTTGAAATAAGCATTAAAATGAGCTTTATCAAAAGTCTTTTGCACGTAAATTAAGTGAGCTACCACATATATGCAAATAAGCGGAGCATTCGAATGTTTTTTCTTTTCAATCACAATGGGGTTTAAATAAGTGCCATTTCCACCTAAAAACTAAATTAATCATATTCCGCCTAGAAATATTAACTTATTATGAAGAGTTTTATTGATTGTATTAGTTTGGTGCGTTTAGGGAGACATAGTTTTCAAAAAAGTCACGATTGAAAAAAAATCGAGAATTCTAAATTTTTGAAAAATCCCACCCCTTTTTCATAATATCTCAAAATGACGACAGATAGCTATAAAAGTGTAGGGATAAGAAAATTAAAGGTATTTTTCCTGACAAACAATTTGGTTTTTTTTTTTTTGTTTTATCTATGAAAAATAAAAATTGACGGAGATATGATTGTTTTTAAAGAGCGCGTTGGCAGCGCAATCACAGCCTCCCTTAATCGTGACTTTTTTGAAAACTATGTGTCCTTAATGCAGCCAAACTAATACAAAACTATAAAACCTTTCATAAAATAGTTTATTCTAGGCGGAATATGATTTAATTTTAGTTTGGTGGAAATGGCAACATATTTAAACCCATTGATTGAAAAGAAAGAAACATCGATGCTCCCGTTATTTCAATATTAGCTCATCTATTTTTACGTGCAAAGACTTTTGATAAAGCTCATTTAAAGCTTATTTCAAGCACTACAAATTCCTTTTCGATTAGAAAGCCATAAAATGCATTTGCTCGCTGCTAGATGGCAGTTGAACTACATCGTTGTAATTTCAGATAAAATAAAAAACGGCTTTGATCTTTAATATCTAGCTAAATATTGCCCTTACAATACTTTGTAAAAAACCAAATTGTTCCATTCTTTTACCTGATACAGTTTCGTTCCTTATAAAATTTTCGGATTAAAACGTATATTTTTGGAGATATTTGAAAAAAAACTGATGAAACGTGAAAAATTTGGGAATTTTCAATTGCCAATAAATTGAAAATATGAGATTTTCAGAAACTTTATAGGAAACGTTTTGCTTAAAATTAGATCTTCAATCGTCATATCGTGGTTATTTTTGAAAAAACAACATTGACCCCCGGAGAAGGGGTGGCAACCACCCCCTTGGTGGTGGCGGAGTTTCAAATCATTTTCACTTTTGAAGTTAATGGTAAGAATGAACCTCAACCCCAAAATGGTATGCAATTCGGTTCACAGTTAAATAAATTCGGACCTATTAATGCGTCATTGACCTGCACTACTAGCCGAGTATACGGTGGTCGCTAGCCAGACGAGTAATCTTACCAAAAAGGCTATGAACGTAAAAATCTAAAGAAGTCTCTTAAAATTGATAGTATTTTTTTTCGTCACCGCACGTACATCAAGATATTTCATTGAAAAGACTGGGGCATGTTCCGCGGGATCAAAATCATATATATATAAAGGAGAAACTGAACTGACTGACTGACTGACTGACATATCAAGCCACAGCCAAACGGCTAACGTAGGCACTTGAAATTTGGAAGGGGACGTAAGCTTAGGTACCGATAGGGGGTGCACTAAGAAAGGAATTCCCGAAATTTCCCAGCGGGAACGGGAATTAGCGGGAAAAATCCTTTTGTATGAAAAATCTAAACCGCTTAAGTTAGACGCTTGAAATTTGGCATGCAGGTACCTTAGGAAATATATAAAGTTTAGTATTATGGCTGTATTTTGAGAAATTTCCACGGGAACGGAGTTAGCGGGAAAAAACTTATGTATGTGAAAATTTAAAACACGCGGACGAAGTCCGGGGCAAAAGCTAGTAATTATTATAAGTACATATTTCAGTTTAATAAAAATATATCGACACGTATTTTTTCCTTTTTTCATTTAAACAAAATATTAACAAAGATAACAAGGCCAACAAATTTAGGAGTGGAGGTCGTTGACGTTTACTTAGTGGCGCAAGAAAACTCCACTCTGTGGTCTTCACGCGTAATTTTAAGCGGCCTTTAACTTTTTAATTTTTGGTCATATTTCAAATGAAAAAATACGTGTCTGTTATTTTGTAACAATCTAAACAGCGGACTAATTACAATTTTTCTAGCGAAACAGGCCTATTCCTACGACATACATGCTAGAGGCCCTATTAAAATTATAAGTGAGCACCAAATATTAGATCTTGAACTTTATTAAAACAAGATCAACGATCCGAATGGCTTCAGAGCATGGTCTGGTTTACATTAGAACCATCTTCGAATTCTCATTCAAAGGTTACTCTGGTTCCCAAATGCATCAGGACTTGTTATACATTAAACTATAACTTATGCCGGTTTTATTTGTTTCTAGTATAAGAGCAAGAAACAGAATAATTTTACATGTATTACGTTTTCTGTACCTACATCTCTCAACAACCATATGGTTTTCACCACATAGGTTGCACCTGCAATTATAATAGTAAAATTGAGATTTACTTTATTGATTCCACGTAAACTTTTAACTCAAAATAAAATTATCAATAAAGCTCAGATATTTTTGCTATGCTAAGGTTAGTTTCTAAACTATTAGTGTATGTTAGTTTCTCTAGATATGTTATAATGATCTTGAAAAATGATCCAAAGTTCAGGCCACAGAGTACACAGCGTCATCTAGGTCGTAGTCCAAAAAAGAATTTGATTAAAAGACTTTTTTTCGTATATAAAAACACTAGTAACCAATACATAACAATGGTTTGTCATGCCACAAATGTTTCAACTGCACGGGGTCGAATCCGCGATCCACAGTGGTGGCTGGCTAGTGTTTCAAACTGTTGTCATAATAAAATGGAAAAAGGTAACGATTATGCCTCTTAGCATCGTATATCGAGGAAAACTCTTTTTAACATTGGACTCCGGCATAGTGGCTTCCTCTCGCCCTGAAGGAAAGATGAAGAAGGGAGCGCAATCGCTCTGGCCGCGAGCGAGATACCACAGTTTCCAGTCAGTTACCACAGCCATTCCGGGCCCACAAGATGCTTCTTCACGCTTCGTTTAAAGGATCCCATTCATATAAGAGGGCGGAAACACATGATGCTAGCAGATAATTCCATTTTATTCTCTTTACTACGGCACTCAGTCCCCGAGTTTCTACACAAGTGATGTGTAACGCCGAACATCTCGCCGAAAAGGTCAGAGCGTACCGCTCGAGACACATCTGCTAAACAGCCCGTGAACTTTCCTCAATCCCAGCGATTTTCTCGATTCACATGAGAAAATGTACCGAGCGCGACAAACAACGTGAAAAGGTCGATCATGACGTCTCGAAGATTCCCTATATCGTATAGCTATGGTTCAATGGAATTTACTGCCCAGTAAGGGGATCTAATTCAAATGTGCTATTTTGTCTAGGGATGGCATTCAGGCTAAATTCCCAACTGAATGGGACGTATGGGACGACCTATCTTACGAGCTCCCAGCCACACTAATACTGCCCGTAGGTGCGCTTGCCGCGATTAACAACGAGGTTCTGGCAACCGATTGGTAGCGGTAACCATCACGATAGTGAAGGCGATACTTAATACCACAGGCGTGATGAGCAGGAGTGTCACCAGAGCGGGATGTTACGACGACGACCCCTGCGGTCGCCAATCTGCCTGGCCAGGGTGGTGAGTATACTCTGGCTGTATAGCGGACTAGCTCGACCAGTGCCTCGGTACGATCAGGATCTACGAAGGCACTATATGGGTATTCGTTGTAGTAGTACGTTAGTTCTTGGTGGGCAAACCCTGAGAAGCAGGTAATCTTATTACGACACCACCCCGGAAAAAGGTATATTATCAGTAGGGGAGAGCAGGTAGGCTTCGTACATTTTAGGAGCATTACGTACGGTGGTCATATCTACCCTATCCTATACATTAGCGAGCCCGTATTTGTGTGGCATTGAGTCCCGGCTCATTTTGCCCACGTCGCCCACGGAACGGGGCGACACTGCGACCACAGGCGTGGTGGGACATGTCGAAACGTGTATTCGAGCTCCGTAAGTTATTTTTGTATTCCTCGATTGAATGACGCGTAGCTGACAGATTTTTAATCAACTCACAAGAGTAAATTGTCAATAGATTCGCAGTGTTAAACTAAGGTTTGACATGGAACGAATACTTTGTGGGCTAACTGTATAGATAATTTTATTTTCGAAATGTGTTATTGTTTTTTTAGATCGGGGATGATTCGTACAGGCACGAGTGGGGTAGATTCGTCTTACTGTAAGAATCTCCCCATTCCCTTTCCCATTCTCACGATAATGTTAACAATAATGTTATTGTTGTTACACACACAAAGCCAAGTATATATACGTAAAAAAAGGGATACAACGATCAGGAGATTTTTGTAGCGACGATTTTGTATCCATTCCTGATGAAATAACTCAACATAATCCACCGTCCCAACATCGGAATTTTATTCAAGCTTTACTTCATCGCTCTCCAGCTGTCAGAAGCCGCCCAAGTACCCGAGAAGATCAGGAATCCAATTTGCCAGAAAAGGAACTTACAGCAAAAGCACCGGGAAATGTTTTAAAAAAATAAGTGGGATGTAATCCTCAACTGTTTAATAAAATGACAGTAAAAATAACTGTTGTTATGTTGAATCAGTGCTGGTAGATTCTGTATTTATTATTATTTTTGATTTTGCGGCCAATAAATGGTATATACCATTATAAAAAATGGCATTTAATTGAACCGTACGAAGCCTCCACCACCAGTGTACGAATGTAACCCCCACTATGTACGAATCTACCCCACCTGGGGGGAAGGTTCGTACAATTTCACTTTTTAGAAAAAGTGGCCGTAGCCGCTCCGTTATGTTTTGTAATCGATACACTTCGCTACTATAGTAAAGCCCGATAAGTAGGGGATATACGTCAGCATTACAGTTATTTTAAAATAATAATAGTTTTTCATACATACGGATGAGAATAAAAAGTGTTACGAATGCTACCTGCTTTCCCCTAATAAACAGTAAAGTTACGTTCTTTATCCGTCATCCGCAGATCCGTTGGGTAGTTTTTACAAGATTCCTATGCATTACAAAGGGACAGAAAGATAAGTACTTGTTTTACCACTATGTACTATGTAGGTACAACAGTACAGAATAAAAGACCAATCATCATCACAGCCCCTTCGCTGTCCCACTGTTGGACATAGGCGTCCTCCATTGTTCGCCCACTTTGGGCCAACATCAGCACCCAGGGCTTTACTCATAACCGCCACGCTTAGCACGGCGAGTTGGCGATCGCAGGATACAAAACGTATAGGGTACCATATGTTTTAAGATTGATCTTACGATAAGATTCTATATCATATTAGTCATCGTACAACAAAGAACAACGCTACCTAAATATACGAGCGTGTTGTATTGAGGAACTATGGGCGACAATCATGAGGAATTGACAAGTCTAACTGGCTAACAGTCGGTTCGTGACTGCGCGACATTCGCGTACAAACTTAGGTTAGTAACTTAATTTGTAAGTTTATCTATGTTAATATGAAAGAAGGATAAAATGATAATTAATAGGACTTGATGGATAATGAAAGAATAAGACGGGATATTAAATTGTTCGATAAGTTAATTGGCCTCATATATGATTTTTATTGCTTACTAGGCTGTGCCGGGCGCACGCGTGGAAATCGGGGTTTTCAAAAATAAGCGTCTTCATAAAATGGTACCTAATTATAAAGTTAGACATCTAGCAATACATAGGTGAAAACGCTATTTTATTCCATTTTTACAGTCGTTTTCGCGTGATGCGCGAATCAAACATTACATGATAAAAATTCTCCCGTTTTCCCAACACCTTCCCATCACTGGCTCCTGGTCCCTATTGATTGTACCTAGCGTGAAAATAAGTATACTATACTCCTTACTCAGGAGTATGAAGAATAATTGTATAACGGAACATACAGACGACAGATAGACAAACAGACAGACAGACAAAAATTTTACTGATTGCAGTTTTGGCATCAGTTATCGATCACTAATTGCTGCTCAAACGAACTTTCCTTGAAGTGAAAGTTCGATCGATATTATATGAGTTGTATCATTCGAAGTATAAATATTAAAACGTAGGTCCTTTTATCCTACAAGGCATAATCGCACGCTTTTAGAGAGAATCGATTCTAAATCGATTGAGCTACTCATCTTTTTTTTTTTTTTTTGTACTACCCAATGCTACTTACTACTGTCGAGCCGTCATTTCTTTAGAGTAATTTCGAGTTAGCATTTAACATTTTCTATACATAGTTATAGGGTGTAGGGTGGGTGGGAGTATTATATCGACGAATGAAATACAACCTCAATATAATATCGATCGAACTCACTTCAAAAGAAGTTCGTTGATCCTCAATTATATTCGATGTATCATTCTTTCGATATAATAATAACAACGTAGATGTTTAGAGATTGGGAACTTATCTAGGTGTATGTTTTAACATAAACACTAGTTTATATAGAAAATGTATATGACCTATTAATGAACATAATATCATTATTTGTAAATTATTAATACATGTTTATATTGTGATTACAGCAATGATCACAAAAAGTCCTTTCGTCTCAACTTATTATAACTTATTTATGATAATAATATCTTTTTAATATTATAATACATAATTATAATATGATCACGCTAAGCAATAGGCCTACTATTAATCCTCTATAGGCAAGGAACATACAGCCCGAGCAAATTGCCCCTCATCCTTAGAGAGGCCGATAATAAAATCGACTAAATGTTGAAGATGAATTAGACCCAACCGCTGTCTTTCTTATGGTGCTTATATCAATTCAGCAGACTTAGTCAGCCGACGTGGAAGCTAGTCTTCTGCTATGGACTACCAGATCCATCCTAATCGGACCCCCGCTTATGACAAACCTGCCGAATCCATCTACTGAGGGTTTGAGGAGAAGCCACTGGAATGTGGTTTTCTAAACGTGATTACATTAATTATCGTTTCTATTTTCCGTACTGATGTCAGATGTAACAAATAAATAATCCTCTATGGTCGTAGCTGGGCAATATTTTTATGTTATCAGTAAA